>RYFJ01000206.1:0-428733 GCA_003991445.1 Oryza meyeriana var. granulata
GCGTTCAGTTGACGGCATAGAGGATATAGTCCTGTTGGATTGCGGATTTCGGTAGGATTGTGGAATGGCTAGATAAAACTTGGTACATTTATATAGGATAGATTTCTATGAGAGTACAAAAATAGCAGCTGCATCATTTACATATATTTCCTCCATCCCAAAAACAGCAAGCTAATCCTACCAAACACGGCTATTAAGGAGTTGATACTTATTTGTCTTCTTGAGATGGTGAGATGCGCTGGCTGAACTGATTAGTAATACCGAAGACAATAGGTAGTATTTTATATGTTTATAGGTAAATGACACATTTTATAATACTAAGTTGCTACGGTTGTTATATTAAGATAAATTAAACTCTTGGAATTATTTATATTTTAGAGAAAGGAGTACTCGTAGGTGAGTGCAACTGTGACTCTATCACAGCTTGCCTCATGCATAAGTTCCTGGGAATTTATAATGGACGCTGTGCGGAACCTAATGGGCGCCATTTGTGACGCCGACACAACTAGAAAAAATGAGATAACCGTTGCGCTACTACTCCATTATCTATAGAACGAATCGGGAACAGGGTGTCTCGAAAGATGCCCACGCATGTAAACGATCATGTAGGGTGACTAGGGAAAGCCGCAAAGTAATTATTAAGGTTTGGAAAAATTTGTCTGAATTCAATTTGCATTAAGCCATTGGAATGTTCACTTGTATTACTGTTTGCGGAACATATCCTATACACACATGCTTCCTGTTACTTATCATTGCATACTAACTCCCTTGACATTGTGTCGCTTACACGGGGTATAGAATCTTCTAAAACATAATTACTCCACTATTGGGTGGGGAGCTTCGCTGACGTAACAATGTACCTCATCGAGATTCATAGTAATCCTACTATACCTAATGTGGTTAAAGTCCTTATATTCCATTACATTATATTTACCATAAAAAAATTAAAAACCAATAATGTTTTTACGAGTAAAATTCGGATCAGAAATTTACCAAGAAATCTCACATTAAATAACAACAAACCCCCTAATCCTAGCAAGCAAAAACAAGCCCCAAACAACATCACCCGAAAACCCCCACCAGCCATACAACCAAACCCACACCTAAACTCTGGACGCATGAATCCTCTCAAACAGCCCACAACCCAGCCCCCCACTCCGCACGCACACCTCTCCCAACTACCACTACGATAGCGTCCCCCCCCAGCATGCACCCTAATATAAAAGCGCCACAACCAATAAATAATGTCATAAACTACCTTGTTCCTACACCAAACTGAGCACGCTTCCTACTCTCCAAGCCTGGACATGTAGCCCCCACTGATCCACCTCCCTCGTGTCCGACCAAGTCGACACACCCCCTCCCGTGTACCAACCCCGCGTGTCACCCTCAGCCACAACCGTACGTCCATACACCATAAGCACAAGACACACATGCTAACCGCAACCCACCCTACCGATCCACGAACACCACGTATATTACAACCCCCATTCCCAAGTGTGGACACAGCAGATATCAACCCCCCACCCGTGGACAACCTTACGGCCCACCATCACTGATCTACAAGTCCCCCCCAACAACTCCATCTACCACCTCGACATCACTCCGTCGACGCGCCCAAGCAACCCAGCCGAAACACCTCCATCCACCAAGTATAAAACACATCTCTGCGTATAACACTCCGTACACCAAAACAACTAAAAAAACCTAAACAACCCAACCAACCCACACAGATAAAAATACCACATAGCAGCAACCACCCCAACACCAGAACTCTCCACCCCACCCGCATATCAATCTAGGGTTATCAACAAATAAAAAAATATAAAAATGAAAAAAGATAACCTATCACCAAACCAGAAATAAAAACGAATCAAAAACCAAAGAGTCATATACTTAACCCAGAATGCTTAACCAGAAATAGCTACCAAATCACTTATTACAAGAGTTTCAAATTACTCACCACCAATTCACCGACCAAGTGCAAACCCATGACAGAATCAAAAAGCAACAACAACGAACGAGAAACGACAAGTCATCTTAAGAACACAAAACACCAACATAAAAGCAGATAACCTCTTACTTCAAGCCAGCTATCCTACATTAGATAAATACAAATCCCAAAACCGAAAAAAATAAAAAAGAAAAAAAAGACAAAAGAGTGCAACCAAAAAAAAAAAAGACCGCAAAATAGATCTCATAAAAATTACAAATAGAAACAACTAATACAAATGATAAGAATATGCTTATACCCGTCGAAAGTATACTTACCATCAATACCAATTTTGTAGCTGGGTCCAAAACCCAGTATGTTTCCCTAAAAAGTACTGGGTAAAGATTTAGAAGAGTTTTGTCAAAACCATATCATTTCTATTAATTTATAGAACCCAGCAAAAGCAAGATGCTCTCACTAAAGTATATGTAACATTCTGGAAATTTGGGAATAAAAAAACCGGAGCTATAAGAATCGGAACTAACAAAAATTTTTAAAGATTGCATCATGCTGATCTTCTGGAGTTCCATCATATTTTTGCTGGTGCCAATATAAAATTTTATAGCATCTTAAGCCCATCCCAAACCCTAATGAGAAAAAAATTTTGTAAAAATAAAACCTAGGGTTTCCCTCCCAAAAGACCTTCATTTTATTTTGGAAAATCTCAACCCTTAAGCCTTGCCAAATCATCCTTGGGCCAAAAATCCCCCTTTTACTCCCTACCAGACCGACCCTCTTTCTCCCTTTCACTTTCTTTCTTCTTTTTAGCCCACCCAGTAGCCCAAACGGAGCCCAACTCGCGGCCCAGGAGACACCGAACCAGGCCACCACCACCGTCCGCCAGCCCCCCCTTGCGCAAGCGCCCGCCGGTTCCTCCACTCGACCCATACTGCCAGCCTATGTCTTCACCGAAACGGGCATCATGCGCAGAGCCTGTTCGGACGCCATCTTCCCCCCCGCTCGGGTCAGACGTGCGACTGCGCCTCTGCATCCGTGCAACCGTGCCGATGGGACGCTGAGCCAACTTGCCTCAAACGGGACGACCCAATCACGCCGCGCCTATCGCCCACAGACGTCCTCCCTCATACCCATCTCATCAATGCACGCACTATGACTGCCATACGACGGCCTGCCATCTTGTTGCTCGACAGTTCGCTTGCACCAACCGCGGCTTAGTGCCCATCCTTGGTCACCATCGGCCGTTACAGCGATGCAATGCAATGGCCCATCTCCCTCTGCCTGCGCCTAGCCCATCCCCGAGCTTTCGCCACTGGCATCGCCCATACTCGCCAGCCCCGTCGCGTCCCCCTCCCCCTTGGTCACGCGTGCTCTGCCCATTAAGGTGGAGGAAGCGCGCCGAGCCCACGTCCGTCCCTCGTCGCTCTGCCATTGGCCCCCTTCCACCATACTGCTTGGATCAGTGTCCGAGCCGAGTCACGCCTCGGACCTCAACCATGGACGATGGTTCGTCAAACGGTCTCCGCCCTCATGCGCCGCCTAAACCGCGCCACCAACCCCGTTCTTGCTTGCCACCCTGTCCTACGCCATGCGACGCTAATGGCTCCGCCGCTAGCATATATAAAGGGTCGAGCTGTCGTACCGTTCCCAATCACCCTTGAATTCCACCCCGCCTCGATCCACAGCCCTCCTCCAACCACCACTCATCGTCATCCCACTAGGCGGAGCTCACCGCTCCACACCAGACCAAGCCGCTATCGCCCGCGTCACCCTGCCACCACATCGCCATCACACCAAGAGCACGGGAAGACCGCAGAGCCACGTCGCCACTCAAGAGGAGGCGGCCGCGGGACCGGAGGAGGCGTCACCACCGCCTCAGGATGATCTACAAGCACCATCACCTTGCTCGAAATGCGCCCTACCACCGTGCCCTGTTCGTCACTGCCTTGACTTCAACCCGGATTGTGCCGCTTCTCGGCTGTCGCAAGGTGAGCACACTCGCCAGCCGTCTCCCCTCTATCCCTAGTACCTACGTCGTCCGGGATTTTGCCCGATTGTGCCACCTCACTGTTGCTTTCACCGCGCCACAGCGAACTGGTCTTCCGTGCCGTATGTCCGCCTCTAGGGCTCTACCTGCCGCACCATGTAACACCTTGAATTTACCCCCATATAAAAATAATTGTGAAAAAGGAATTTTAGAAATTAAATTAAAAGCCACAAGGAGTGAAAATAATAAAATCAGAAAAAATTTATAGCAAAATGGGACCATTGAAATGATTTTATAAAATTTTTTGCTTAATTATCTATTTTTTGGAATTTTCTGGGATTTATTTGATTAAGGGAAGCATTTTTGGTGAATTAAATTAAGTCACAGCATTAAAAATAAAAGGAAAAGAAATTAAAAAACCCTTTCCTATGCTTGACCTGAATCTAGCCAGCACTGTTCCCTTCTCTTTCTCCGCGGTGTGCACGGTCCTGCCCACGGCCTGCGTTGCCTGCGTCCCCCTTGCCTTGCCAACAGGTGGGTCCCACCTGTCAGATCCGTCTTCCCCGCGGAGACTGAGCTGCTCCAGAGCGCTGCCACCGAGTCTGCTCCAAATTCGCTCGCGTCAGTTGGGTTCGGATCAAATCGGTTGAGGGGTTTGATCCGCCAATGTCTCCTCTCTCTTTCCCCTCAAGAATCACAGCGCAAAATCTAGGGAATCAACACCGCAACGGACTCGTGAAGCTTCGGGACTCCGAGGAGAACCCTAATCCGCCGCGCCACCAAACCCGAGCCGGACTCTGCCCCTTTCCACCTTAAATAGCAAGTCTGAGACCCCTAGGAGCTTTCCTGTGCATTAGATTGAGCCCTAGCTAGCCCTAGCTACCTCCTTCGCATTCGGGACTTAATCCGACCGCCGCCGCCAAGACCATAGCCGCGTCTAGCCGCCACACTCCGCCATCGCCCGCGCTTGTGCACCAGTGAGCACCGCCTGAGTACAGGGAAGCTTGGCCGCCGCCTCTAGGTCACTGGGGATCGTCGGAGCGTGGTCGCCGTCAGGGACTCCCAAGACCGCCGCTGCCAGGAGCTCACCGACGGTGCCTCCTGTCGCTGTTCGCCGCCCGTCTACCCACGGTGAGAATCGTTGCGATCTCCTCTATCTGTTCTCGTCCTCGCTGCGCGCCGCCGTGCTGCCGATCGCCGACGACCATTGGTCCTTGTGCCATCGCCGTCGCTGCCGTCGCCCATGCTGACTCAGCCGTCAACGTGGCTACCACGTAGGTGCCAGCTCAGACCCGCTCGATCTAATCCGAGCTGTCGATTGCCCGATCTAATCTCAGCCGTTGGATCTTCCCGGTTAGATCTCGGCTTTAGATCGTTAGATCAAACCTCAGCTGCCCGATCAAAGTTAGATTAAGTCTTAGCCCTCCGATCTATCTTAAAATCGTGGATCATTTCTGACCGTCCGATCCGATCCCTTAAGATCCCAGCCATCGGATGGATCTATGGACCCCGATGGACTCGATCCACCGTGGACCAGCACCCCTCCTCTCTCTGTCCAGTGGGCCCATCTGTCAGCCGACAGTTCACCTCGTTATCTCTCTCTCCGATGATGCCATAAAGCTTTTCCCAAATTAAATTAATTCAGTAATGACGCAACAAATCGGTTTAATTCTTTTAAAGCTTTTAAAAGGGGTTTAAACTTCTAAAATTCATAACTAATTCATCCGAACTCCGTTTGGGGTGATTCAACTTGCAAAATTCTTTAAAAATCAAGATCTACCCATTAAAAATATAATATTGTACTGTTCATGTGTGTTCATGTACTGTTTTACTTGTTTTTGTTTATTGCCTTTAATAGGTACCTAGTTCAATAGGAGGCACCAGGGCGTGTTTGTGGCTGATATAAGTCCACACATGGCAGTGACAGTAAGACCATGCTTCGGGCGTCAGGCCGTCTTGTGGGAAGGCACTTGATCACCCCTACCGGAGACCGGATGTTTAGCGGGAGGCTCTCCTATTGTGCGAGTTACATGGATAATCCTGTCACAATTTCTTTCCGAGGTACCGTGGTGGTATCAAGGTGCACAGTGATGTGTTGTGGAGTTGTGTCTTGTGGGTAAATTGGTACACCTCTGGCTAGAGTAAAACTATTCGAATAGCCGTGCCCACGGTTAAGGGCAAGCCTAGCAATGTTTTCTGTGATTAGTCCCACATTAACTAAATTTGATTATTGAAGGATGAATCATGGTTAGCTCCAGGTTGGAGTGGTTGGGCCTATGCCATTTGGTGAATGGTATAGTGTTCGATAATGTTGAGTAATTATTGAGGTTTACTATTGTCTTAAATGCTTTATTAAATGTTGTTTATGTAAATTGAGCTCTATTATGTCATCATTTGCTATCCTGTGCACTTGCATATTTGCTGCGTAGCTTGCGGAGTATTTCATGTACTCACCTTGCAATCAACAATCATCATTCAGAGGAGTACTTCAGCGAGGAGGACTGCTTGGAGGATTAAGCGGGAGTCCCGGTCAAGCTCGTGGAGTGGGTTTCATCACGCTGTCTTAGTTTGCTTACCACTGTTAGAACTTCGTTAGTTTGAGAGGCACCATTCGCCTCTGTAATAAATACTTTCGATATGTAGACAATTACTTTGATTATCAACTATGTCATGTGTGCCTTGGTTGATTCCTTGATGAGGATTTACACATAATAAAACTCTAGAATTTTTTATGAAAATTCTAGGCATGACAAGTTGGTATCAGAGCCACCTTGACCGCAGGATAAGCCCCTTGGTACCCCTAAGAGCCTTCTAAAAAAAAGAGATTCTTAAACTAGGTCTACCCTCTCCTCTTTCTCTTTTAATTAAGGAAGTTAATGGTACAAAAAAATTCTTTTTTTATTCAATTGATTTCTTCTCTCAAAAATTTAAGTTCTTTCCTTGTAAAAAAAACCCCTCAATTATGCTAATTCCTTTGTTTTTAATTTTTGATAAAAATTTTACTACTTTCTTTACCCTTTTATTTGCAACAAAATTTTGTTTTGTTTAACTTAGTCAAAAATTGATAAATCTTCATTTCATGCTCCATAGATGGCAAACCGAGAGCCAGTGCATCTGTTTGGAGTTGGTGGATTTGTCAAGGAGTTATGAGATATGGCCTTCACCATAGGGTACAATCCGGCCCCTGAATACAGACAAGTCACTCACAACCCCTTTGAAGAGAAGTGCCGCATCCGCCTCACGATTTCAAGTGAACGTGAAGGAGTCCCATCCATGATCTTTTAAGCAGGAGGAAGAAATTTTGAGCATGCATGTCAAGAGGTGGCTTTGGAAGCTATTGGAGAACCTCGTCACCGCTACGCCACTTGTCTGAGGAACATTGCCTACCACTACCACCCGTCTAGGACCCACAACGATGAGTAGAGCAGCTACCAGAACCCAGGAGCAGAGAACAGTACAACTACTCAACGACTTGTAAGGATGTTGAGTGCCATGGACAACGCTCGGGCTGATGTGGTGATCGTAGCTCATGAACGGGAGAATGAGAATTGCACCAAGATTTGTAGGCTGCAGAACCAAGTGGACCAGTTGAAGCAAGAGTTGGCCCTGGCCAAAGGAGAAGCACCCCCTGAAGGAGCCAAGATCCGCACCACCGCAAGGAAGAGGGTTCGTCTTCCACCTTGGATTCAGCTAGCACTAAGGACCCGTTTATTGAACGACCAGGTCCCACTCTGGGTAGTTCCACCGGTGGCTTATGCTGATGATGCAAAAGAGGACTCGGAGGAGTCAGAAGCCAGCACAACTTCGGAAGGGTCAGAAGACAGTGGAGCTCGCACTCACTCTGAAGTGGAGTGGGGTGATACTCAAGAAGATGAAGGGGAATCTGAACACAACTCGGATGCAAGAAGAAGTCCTTCACCCCATTGAGAAGCTCTTAGTAGCATCTTAGCATGATTGACCTCATATCATTGTGTTAGCAGTTGTGTGCCTAGGAAATGCTTGTGTGTGTGGGGTTTAGTCAGTAGTTTATGTCAGAGGGTGGTGATGTAACTGTTTAAGTTAGGAGTTGCTTGATGGTGTGATAGTAAGCTACATAAATATTAATCACTTAGTTTAGAGTAATAAAAGTGAAAGTTTAAGTAATAGGAAATCCATCTCAAGGGCTCTTTCTCTTCTTCTCATCCTTGCTCTGCAGATGGTGAACACACGTAACGGAAGCAACCAGGATGGTAATGCTGGGAACAACAATCGCGAGGGTGCACCCAATGGACCACCCCATCAGGACGACAATCTTACCATTGCCCAGGTCTTGGCAAACCAAACGCAGTTGATGAACATGATGTTCCAACAGATGCAAAACCAGCAGAATCAGGCACAACAGCAGGCGCCTCCTCCTCCACCACAGAACAAGCTCACAGAGATTTTGTGAGTGAGGCCTCCTACTTTCTCTAGCACAACTAATCCCGTGGAAGTTGGGGATTGGTTGCATGCTGTTGAGAAGAAACTGGACCTTCTATAGTGCACAGACCAGGAGAAGGTCTCTTTCATGTCACACCAGCTACATGGTCCTGCGTCAGAATGGTGGGATCATTTTAGAGCTAACCGAGCTGATGGACAGCCTATCACTTGGGCCGAGTTTGCCGCCGCTTTTAAGAAGAAGCATATCCCTGCTAGAGTAGTGGCATTAAAGAAGCATGAGTTTTGGGCACTAAAGCAAGGGAACCGGTCGGTGACCAAGTTTCTTTATGAGTTCAACCGTCTTGCCTGCTATGCCCCAGAGGATGTTAGCATTGACACCAACCGACAAGAGAAGTTTCTGGACGGATTGAATGATGAACTCTTAGTTCAACTACTCTCCGGTGATTACACGGATTTCCAGAAACTGGTGGTCAAGGCTATTCGTCAGGAAGACAAACACAACCGAATGGAGCGTAGGATGGCAAGTTTCCGGGCACAACAATCCCCTAGTCATAAGCCACGTGTTGTGGGACCGTCCCAGACCCAGCAAGGTGGATCTTCATCGGCACCTCGCCTGCAGCGCCAGTTCTACACCAACACTACTGGCAGCAACGTTGGAGCAAACCGTCCTCCTCGGCCAGTCATGGCCCTAGCAACCAACCAGCCCGTCACGAAGGAAGTTGGAGGGAAGCCACTAACCTGCTACAACTGTGGTGATCCAGGACATTACTCTTCTCAGTGTCCAATGCCTAAGCGCCTCAAGTCAACCACATCGGGGCAACCTTCTAGCAACGTGATCAAGGCTAGAGTGAACCACATCACTGCAGACAAGGCTCAAACTGCCTCGGACATCGTCCTAGGTACGTTCCCTGTTAATTCGGTTACTGCAACAGTTTTGTTTGATTCGGGTGCTACACATTCTTTTATATCGAGAGATTTTGCAAGAAAACATGGGTTCCAGATGGGGAAATTGGATAAGTCTATCATGGTTAACACACCAGGAAATCAAATGCATACCACCCAGTTTAGCCCCTTTGTGACCTTAGAAATTCAGGGTATCCCTTTCCTGGCCAATTTGATTCTAATCAAATCAGAAGAGATAGATGTCATCCTAGGGATGGACTAGTTAACTCGGCACAAGGGAATTGTTGATTGTGCCACTAGGACAGTGACCCTAACCCCTGCCTTTGGGAGAAAAGTGATTTTCTGTGCTCTCTCCACCTCATCTTCTCCGGTATCGCTAAACCAGGCAGCCATCGCAGAGATCCCTGTGGTACGAGATTATCCTGATGTCTTTCCTGATGATCTACCTGGAACGCCACCTAAGAGAGATATTGAGTTTAGAATAGACCTAGCCCCAAGCACCGCCCTTATCCACAAGAGACCGTATAGGATGGGAGCTAATGAGTTGGCAAAAGTGAAGAAGCAAGTTGAAGAGTTGCTTGCTAAGGACTACATCAGACCTAGCACGTTGCCGTGGGGAGCGCCAGTCATTTTTGTGGAAAAGAAAGATGGAACTCAACAGATGTGTGTTGATTATCGCGCACTCAATGAAGTCACTATCAAAAATAAGTACCCACTACCTCGGATTGATGATCTGTTTGATCAGTTAGAAAGAGCCACAGTATTCTCCAAGATAGATCTTCGCACGGGTTATCATCAATTAAGGATTCGGGAGGAAGATATTCCCAAAACTGCTTTTACCACTCGGTATGGGTTATATGAGTGCACAGTTATGTTTTTCGGGTTGACTAACACCCCTACATTCTTCATGAACTTGATGAATAAAGTGTTCATGGAGTTTGTGGTGGTTTTCATTGTTGATATCCTTGTCTATTCCAAGACAAAGGAAGAACATGAGCAGCACCTTCGTATCATTTTGGAGACCCTTCGGCAATATCAATTGTATGCCAAGTTTAGCAAGTGTGAGTTTTGGCTTCCAAAAGTGAAGTTTCTCGGACATGTCGTCGCCGCTGGCGGGATTGCGGTAAACCCAACCAATGTGGAGTCGGTGACCAAGTGGAAGTAGCCGCAATCGGTTTTGGAGATTCGGAGTTTCTTAGGATTGGCAGGATATTACCGTCGATTCATAGAAAATTTTTCCCGAATTGCGAAGCCTATGACCCATTTACTCCAGAAGGATGTGAAATTTTCATGGACACCAAAGTGTGAGCGGAGTTTTCAAGAGTTGAAGAAGAAGCTTGTAACCGCACCTGTGTTGATCATGCCAGATCCCAAGAAAGGATTTCAAGTTTACTGTGATGCGTCTCGGCAAGGTTTGGAATGTGTGCTGATGCAAGAAGGGAAGGTTGTGGCATATGCCTCACGGCAGCTACGGCCTCATGAGAATAATTATCCTACTCATGACTTGGAATTGGCAGCTGTAGTGTATGCCCTGAAGATTTGGAGACACTATCTTATCAGCAACCGTAGCGAAGTTTATACAGACCACAAAAGTTTGAAGTATATCTTTACCTAGCCAGATCTGAACCTTAGGCAACGAAGATGGTTAGAGTTGATCAAGGACTATGACATCGGAATCCATTATCATCCAGGGAAAGCTAATGTGGTGGCTAATGCCCTTAGTCAGAAAAGTTACTGCAACGCCATGGAAGGCCAGGGGTTACCGTTGGAGTTGTGTGAAGATTTTGATCGGTTAAATCTGGGTATAGTCAGTCAAGGATTTGTGGCAGTCTTGGAAGCACAACCTACATTGGTGGATCAGGTCCGCGAAGTATAGAAAGATGACCCGGATATTTTTGAGATCAAGAAGAATATGAAGAAGGGGAAAGCTACTGGATTCTTGAAAGATGAACAAGGTACTGTGTGGTTCGGAGAGCAAATCTGTGTATCAGACAAGGAGAAACTGAAAATGCTGATCTTGGATGAAGCCCATGGGATGTAGTACTCCATTCATCCTAGCAGTACCAAGATATATCAAGATCTTAAGGAGAAGTTTTGGTGGTCTAGCATGCGAAGGGAAATAGCCAAGTATGTGGCTGTTTGTGATGTATGTCAGCGTGTAAAGGCTGAATATCAGAGGCCAGTAGGATTATTACAACCCCTTAAGGTTCCTGAATGGAAGTAGGAAGAAGTAAGGATGGACTTCATCACCGGTTTACCAAGGACTGCGTTAGGATTTGATTTTATATGGGTCATGGTGGACAGACTTACAAAGATAGCCCACTTCATGCCAGTCAAGACAACTTACTCCGGTAGCAAATTAGCAGAATTATACATGGCTCGAAATGTGTGTTTGCACTGTGTGCCATGCAAGATCTTGTTGGATAGAGGAAGTTAGTTGACCTCTAAGTTTTGGCAGAGACTCCAAGAAGAGATGGGTACACGGTTAAACTTCAGTATCGCTTACCACCCGTAGACAGATGGTCAGACTGAGCGAGTTAACCAGATCTTAGAAGACATGTTGAGGGCTTGTGCCATAGGCTTCGATGGAAGTTGGGACAAGAGCCTACCATATGCTGAGTTTTCCTACAACAACAGTTACCAAGCAAGTCTGAAGATGGCCCCGTTCGAGGCTCTGTACGGACGAAAGTGCCACATGCCCCTGCTTTGGGATCAGACGGGAGAACGTCAGGTATACGAGATGGATATCTTGTGAGAAGTGGAAGAAAAAGTGAAGATCATACAAGAACGACTTCGAGTAGCCCAATCTCGTCAGAAGAGCTATGCAGATAATCGCAGGAGAGATCTCAGTTTTGAGAAAGGTGATTATGTGTATTTACGAGTCATGCCACTTCGGGGAGTACACCGGTTCCAGACCAAAGGGAAGTTGGCACCACATTACGTGGGACCCTACAAGATATTGGGACGGAAGGGAGAACTTGCCTATCAACTAGAGTTGCCTCCCACCTTGACGGGAGTACACGATGTCTTCCATGTGTCTCAGTTGAAGAAGTGTTTACGAGTACCAGCCAAAGAAGCTGATTTAGAACAGATCGATATTCATGAAGATCTGACCTACGTCGAGAAGCCTATTCTTATCCTAGAGACCAGTGAAAGGAATACTCGGAATCAGGTGATAAGGTTTTGCAAAGTACAATGGAGTAATCACTCGGAAGAAGAAGCAACATGGGAACGCGAAGATGAATTGAAGTCTGCTCACCCGCACCTCTTCGCCTGACCTCTCAAATCTCGGGACGAGATTCTGTTTAAAGGGGGTAGGTTTGTAACACCCTGAATTTACCCCCATATAAAAATAATTCTGAAAAAGGAATTTTAGAAATTAAATTAAAAGCCTCAAGGAGTGAAAATAATAAAGTCAGAGAAAAATCTATAGCAAAATGGACTTAGAAATGATTTTATAAAATTCTTTGCTTAATTATCTATTTTCTAGAATTTTCTGGGATTTATTTGATTAAGGAAAGCATTTTTGGTGAATTAAATTAAGTCACGACATTAAAAATAAAAGGAAAAGAAATTAAAAAACCCTTTCCTATGCTTGGGCCGAATCCAGCCTAGCACTGTTCCCTTCTCTTTCTCCCTGCGCGCGCGCATCCGGCCCACGGCCTGCGTTGCCCGTGTTGCCCTTGCCTTGTCGACAGGTGGGTCCCACCTGTCGGATCCGTCTTCCCCACAGAGATCGAGGTGCTTCAGAGTGCCACCGCTGAATCCGCTCCAAATTCGCTCGTGTCAGTTGGATTCGGATCAAATCGGTTGAGGGGTTTTGATCCCCAATGTCTCCTCTCTCTTTTCCCTCAAGAATCGCAGCGCAAAATCTAGGGAATCAACACCGCAACGGACTCGTGAAGCTTCGGTACTCCGAGGAGAACCCTAATCCGCCGTGCCGCCAAACCTGAGCCGGACTCCGCCCGTGTTGACTCGGCTGTTGACGTGGCTGCTGCGTAGGCGCCAGCTCAAACCCACTTGATCTAATCTGAGCCGTCGATTGCCCGATCTAATCTCAGCCGTTGGATCTTCCCGGTTAGATCTCGGCTTTAGATCATTAGATCAAACCTCAGTTGTCCGATCAAAGTTAGATTAAGTCTTAGCCCACCGATCTATCTTAAAATCGTGGATCATTTTCGACCGTCCGATCCGATCCCTTAAGATCCCAGCCATCGGATGGATCTATGGACCCCGGTGGACTTGGTCCACCATAGACCAGCACCCCTCCTCTCTCTATCCAGTGGGCCCCATCTGTCAGCCGGTGGTTCACCTCTCTCTCTCTCTCTGATGATGCCATAAAGCTTTTCCTGAATTAAATTAATTCAGTAATGACGCAATAAATCGGTTTAATTCTTTTAAAGCTTTTGAAAGGGTTTAAACTTCTAAAATTCATAACTAATTGATCCGTACTCCGTTTGGGGTGATTCAACTTGCAAAATTCTTGAAAAATCAAGATCTACCCATTAAAAATATACTATTGTGCTATTCATGTGTGTTGATGTACTGTTTTACTCATTTTTGTTTATTGCCTTTAGCCGCCGACGTTCAGGAAAAGCCGCAGTTTCTCGAGGAGAGTTCGGAGGCTTGTGAGGAGCAGCAAGATAAGCCACACAGATTCTTAAATCCCTTTGAGCATATTGTTCCTATGTTTAAAGCTATATTTTTCCTTCAACTCTGCATTTATTTTGGAATGTCATCGGTAAAGGGAAACCCTAATCCTTGTTTATGACCCCTTTGACTTGATTACTGGATATTGTACCTAAGGGATAAATGTGACTAGCTAGCTTATTTTATTGGTTAGCTAGGTTACCTCTAGGACCATGCTTAGCCATGCTTAGCAAACAATAGAATAACTACTGGGCTGTAACATTAACTTCGGTTATAATATTTTGTTCACATGAAATAATGATTCCATTTACGACTGTGGTCGTGCAAGGATGATTTAATGGTCCACTAAAACTTGATTAAAAGGTGGGTTGCGAGCACCAGAGTTGTGAATGTTGCTAGCGGTGCTCGTGACAGTTAAGGACTGGTTCGTGGACTACTTGTTGTAAAGCAACACTCGTGCTAACCACAAGCTAGAATGGGATAGTAGGAGTTTGAAGTGTGCTAAGTTCAATAGGAGGCATCAGGGCATGTTTGTGGCTGATATAAGTCCACACATGGTAGTGACAATAAGACCAAGCTTCGGGCGTCGGGCCGTCTTGCGGGAAGGCATTTGATCACCCTTACCAGAGACTGGAGGTTCGGCGGGAGGCTCTCCTATTGTGCGAGTTACATGGATAATCCTGTCACAATTCCTTTCCGAGGTACCTTGGTGGTATTAAGGCGCACAGTGATGTGTTGTGGAGTTATGTCTTGTGGGTAAATTGGTACACCTTTGGCCAGAGTAAAACTATTCGAATAGCCGTGCCCACGGTTAAGGGTAAGCCTAGCAATATTTTCTGTGATTAGTCCCACATTAACTAAATTTGACTATTGAAGGATGAATCATGATTAGCTCCAGGTTGGAGGGGTTGGGCCTATGCCATTGGTGAATGGTATAGCGTTGGATAATGTTGATTAATTATTGATGTTTTACTACTATCTTAAATGCTTTATTAAATGTTGTTTATGCAAATTGAGCTCTATTATGTCATCATTTGTTATCCTGTGCACTTGCATATTTGCCGCGTGACTTGCGGAGTATTTCATGTACTCACCTTGCAATCAACAATCATCATTCAGAGGAGTACTTCAGCGAGGAGGACTGCTTGGAGGATTAAGCGGGAGTCCCGATCAAGCTCGTTGAGTGGGTTTTGTCACGCTGTCGTAGTTTGCTTACTGCTGTTAGAACTTCATTAGTTTGAGAGGCACCATTCGCCTTTGTAATAAATACTTTTGATATGTAGATAATTACTTTGATTATCAACTATGTCATGTGTGCCTCAGTTGATTCCTAAACGAAGATTTACACACAATAAAACTCTATAGTTTTGGATGGAAATTCTGGACGTGACACACCACCATAGGCAATCAAGGTCCCAGGCCTCGCCGCCGGCAAGGACTCGAACCCCAAAGGCTGGCAGGCCTATCCAGGCCCTTGCCGAACCACCACAACCGTCGGCGTCACGCACTAGGCACTCGGGCTCGCGCTCCACGTGAGGAAGCAGACGACGAGGCGCCCCTAGCCTCTGACATATGGGTCCCATTTAAAACTAATCAACACGATTAAGTTAATGACTCCCTTAAACCCTGTGGCTTCCATGTGGGCCACGGTAATTAATAAAACTAATTTAAAACCCATTTACAGAAGTGTGTCACCGACATGTTGTCGATGTTTTGTATCGGCAATGAGAATATGAGGCTATTCGTGAGACCTAAACTTGATGGATTGCAAAGGAACACGAAACAATTTATATTGGTTCAGGCCCTCGAGATGAGGTAATACCCTACGTCTAGTTGTGGTGTATTGCCTTTAAGGTTTCTCTGGTGAGATTGCGCTATGCCCTAGGGGGCTCCCTACCCCTACTTATATACTGGAGGGATGAGGGTTACAGAGTAGGAAACTCAGTCGGATACGACCAAGGGCTTTCCTTATTAGTACATAGAGAGTCTGGCTAGGATTATATCCCTTTCCTTGTCATGCAAGATAATATGAAGCCGAGTCCTACTCTATCTCCAATTGTAGGAACCGCCCACCCTTTATCCGAGTGGCCGTAATCACCTTCCTTGAGGTACCCGGGGCCTATGGCCTCCACAATAGCCCCTGAGACCTTCGTAGTTGAGTCACAGCTGATGCCGAGTGCTCATCCTCCACGGTGAAGAGATTTACGAGTGCTTTGCTCCTGAGTACTCATTGTCAGAGTGCTTCTTCTCCTGAGTCTTGCTTCATATCAACTGGCAACGAGGCTATGAAGGGCTTCATGGAAAAATATAAATAGTCTGCGCCGAATAGGCACACCTATTAGGTGTAGCCCCCGACTTTATGCTTAATTATGAAACAATTAAACATAAAGTCAAAGATCTTTAATCTTTTTGCCTTTCCCGAGTAGTATACTACCCAGAAATTAGAGTCTTCAGCATCATGTCAGCTGGAAGTATTTTGGCTCATGGCAATTTTGGCTAAGCATGTAAGCCGAGTATCACTATGGAGTAAATCTAATATGTGATGAGATGTACTTGAAAGATACATGCATCCCTAATTTTAATGGAAACCAGCTATTGATCCTTATAAGGATATATCCTCAATACCTTAAAATAATCAAGATAGCAGAATATATACACCCGGTTGTAGGCTTAGCATGAAGCGTATCTGATTATTTAATCGGTTCTTGTAAAATAGCACCTGCATCGTGATTTTAACGCGACCAGCGGATGACCCAATAGGGCATGCTATTTAAGAACTCATATCTTTGGCCTACTACTAAATAAGTCGGCCCAAACTGACATACCCAGCGCAGCCCACCAAATTGGCCTCGCATGTCTAAACAATGTCATTGGCGTCGGTAACTATAGTCGGCCAGAGGAATCTTTGTTTGCAAGCCTTTCCGACTTACGTTTTGGATGCAGCATGGTTGCCACAGATGCCCGAGTGGATAACTTGCAGGATCTGCTTGCCCTCCTCAGGTGTGACGCATTGCATGAGAACTCCAGATGCGCGTTGACAATATTGGTCTTCTTCGATTATGATAAAGCTTTTACTCCGTCGCTTGACTTACTCAGCTTCGTTGCAATCTTTAGGAAGTTCATCTTCTGGTAGAAATAAAATGATTGGGGTCTTTCAATCTTGAAAAATAATGAGCACCTCCATAGGTTCCGGGTTTGGTGCTACCTCCGACTGAAAGCTCCTATAGTGGCTTGTTTCCTTGTTTTGGCCAAATAGGTACCCGAACGCTGCGCTAGCGCAGGATTTGGCTGGCGACCCTCTTGGGGCATACCCAACCTGGCAAAATTATAGCCGAATAAGGTACCTGAACCTCGCATTAGCATAGGATTTGGCTAGTGACCCTCATGGGACGTACCCTACCCAACAGAGTTGTGGCCAAATAAGGTACCTGAACCTAGCATTAGCATAGGATTCGGCTGTCGACCCTCATGGGGCGTACCTTACCCTACAGAGTGGTACCCGAGCCCCGACTGGTGCCGGAGGTCGGTTATTAGCCCCCATGGGGCGTACCAAGGTCAAGGTGACATCCGTGTCCCGACTGGCGCAAGTACTCGTTCAGTAGCCCTCATGGAGCATTCCGAGTGATTCTTGAAGCCTCGCACTCCAAGTGTATCATGGCAGACTGGTCCAGCCCCCGAGCATAGAAGATAGGCTCGTAGCCATGAGTTTCTGTTGCGTGTATCCGAAATTGGGCCCTGCATTATAAACATATCGGATGAGTAGCATCTGATGAAGAAAACAATCACCCAAAGAAAATCTAAACTTTTTACAATGTATGTAAATATGTGTTACTCATCTTATTGATATTAATTTCCCCGAGTAGTTAACCCCTTACGTTTAAACACTCTGCCCGACTAGTCATACCATCTGAGCATCGGGAGTCGGCTCATGGCTCTTTCCTAGACACGCGTTTTGGGTGACTTGAGTTCATCTTTCATGGAGTAAAGCTTCACGGATCAGAATTTATGCTACTTGAGTACTTTTGCAATTATTAAGAGCAAAAACAGAAAATACGCAGAATGTACACCTATTAGGTGTAAGCGGCTGCGGCATTGGCGAGGCCAAGTGAGGAATTGACGATCTCATTGATGTAGACGTGGGTGTCCCGATCTTTCGATGAAAGGGTAAGTCAATTGGATGGAGCGACGTTGGCGATCCGACTACAACCGTCTAGAGACATTGCGCCTTAGCAATTGTTACACCAACTCCAGAGGCTGTTCGCAATCTCGACGGATGCACGATCAGCCCAACCATAAGGGTAATTATTCCTGTAAGCAATTGAGAACTAGCAAGAACAAGATGAACAAGCAACTCAATTTATGAATAAAGATGAAGGTTTAACTCAAAGAGAACAAACGGTGGGGTTCCGAAGACGAGCAAACCGGCAATCTAACTGATCACGGGATTACACGGTAAAGTAACGACGCTAACTTTAATCTAACAAAACCCAATCTGTTTGTGGCGGCTCTAAAGGTATTAATAGGATGGGAGGATGACCACAGGGGTTTTGGGGTCGTTCTCCAACCCTAGGATGCGTCCCTAATGGACTCAACTTGATACATGGGCCTTCGGCCCAAAAACGGTGACGCAGCACTTTAAACAGAAAATCTCTCATCACTAAAATTATGATTACGGACGATTCCAAGTAGATATGAGCATGAATCCATATCTGTTGGAAAGTAGACTCGATAAGCTTTTCGTAAAGTACTAGTGTGGGAGCCATGGGCCCCGGGTACCTCACTACAAGCACATGGGCCACTCGGATAGAGGATGGGCCAGATCATGTAATTAGAGATAAGATAGCACCCGGCAAGCTGTGCCTTGTACAATAAGGAAACATAGCCTTAGTCGGACAGGATTCTATCTCTAATAAGGAAATCCCTTGGTCGTATCCGACTGGGATCCTTGCCATGTACCCCTGTCCCCTAGTATATAAAGGGAGGCAGGGCGCCCTATGAGGGCAAACCAGATCATTGATCACAAATCCACCTCAGAGGAATAACACCTCAACTGGACGTAGGGTATTACCTCACAACGAGGGCCTGAACCAGTATAATTCCCTTGTGTTCCTCTGCAATCCACCGAATTCCAAGTCGCCGAGTACCCCCATAGTATTATTGCCGGTGCAAAGCATCGACAGTTGGCGCGCCAGGTAGGGGCACGGCGAGTTCTTCATCAACAGATTCGATGGATCCCATCAACGGAGTCAAGGGCGACAAGTTCTCCAACGGAGACACCATCACCTTCGGGAGCCTTGATTTCGTCGCCGATCAACTCGGCAACCTTTCTTTGGCTGAGGCAGATCCGATCTCGCTAGCCGAAGACCTAGCCGGCGTTGCGCCAGTCGGCCCTAGGGACGTCGCCATCTCCTTCGACGATCTACTACGACAGTCCCTCACATCGCGGACATCGGGACAACTCTCTCTTCGGCGTCCGACTCGCGCTAGGCCTTGAGCCATCGCGGGTTAGGCCGAGAGGGGGAGAGATCGTCAATCTCCCGTACGGATTTCGGTGACGCTGTGCATCTACAACCCGCGCAGCGGATCGACCCCCAGCGATTCAGTTTGGACACGGTCATGAACCGTTTCAGATTGGATCTAGGGAAGTCGGAGTCGTCCTAACTCCGATAAACTACTCGGAGTCCGACACTAAGTCGGATGGCGGTTCGAGCACCAACTCGGACTCCACCTTGGCAAGCTTCCTCCCATCCCCGCGAGATCTTCATGGCTTCAACGCCACCTTCCGAGGTGCGCCGACTGCAAGAGGAGCAGCAGCATGAGGAGGCGCGCCGAGTACAACAACAAGAGAGGCAACCGACAAGCTCGCAATGACGGCTTCGACAAGCTGGGCGAGCGCCCAGCAGCAGATCCTCCGAACCAAAGTCGGCGACCACATGTCTTCGTCACGCCACAACAGAACGTCGTGGCCGCCGCAACTCTGCTGGACACGCTCAGTTGGGCGGACCATCAGGCCACACCAACCATCGCCAAGATCAAGCGATGATCACTGCTGCGCGCCTGCCAGCAG
Source organism: Oryza meyeriana var. granulata (assembly GCA_003991445.1). Taxonomy (NCBI): domain Eukaryota; kingdom Viridiplantae; phylum Streptophyta; class Magnoliopsida; order Poales; family Poaceae; genus Oryza; species Oryza meyeriana. The sequence goes on from RYFJ01000206.1 coordinate 19,978, forward strand.
CAAGAACAGTCAGGCAACACTCACATACGACCGTCGAACGGGCTCTCCAGCGGTGGAGTCATCTGCGTCAGCACGACGACGGGCAGCCGGCTCCACCCGGCAGCATGAAGAATCCGCAAACAACACTCGGCGATACCAACTACGACAACCCGGCGTCACCAATACGACCACCGACACAACCAAGACCTCCGATTGCGGTTACAACGCGATCTTCGCCACACCATAAACGCCCGGCGCGAAGAGCGCGAAGAGGATGAACGCCGCCGACTGGAGGATGAAACACCAGCGCTTCGGTCTCCATTACGAGCGGCTACACCGCCAAAAACCGAAGCCCGAGTCCTCACGATAATGAAGGCATTCCAGCCTTTACTCGGAGTTACAGGACGTCCGATGGCCAGTCGGCTTTAAACCCACCGGGAATTGAAATACGACGGCAAGACAACCCAGAGTCCTGGCTCACCGTTTACGTCCTAGCAGTTCAAGCTGCTGGGGGCGACAGCAGAAGCCATGGCTAACTACCTCCCAGTCGCGTTATCCGACTCGGCGAGGACATGGCTGACAGGCTCCCAAGGCGGTCGATCGGTTCCTGGGGACAACTCAGGGAGCGGTTCATCGCTAACTTCCAGGGACCTACGAGAGACCGGCTTCCGAGCACGACCTTACCATGCATCAGAAAAAGAACGAGTCTCTACGGAATTCATCAAAAGGTTTTCCGAGAAGCGCAATCAAATCCAAACATCAAAGACGAGGTCGTCATCGCCGCCCTTCCGCAAAGGAGTCAAAGACGCCCCGCTCATCGCGAAGTTCACTCGGAAGCCACCATCCACCGTCCGGACCCTCTTCGACATGGCCAACAAATACGCCGACTCAGCTGAAGCCGTCGCAGAGGCCTTCGACGAGAAGAAGGAGCCCCGACAAAAAGACAACAGGGCAAAAGCCGACACGAGCCGCCTCAGAACAAGCCTGGCAGCCGCAAGCGGAAGTCAGACAACGAGGTGGCTAACATGGAGCGCAGTCGGTCGCGGCCCAGCGGAACAACGACTACCAGAAAGTCATGAGGGGCCTTGCCCTTTCACCCCAGGGCCGGCACGCAGCCAAGACTGCCACATGCTCAAGAGTTTGCCTCCGAGCAGGCTTCATCATCTGCCGTCGGCGACAAGGACAAGGACAAGCCAGACTCGGTCGGCTGACGACTTCCAGGACCCCCAAGCCGAACTCAACCACATCTCGGGGGGCCACTCGCGTACGATCCAAGCGCAAGCAGAAGCTATCAGCGCGGGATATTAACGTGGTCTCCACAACGGATACCCCCAATACTGCGCTGGTCAGAGATGGCATCACTTCAACCGCGCGATCACCCAGATCGGGTTCCCACCGGGACGATACCATCGTCTAGACCCGGTCGTCAAAAATATTAGGCTGAAGAAAACCCTCATCGACGAGGCAGTGCGCTCAACATCCTGTTCGCCAAGACTTTGGACGAGATGAGAATTCCTCGTTCAGAACTACGCCGAGCACCGCGCCTTCCATGGGATAATCCCCGGCTTGTCATCAACCCCACTCGGGCAGATAACCTTGCCGGTGACCTTCGGCACGCGGACAACTTCCGCACAGAAAACATCTCCTTCGAGGTCGCCGACTTCGAGACCGCGTATCACGATACTCGGACGACCGGCCCTCGCCAAATTCATGGCGATACCGCACTACAACATACATGGTGCTGAAGATGCCCGGGCCAGCAGGAGTCCTCTCCCTCCGCAGCGACGCCAAGCAAGCCTTCACCTGCGACAAGGAGAGCTGCGAGCTGGCTCAAACACAAGAAGCGGCAGTCGGCGCGACAGCATCCGGCAAGCCGCTACATCTGAAGTCGATCAAGATCAGTTCCGGCGAAAAAGCAGCGAAGTCGGGAATTTCAGCGGACTCTGACACGAAGAAGATCCCTGGACCCTTCCGACCCCTCCAAGACTGCCTTAGTCGGACCGGACTCGACCCAAATAGGAAGACGCGCTCGTCACCTTCCTCCAAGCCAACAAAGATATCTTCGCGTGGAAACCGTCCGACATGCCGGGCGTACCAAGGGAGGTGACGAGCATGCCTACACGTAAACCAGACGCCAAGCCGGTCAAACAACGGCTGCGGCGCTTCGCTCAAGACCGCAAGGACGCTATCCGGGAGGAAATCACCAAGCTCCTCGCAGCCGGCTTCATCAAGGAAGCTTACCACCCGGACTGGCTGGCCAACCCAGTCTTGGTCCGGAAGAAAAACGGTAAATGGCGCATGTGCGTCGACTACACGACCTCAACAAAGCGTGCCCCAAGGACCCATTTGGTCTTCCAGGATAGATCAGGTGGTTGACTCCACGGCGGGATGCGACCTACTTCAGTTTCTCGACTGTTATTCGGATATCATCAAATTAGCTTGAGGGAAAAGACTGTTTAAAGACATCTTTCATCACGCCATTTGGAGCGTATTGCTATATCACAATGCCGTTCGGTCTGAAAAACGCAGGCGCAACCTACCAAAGGGCTATTCAGCGGTGTCTGCACACTCAGATCGGGCGCAACGTGGAAGCCTACGTCGACGATGTGGTGATCAAGTCTAAATCCAGACAAGACCTCATTGCCGACTTGGAAGAAACCTTCCAAAACCTTCGAAGATTCAAGATGAAGTTGAACCCGGACAAGTGCACCTTCGGGGTGCCTTCTGGGAAGTTACTCGGCTTCATCGTCTCGCACCGCGGCATCGAGGCTAACCCGGAGAAAAGTCAACGCCATCAAGAACATGGCGCCCCGACCAACCTCAAAGACATCCAGAAGCTGACAGGCTGCATGGCGGCACTCAGTCGGTTTTATCTCCCGACTGGGCGAACGGGGCATGCCTTCTTCAAGCTCCTCAAAAAGGCGGACACCTTTCAGTGGACCCGGAAGCCCAGCAAGCCTTCGAAGACTTCAAAGAATTCCTCACATCACCCCCCGTGCTAGCGTCACCCCTGCCCCAGGAACCACTAATGCTTTATCTGGCGGCAACAACACAGGTAGTCAGCACGGTGCTGGTAGTGGAGCGATCCGAACAGGGTCATCTTCAAAAAATACAACGGCCAATCTATTTTTCAGCGAGGTCCTTGCCGACTCCAAAACAAAGATACCCGCAGGTCCAGAAGCTGCTATACGGCCTACTCATCACAGTCCGAAAGCTGGTGCACTACTTTCAAGCACATCAAGTCACGGTGGTCACAGAGTTTCCACTCGGGGATGTCCTTCATAATCGCGAGGCCACCGGCCGAATCGCTAAATGGGCACTCGAGCTGATGGCGTTTGACATCACTTTCAGCCACGGACAGCTATCAAATCTCAAGCTCTAGCCGACTTCGTGGCCGAGTGGACAGAAGTTCAACTCCCAACACCAACAACAAAGCTAGAGTACTGGACAATGTACTTCGACGGTTCCTTACGGATCGGCGGTGCCGGGGCTGGTGTCATACTGACATCCCCCACTGGCGAAAAGTTGAAGTACGTACTACAAATCCACTTCCCGGCTTCCCACAACGTCGCCGAGTACGAGGCTCTTGTTCACGGGCTCCGCATCGCCATATCACTTGGCATACGTCGACTGGTTGTGCGCGGAGACTCCCAACTCGTGGTCAACCAAGTCATGAAAGATTGGACATGTCTCGACGACACAATGGCGGCATACTGTCAGGAGGTCCGCAAGTTGGAAAACAAGTTCGACGGGCTGGAAATCACGCACGTCCTGCGTCAATACAACGACGCGGCCGATGAGCTGGCAAACATGGGATCCAAGCGAGAAGCGGTCCCGACTGGAATCTTCGTCGAGCAACTTATGGAGCCATCAGTCAAGAAGAAACCGGCACAAGAGCAGTCGGGAGGCGAGCCTACCCTGACCACCGACGAAGTGCTGCACATATGTCAAGACTGGAGGGGTCCCGTTCTCAAATTCCTCCTGGACGATGAACTCCCAGAAGATCGCAATCAAGCCGATCAAATCAAGCGTCGAAGCACAAGCTTCCTGCTAGTCGGAGAAGACCTGTACCGAAGGAGCGCATCCGGTGTCCTCATGCGCTGCGTCACCACCGAGGAAGGCAAGCAGATCCTGCATTCAATCCACTCGGGCATATGTGGCAACCACGCTGCATCCAGGACGTTAGTCGGAAAAGCTTACCGGCAGGGATTCTTCTGGCCCACCGCAGTCACAGACGCCAAAGACATCGTTCGCAAGTGCGAGGGTTGCCAGTTCTTCGCAAGACAGACAAATCTTCCCGCCCAGGAACTCCAGACTATCCCCATCTCTTGGCCATTCGCAGTATGGGGGCTCGACATGGTCGGGCCTTTCAAGAAAGCGCCAGGAGGGTTTACACATTTATTCGTCGCAGTGGATAAATTCACCAAGTGGATTGAGGCTAAACCTATCGCAACAATCACAGCGGCACGAGCAAAGGACTTCATCTTGAGTATACTATACCGGTTTGGGGTCCCTAACCGCATCATAACCGACAACGGCACTCAGTTCGCGGCAGGCCTATTCCAAGATTTCTGCGACGACTTCGGCATCAAGATCTGCTATGCGTCTGTGGCACACCCGCGGAGCAACGGGCAGGTTGAGCGAGCCAACGGCATGGTCTTACAAGGTATCAAGGCCAGGATATACGACCGACTACAACCATATGCGGGTCGGTGGGTACAAGAACTACCATCCGTTCTCTGGTCTCTCAGAACCACGGTTAGTCGGGCAACAGGGCAATCCCCTTTCTTCCTGGTCTACGGTTCTGAGGCCATGCTACCGACCGAGATACAGTTCGGCTCTCCGCGAGTCCGGGCTTACTCCGAAGACGATTCCAACAGCACCCGACTGATCGAATTAGATCAGCTGGAAGAAGCAAGAGACGCCGCAACAATCCAGTCGGCAAGGTATCTTCAAGGCCTGCGTCGCTACCACAATCGCAATGTCCGTGGCCGCGCCTTTTTGGTCGGGGATCTCGTTCTAAGGAAGATACAAACCACCAAGGACAGGCATAAACTATCCCCCATCTGGGAAGGGCCGTTCATTATAGCCGAGGTCACGCAGCCAGGCGCCTACCGACTGAAGACCAAAGACGGCGTCCTCATCACCAACTCATGGAATATAGAACAGCTACGTCCTTTCTATACCTGAGTCTTACTTTTTCCATGTGTACAGTTTTTCCTGACTCACTACGCCGCTTGTTCCAATCGAGTAGTGAGTCGGGGGCTGCATGTATATATGTGTTCTGTCAATAACATACAAGCTTATCTCACCTCGGTTATGAAGCCTTGCCACGACTGATGCATTCGCCCGAGTATAGCATCTTCCTCCGAACGATTTTTATCAAGTTCTATCGAATCAGCTCGGTGCATGCTACATGGTCGGGCAAAGCTAATGACAACCGAATAATAAGTTTGGCGGCACGACACATATATTCACACATGATCGATACACCGACTACAAAATATATTGCCTTTACAGACCCAGGTCTCGGGTAATCACTTCAGTAGTCGGCTTCGCCTGTGAGATCAGCTCCAGCGCTTCCTCGGGCGTCGTCTCCTCAGAAAATCCCTCCCCGATGGCCTCAATGTCCGCCCTCGGGTAGATGGACTTGGTCATTGCTAGGGTCTGGGCCACGCCGGCGGCAACCCGCTCGTCTGAGTACCTTTTCAGGGCACTCGGCGCATCCTCGAGACGCCCCATTATTTGAGGAATTCTGCTACAGCTGGTCCCCACTGAGCGGGGATCTACAAGGTCAAGGAGCCCCTTCACGGACCCGACGAGGGCCTCCCGTGACTCCCTGATTGACCTTATCTCCTCCGTGTAGAACCGGTACTGGGCCTGGACGTTGGCTCTCATGCCTGCCCAGACCGGCCGGCAAGTAAGCTTGTCAGGATCGGCTACACACGGTGTGAATAATGTATTGGCTGAGATCACAGTCGGGTTGAGGACTTACTTTCGTAGTCGGCCTCCCACCCGGCCACGGTCTTCTCCAGTTCGGCCTTCTCCTTACCGAGCTCGACGACGGCCTTCTCCAACTCGGACTTCTCCCGGTCAAGCTCGGTGTTGGCCTTTGTCAGGTCGGCCTTGACCCTTTCAAGCTCGGCCTTGGCTTCTTCGGCCTCCTTCAGCTGCGACTCCCTCTCCGCTTCGAGGTCTGCACCACAGATTAGCCAAGAGCTCAGTCACGCAGTCATGACACCACCAAGCAGTCGGATCGACATAGCTGGATGATTACACCAACAGTCCAGTCGGGGAGATATGCTCGAGGATTTTACCTCTGATCTTCTCGGCTAGGGCCCATGTCTCAGCCCTGAGCTGATCAGCGCCGCTCTTCAGCCAGGCCTCCCTCCCCGTGTGACGCGCCTCCATCTCGGCCTTCAATGCCCGGAGCTGTTGTAATTCCGCGAGGTGGGGAGCCATCTCGACCAGGATCTCTGTCATCGCCTCGTTGCGGTCGACAAGCTTCTGCTCAGGACAAGGAACAAACCGACGACAGAGTCAAACATCAAGACAAGAAGATTGCTGGAGCTTCACTACAAGAATCATACCGCGACCTCTTGGGACCCGTTGATGGCGGCACGAAGCAGGCTCTCGCCTCTCTCCTTGCGACGACTTCATCGAGCCTGAAGCTTTTCATAGTGCCGTCGCGAGTGGTCCACGAGAAGGTCCGGGGCATCATACGTGGGGGAGCCTCGATCCGAGGCAAATGTGGGATCTCCGGTGGCGGCGGCAACGGCGACGACGGCAACGACAGTAACCACGATGGCGACGGGGTCCTGGCCTCGACACCGCCTTCCCCTACAACATCGGGAACCGGCTCGGGGGATCCGTCCCTCGCTTCCGCGACGTATGGTGCCTCGGGGGCTGGGGCCTCAGTTTCAACAGCCACCTCTCGGTCGAGTGGCGGTAGTGGCCCTGTAGTCGGAGCCACCTCGGTTTCAGCGACCGGGCTGGCCGCCGGCTCAGCAGGTGTGTTCGCTGCTGCTGACTCGGCTGGGGCGGACTCATCAAGCAGAGCAGATGGGTCGACCTTTTTGAGGTCGATATCGGACCGCTTCCTGCACAACGAAGCAAGACATCAGGACTGTATTTTAACATACAACGACTACAGAATGCTCGGAGCAGCGCACCTCTTGGAAAACTTCAGCTTCCTGCTAGCATGCCCACTCCCCGGCGAAGCACTAGCATCGGCACTCGCCCCGGTCGGTGTCGTCGACGGCAGAGGCATATCGGCCTGAGTCGGCCTCGGCTCTGGTACGGTTGGTTCGGGTTCCTTCACCCCAATCGGCTTCTGCTCTGGTTGGCCCCTTGGCGGCGCTGTTGCTGAGTACGACAACGTCGAGCCCAAGCCAGCTGCTCTCAGCCTAGGACTCGACCGCGTGGGCGTTGTGGCAGCAGTGTCCTTTATCTTCAAGCTACCGCTCATGGCACGCGCGGTCATGGCCCCCTCGCCCCGATATAAAATCGGCTTCTTCCCCGCTCTCTTGGAGTCGGGTTGGGCATCAGAGGGACTCCTTGGCCTCTTCCTCGACGCGACCGCAGACAATGGACGAGAATCTTCATCAAATTCCTCATGCCACTACAATCAAGTCGACAAGATACCATCACGCAAGGTTGAACAATCATTGTTCCGCAGGCGTTCCCTACAGAAGAAAGTAGAAGGTTACCTTGGTCCGCGGCCGGATGAAGCTATAGGCAGCGACTCGGCGGTTATCATCTTCGGTGGCAACGACCCCTTCGGAGAAGAAGCCAAACAGGGTATCGGTTACTGCCCCCTTGTCCGCTGTCTCGCTGCTCACCCGGTCGGGATCGTGTTTACCTCTGAAGGCCCAGCCGAAAGCGCTTCTCAGCTTCAGCGGCTGGACGCGCCTCGTCAGGAAACGACGAGCTACCCAAGGCCCTGTCAAGCCGGCCCTCTTGAGGTCATCTATCTTCGTCAGCAATATGTGTGCTTGGCCCAGTTCTTCAAAGGTTGGCTCCGAAGACCAGCTTGGCAACACCACCGGCGGCATACCAGTAAACGGGGGCAAGGAAGGAGCTAGATTGGCACAGTAAAACCACTCCTTGTGCCAGCCCTTCAGAGAAGATTTCAAGGGCAAATCGATATATGTTTTCTTCCCGTCACTCCTTAGTTGAAGACCAGCCCCCCCAATCACACTGATATTACTCTTGGAAGGCTGGGGCTTGACATGGAACAAGTGTCGGAAGAGGATGAAATGGGGCTCAACACCCAGAAAGCACTCACAAAGAGTAACGAATATGGAAATCTGAAGGATCGAGTTGGGATTTAAATGCACCAACTCCAGCCCGTAGAAATCAAGGATGCGGCGGAAGAAATCAGACGACGGAAGACACAAGCCCCGATCAAAGAAAGAGGCGAAAACTACCGTTTCACCAGGCCGGGGGTTGGGGTTCGACTCATCCCTCGCCGACCGCCAACGGATCACTTCTTGGCTGGGCAACTTCAGCTCGCTCTCCAACCGTCTCAGCTTTACCGAGCCGCAATCCGAGATCGGCCAAGAACTCCCTGGCGCACCCGCAGGATTTGTCGCCTTCGGCATGGCTGGAGGTGTTGAGATTTGGGGGAAAGCAAATCGGGGGCTTGGAATAAACGAGGAGGATTGAAATCGCCCGAGTCCGGGTGGGGAACGGCTGCTGCTAACCCTAGCCGGGCGGGAGGCGAAAAGCTAGGCACGAAGGTGGAAGATGAAGAGATTGGTTGCTTTGGGGAAGACGATGGAATCTTTTTCTCTCTCCCCATCCTTTTATAGCCTGAACCGACTAGATGGGCCCAGGTCTACACAGTTGGTATTGGGCCGACAAGATATGAGTTCCTACAGTAGCATGCTCCCTGTGGGCCGCCCGCAGGCTGAGTTGAAATCATAGCGCTGGTGCTACTCACAGGAATCGATGAGGTAAACGGATATGCTTCATGAAAGCCTCACTGCTAAACATATATGTTTGGGTATCTGTTTTATCCACCAGGTCTCGAGGATATATCCTTACAAGGATCACAAGCTGGTCTTCATTAAAATTGGGGATGCAGGTATCTTTCTCGGGAACACCTGACCACATAATGGATTTATTTTCATAAAGTGGTACTCGGCCTGCATGCATGGCCATCAGTTGCCATGAGCAACATTATTCCAGCCGACATGACGCTGAAGAGTCTAACTTTCGAGTAGTGCACTACTCGGGAGAGACTATAAATTTCTCATTCCCGCTGACATGACGCGGAGGAGTCTAACTTCTAGGTGGGACGCCACTCGGGAAAGACTATAAACTCATATTCCGACTGACATGAAGTCGAAGAGTCCTATATACGAGTAGCCTCCTACTCGGCAAGACTATAAATTATATTCCGGTTGACATGATACCGAAGAGTCTCATATACCAGTAGTAATCTACTCGGGAAAGACTTCCAGGTTAAAGATCTTTGACTTTATGTTTAATTGTCTTCACAATTAAGCACAAAGTCGGGGGCTACACCTAATAGGTGCGCCTATTCGGCGCACACTATTCATATATTTACATGAAGCCCTTCATAGCCTCGCTGCCAGCTGACATGAAGCAGGACTCGGGAAGACTTACTCGGACAAAGAGTACTCGGGAGCATCGCACTCGGGAAACCTTCACCGTGGAGGAAGAGCACTCGGCATCAGCTGTGACTCAACTATGAAGGTCTCAGGGGCTACTGTGGGAGCCATGGGCCCCGGGTACCTCACTACAAGCACATGGGCCACTCGGATAGAGGATGGGCCAGATCATGTAATTAGAGATAAGATAGCACCCGGCAGGCTATGCCTTGTACAATAAGGAAACATAGCCTTAGTCGGACAGGATTCTATCTCTAATAAGGAAATCCCTTGGTCGTATCCGACTGGGATCCTTGCCATGTACCCCTGTCCCCTAGTATATAAAGGGAGGCAGGGCGCCCTATGAGGGCAAACCAGATCATTGATCACAAATCCACCTCAGAGGAATAACACCTCAACTGGACGTAGGGTATTACCTCACAACGAGGGCCTGAACCAGTATAATTCCCTTGTGTTCCTCTGCAATCCACCGAATTCCAAGTCGCCGAGTACCCCCATAGTATTATTGCCGGTGCAAAGCATCGACAACTAGAACTCCAAAATCGGAGTTCGTATGAAGTTGTGGCGGCCGTCACAAGTTGGTGCTATCCTACAGTCCGAATCCAGCCTGCGCGAATCCCTTACCTTGTTGATCTCCTCCATCATTCCTGAGCAACAACAACATGCGTGGATCTCCATGGTCTACATAACTTGGAGACAAACTTAGAAATGAACTCACCTGATAATTAAGCTGACGTGCACGAGCGCGAGTAAGCGGCGGTGTAGGTGTGGATGTATCGATGGTGTTGATGTCCTCATCACTCATCCCCCTAGATCCGATCCCGACTGGCACTAAGCCGTATCCGAGTCAAACCATAGAGAAGTGAGTTGCCTCCTAACCCATTTAGATGTGAATATCATATAAAGGAAAGAAATATTTATCAGAAAGCGACTTAGTTGTTCGGTATTGCACGAGTTGGGAGTGGGATGCCATCCTTGCATTTGAGCTGTTGAGCCCCTAAGCATGTCACTTACCATTCTGATAATCTTCAATTCTAGGAGGTTGAAGACGGTTGCGACTGACTGCCACAATGAAGTCGTTCGACTTGCGTTTGTAGTTTCTAGCCTTAGTTGGGGCTACGTCATCGGTGTCCTTCCGCTCCTTCTGTCGGGGTGCCTTTTTGTCATTGAGAGCCTCAACAACAGTGTTGGCCAAGTCGGCATATTTGTTCACCATGTCGAATAGAGCTTTGACAGAACTTGGAGGCTTCCAAGTGAACTTAGCAATGAACGGGGTGTCCTTGACTTCTTTTCGAAAGGCGGCGATGATGACCTCATCCTTGATCTTCGGGATTGAATTCCTCTTCTCAGAAAACCTTTTGATGAAATCACGAACAGACTCGTTCTTCTTTTGACGGCATTGATATAGATCGTACTCAGAAGATGGCCTCTCGTACGTTCCGTGGAAATTGGCGATGAAGCGTTCCCGGAGTTCTCCCCAGGAGCCGATTGACCTCTTAGGAAGTCCAGTTAGCCATGTCCTCGCCGAGTTGGCTAGAGCAACTGGAAGGTAGTTAGCCATGGCCTTGTGATCTCCTCCAGCTGCTTATAGGGGTGGCAATTTCCCCGTAGGGGCTGGGTCCCCGGCGGGGACCCGCCCCTACGGGGGCGGGGGCGGGTAGCAATTTAGACCCGCGGGTAGTCGGGTTCGGGGCCCCGGTTAAAAGCGGTGTGCGGGTTCGGGGGAGGATCTGAACCCGCGGGTCACCCGCGGGCCCCGAAGTAACAGTAAACCCATTAACCCGGACTATATAAACTCACTCCTCCTCATCAGTCTCAACCCTAATCCCCAACCGCAACCGGCCAACCCAATCTCGCAGCAGCAGGCGACGAGCGGTGACGGGCAGCGGCGCGTCGGTTCCCCATCGCCTCCTCCCTCTTCGCAGCGGCAGGCGGCGGGCGGCGCCGGTTCCCCATCGCCTCCTCTTCGCAGCGGCGGGCGGCGGGCGCGTCGATTCCCCATCGCCTCCTTCCTCTTCGCAGCGGCGGGCGGCGGGCGGCGCCGGTTCCCCATCGCCTCCTCCCTCTTCGCAGCGGCAGGCGGCGGGCGGCAGCAGCACGGGGCAGGGTAGCCAGGCGGCGGCGGCAGGCGACAGCGGTAGGCGGCGAGCGGCACCAGCAGGCGACAGCGGCAGGCGGCGAGTGGCACCAGCAGGCGACAGCGGCAAGCGGCGGGCGGCAGTGGCAGCTGGCTGGGCAAGGCAGGGCCGGGGCCGCAGGGCAGCCAGGCAACCAGGCGAGGCGACGGCGACAACGGTAGGGCGACAGCTGCAGGCGGCGGGCGGCAGCTGGCTGGGCACTTGGGCAGGCGACAGCGGCACCCTATCTCATTTGCGACCAGCTGGTCCGACCTCAGGTGAAGCTCCGGTCCATCAAACCAAACACACTCTTAATGGATAGATGCCCTGATCTGTGTTTTTAACAATAACACGTTTTAGCACCTTCTTTTTGGACAGCATGTCGAATCCGACTAATCCAACTGCCACCAGTGAGTCCCAGGCTGCATTGGCACCAAGCTCTACTCCAAACTCTATCGAAGAGCAAGAACCCACGGCCATGGACTCAGAAGGTACAGCCACACAACCTGAGAATAAGCGGCTTAAATCAGTAGCTTGGCATGATTTTGTTAAGAAAAAAATAAATGGTGTATGGAAAGCTGAATGCAAATGGTGTCACAACAAGCTTGGAGCAGAAAGTCGTAATGGGACTAAACATTTGTTAGACCATATTAAAACTTGTAAGTCTAGGCAAGCTAGAAAAGGTCTTACACAGTCCAATTTGAGGATGGAAACAGAGTTAGATGGGAGAGTCACCCTAGGAAAATATGTCTTTGATGAAGAGGTTGCTAGGAAAGAACTTGCACTCATGATTTGCCTCCATGAGTACCCACTTTCTATTGTTGAACATACTGGTTTTAGAAAGTTTTGTACTGCATTGCAACCTTTGTTCAAGCCTGTGTCTAGAAACACAATTAGGAAGGATATCATTGAGTTGCTTGGGGTCAATAAGGTGGCCATCACTAATTATTTTCAAAAGCTCCAAAGTCGTGTTGCCATTACTACTGACATGTGGACAGCTAGTCATCAAAAGAAAGGATACATGGCAGTCACTGCTCACTTCATTGATGATGATTGGAATCTGAAAAGTTTTCTTTTGAGGTATGTTCAATATGTGCTGCACATTCACTGTTTTAATGCTTCTTACCACTACGGAGTCTATAATAATGTTTACACTTTCTTGCACATTCACTTTCTTGCAATATTCTATTTTATAGGTTTATTTATGTGCCAGCCCCGCATACCGGTGTAGTTATAAGTGAAGTTCTTCATGATGTTCTTGCTGATTGGAATATTGAGAGGAGGCTGTCCACTATTACACTTGACAACTGTAGCACCAATGACAATCTAATGGAGAAGATGCTAGATAAGTTGCCTACTGACACTCTTATATTAGATGGAAAGTTCTTGCATATGCGTTGTTGTGCACATATCTTGAACTTAGTTGTGAAAGATGGCATGACTATTATGGATAAAAGCATTGAAAGGGTTCGTGATAGTGTTGGATATTGGTCAGCCACACCAAAAAGGCATGAGAAATTTGAAAAGGTTGCTAAGGAACTTAACATTAAGTATGAGAAAAAATTAGCCCTTGATTGCAAAACTAGATGGAATAGTACTTATATCATGCTTACCACTGCCTTGCCATATCAAGAAGTATTTGCAAAACTTGGTATTCGTGACAAGCTGTTTTCTCCTTATTGTCCATCCAATAATGATTGGAAGTTTGCTAGGGACCTTTGTGATAGATTGAAAATATTTTTTGATGCAACTGAGGCTTTCTCGGGTAGTAAATATGCTACGGCAAATCTGTTTTCCAAGATTTGTGGCATTTATATGGCTGTGAAGAATGGGTAAGTAGTGGATGATCCAAATGTACAAAAAATGTCAGATTTGATGATAGAAAAATTTGAGAAGTATTGGAGTGATGTGCATGGTCTTATGGCCATTGCTACTGTCTTGGACCCTAGATACAAACTCCATCTGTTGACTGCAGCTTATAGGAAAATTTATGGATGATGAGTACGATTGAATGAAATTAATGAAGTTAGAGAGAACTTGTACAAATTAGTGCTGGCAATACCAAGATCATATGGAGGGTGTTGGAACTTCTGATCCTACTGTACCTTCTAGCAGTGGTGTCCAGAGTGGTGGAGGAGATGAAGTGTTTGATATATTTTGATCAATATATGTCTGGACAACCAGCTGTCTCTTCCTCACAGATTCGCACAGAGTTAGATTTGTACTTGGATGAGCAACCACTGCCTAGGACTCAAGATTTTGATATAATTAATTGGTGGAAGTTTGGAGGGATTAGGTACCCAACTTTGAGAATATTGCTCGGTCGACATTATGGCAATCCCTGTGACAACAGTAGCATCTGAATCTGCATTTAGTACTGGTGGGAGGGTGATTAGTCCAAATCGCAGTCAACATTACACCACACTTGTGGAAGCACTTATGTGTGTGCAAGCTTGGTGTCGTGGTGACATGTTTAGGTATATCGATTCTTACCATACTACCTCTATTTCTTTCTATCATTTGTTTTTAATACTTATGTGTGTGCAAGCTCTAACTATCATAGCACTTCATTTATTTTATGCTATTAGGTGAATTTGGGTGGCAATGGGAATGCATTGAAGACTGCTCTCGAGGATGAACCAGAATTTTAGCATATTATTATTCTAATTTAAACTTTCTTATTGTACTATTATGGTGGCTTCTATGGTTGTACTTGGCTCCTATGGTTGTACTCTATATTGGTTCTATTGTATTGTTATGATCCTATGGCTCCTATGTGTGGTTATCTGATTGATTGCATGAGCATGAGTGTATCAAAGGGTGATTAGTTGAGGTCTATGAAATCTGATACCATACTGTATTACTGTCATGCTCTACAGCGGGACGCGAGGGGGCGCGGGAGCGAGGGGCGTGGGGCGAGGGGGGCGCGGGGCGAGGGGGTCGCGGGCACGGGGCGGGAGCGAGGGCGCGGGGCGAGGGGGGCGCGAGCGAGGGGGGCGCGGGCGAGGGGGGCCGCGAGCGACGGGGGGGCGCGGGAGGGGGGCGCGGGGCGAGGGGGGCGCGAGCGGGGGCGCGGCGAGGGGGGCGCGAGCGAGGGGGCGCGGGAGCGAGGGGACGCGGGGCGAGGGGGGGCGCGAGCGAGGGGCGCGCGGGAGCTGCGGGGCGAGGGGGCGCGAGCGGGGCGCGCGGGGGGGGCGCGGTTCGGGGCCCCGTTCGGGGGTCGGGACCCCTGCGGGGCCGGGGCCGGGTCCATGTTTCGCCCCGCCCATGGCATCGGGGCCGGGGCCGGGTGGAGAAATCGGGGGTCGGGGCGGGGCCGTTCCTGCCCAACCCGCCCCCGACCCGACCCGTTGCCACCCCTAGCTGCTTAGATCACTAGAGTGTGAACTGTGAGCTAGGACTCGGGGTTGGTCTTCCCGTCGTATTTTTCAATTCCAGTCGGCTTGAAGTCTAACGGCCAGTCAACTTGTTGCAGCTCATGGGTGAAGGCTGGTACTCCTTCATCTATATGAGGACTCCAACTCCGACTACGGTGGTGAAACCGCTCATGGTGGAGGCCGAAGCGCTCTTTCTCATCTTTTAGATGGCAACGCTTGTCTTCCTTGCGTTTTGCGGTGTCGTGCGTTGATGTCTTGCCGGAGATCTCGTCATAGTCAGCCTCGGACATCCTGGTTGTCCTGACAGTCATCTTGATTTCGACGCCATCGGTCATTATTGTGGTTGCCGAGTGTCGATGTTTGTATCGGCAATAAATATATGAGGCTACTCATGAGATCTAAACTTGATGGATTGCAAAGGAACACGAAACAATTTATACTGTTTTAGACCCTCGAGATAAGGTAATACCCTACGTCCAGTTGTGGTGTATTGCCTTTGAGGTTTCTCTAGTGAGATTTGTGCTATGCCCTCAGGGGGCGCCCTGCCTCCCCTTATATACCGGGGGACAGGGTTACAGAGTAGGAATCCCAGTCAGACTCTAACCAAGGGATTTCCTTCAAGGAATACAACGTTCCCGACTAGGACTATATCCTTCCCTTGTCGTACAAGGTTATGTATGCTGAGTTCTATTGTATCCCTAATTACAAGGTTAGGCCTATCCTCTGTCCGAGTAGCCCAAATGCTTCTTATGAGGTACCCGGGGCCCATGGCCTTGACAGCAGCCCCTGAGACCTTTATAGTTGAGTCATAGCTGATGCCGAGTGCTCATCCTCCACGGTAAAGAATTCCCAAGTGCATTGCTCCCGAGTACTCTTTGTCCGAGTGCTTCTTCTCCTGAATCCTGCTTCATGTCAGCTGGCAATGAGGCTATGAAGGGCTTCATAGAAAAATATGAATAGTGTGCACCGAATAGGTGCACCTATTAGGTGTAGCCCCTGACTTTGTGCTCAATTGTGAAACAATTAAACATAAAGTCAAAAATCTTTAACCTTATAGTCTTTCCCGAGTAGTATACTACTCGGTATGTAGACTCTTCAACATCATGTCAGCTGGTATAATTTTTGCTCATGGCAATTGGTGGCTAAGCATGTAAGCCGAGTACCACATCTTGGATTTTAACCCAATGTGTGGTCAGGTGTACTTGAGAGATATCTGTATCCTCAATTTTAATGGAGACCATCTGTCGATCCTTATAAGGATATATCCTCAATACTTGGTAAATAATGCAGATATCTAAACACATGTGTCTAGCAATTAGGCTTTCATGAAGCATACATGATTATTTAATCAGTTTCTGTTGATAGCATCTGCATTGTGATTTTAACACAGCCAGCAGTCGGCTCAACAGAGCATGCCATTTAGAAACTCATATCTTGTGGCCCAGTACCGATTCAGCTGGCCCAAGCCCACTTTTCAGCACAGGCTCTATAAAAGCAGGGAGAAAGGGAAAAGATTCCCTCATCTTCTACAATCCGCCGATCGTTTTGTTTTCCAGCTTCGGTGCTGAAATTTCGTGCTTTGTCTCACTAGGGTTTGCCATAGCCAGTGTCTCCTGCTCGAAACTCACATGATTCTGCTCTGCCACATCCATCCCAAGCCCTCAATAGCATCTCCCCCAAATCCTCGTACTCCCAGCAATGCCGAGAGCTTTGCTTTAGATCTTGGAGATGTCCGTGGAAGCTTGGCCAGTTTCGGACTGTGGCTTGATGAAGCTGAAGTACTTGGAGAAGCAACTGATACTGCTGCGACAAGAAGTCATCCATTGGTGCACCGCCGAAGAGGAATCTATGCTGGCGCCCTGATCTGGTGAGACAGTCACCTTCACCTCTTTCTTCCATCATGGTCTCGCCCTTCCCTCATCGTATTTCTTCTGCCAACTTTTGTCCTTCTTTTCCGGTATTTGTTCCGCATCAAACCCCAGCCATCCAAAAATAAAGTCCAAGTGATTGGGTGAGCCGGTCTCCAAGTTAGGAACGAAATGAAAAAGATCTATCTTCATGTTCCTTTGAAAACCTCCCTCAAAGGCTGGCATAGAGAATGGTTCTATTGTTCTGATCTTGAACCTTCTCTGCCCCCTTTCACTGGCTCTTCTCCGGTGGTCTTGCTTAGCTGGTCTTCTGTGTCGAGATATAAAGAGATGGGCCAAGTTGTCGATGTTTTACACCGGCAATATGAATATGGGGCTACTCGGCGGATGGAAACTTGGTGGATTGCAAAGGAACAAGGAGAGGTTTATACTGGTTCAGGCCCTCGATGTGAGGTAATACCCTACGTCCAGTTGTGGTGTTATTCCTTTGAGGATTTGTGTCTGCTTCTATGAGCTCCTGTGTTGTTCTACCCTCAGGGGGCGCCCTGCCTCCCCTTATATACTAGGGGACAGGGGTACAAGGTAGGAGTCCTAGCTGGATACGGCCAAGGGATCTCCTCTTAGAGATACAATCTACCCGACTAGGACTGTATATTCCTTATCGTACAAGGTAAAGTCTGCCGGGTGCTACTATATCTCTAATTACAAGTCTCGGCCCATCCTCTATCCGAGTTGCCCATATGCTTGTGATGAGGTACCCGGGGCCCATGGCCTCCACAGTAGCCCCTGAGACCTTCATAGTTGAGTCACAGCTGATGTCGAGTGCTCATCCTCCACGGTGAAAATTGCCTGAGTGCATTGCTCCAGAGTACTCTTTGTATGAGTGCATCTTCTTCCCAAGTCCTGCTTCATGTCAACTGGCAGCGAGGCTATGAAGGGCTTCATGTAGATGTATGAATAGTGTGCGCCGAATAGGCGCACCTATTAGATGTAGCCCCCGACTTTGTGCTTAATTGTGAAGACAATTAAACATAAAGTCAAAGATCTTTAACCTTGTAGTCTTTCCCAAGTAGTATACTACTAGCATATGAGACTCTTCGGTATCATGTCAACCAGAATATGATTTATAGTTTTGCCGAGTAGCATGCCACTTGTATATGGGACTCTTCAGCTTCATGTCAGCTGAAAAGGGGTTTATAGTCTTTCCCGAGTGGCATCCCACTTGCAAGTTAGACTCTTCAGCGTCATGTCAGCTGGAAAGAAAGTTTATAGTCTCTCCCGAGTAGTGCACTACTCGAAAGTTAGACTCTTCAGCGTCATGTCGGCTAGAATAATGTCGCTCATGGCAACTGTTGGCCAAGCATGTAGGCCGAGTACCACTTTATGAAATTAAATCCATTGTGTGGTCAGGTGTACTCGAGAAAGATACCTGCATCCCTAATTTTAATGAAGACCAGCTTGTGATCCTTATAAGGATATATCCTTGATACCTGGTGGATAAGACAGATACCCAAACACATGTGTTTAGCAATTAGGCCTTCATGAAGCATATATGTTTACTTCATCGGTTCCTGTTGGTAGCATCAGCACTGCGATTTTAACCCAAACTGCGAGCAGCCCATATTGAGCATGCTACTGTAGAAACTTATATCTTGGTGGCCCAATACCGACTTTGCGAGCCCAAGCCCATGAGTCGGAAACGGCTCTATAAAAGGCTGGGGGAGAGAGAAAAGATTCCTTCATCTTCTCCAATCCACCAATCGTTTCGTATTCCGCTTCCGCGTCGAAATTTTGTCTCCTGCTCCGCTAAGGTTCGCTATTGCTCGCTCTTCCCCACCAGAACTCGGGCGATTCCGCTCTTCCTTGTCCATTCCAAACCTCCAGCAGCATTTCCCCCAAATCTCCTCAACCCCAACCATGCCGAGGGTGTTGGATTCCATGGATGCGTCGGATGATGTCTGGCTGACTTCAGATTGCGGGTTGGCAAAGTTAAAGCTTCTGGAGACACAGCTAAAGCTGCAGAGCCAGGAGATCATCCACTGGTGTCTAGCTGAGGGCGAATCGGTTCCGGAGCCCCGAGAGGGTGAGACCGTCGTTTTCACCTCTTTCTTCCACCGGGGTCTTTCTCTTCCATCTTCCGAGTTCTTCCGCCAGCTCCTCTCTTTTTACGAGCTCGAGCTGGTGAATTTGAATCCCAACTCGATTCTTCAAATCTCCATTTTCATGACTCTCTGTGAGTGCTTCTTGGGTGTGGAACCCCATCTAAATCTGTTCAGGTATTTGTTCCATATCAAGCCCCAACCCTCCAAAAATAAAATCCAAGTGATTGGGGGGGCTGGTGTCCAACTTAGGAATGAGATGAAGAAATCTATTAGATATTCCTTTGAAACTTCTCTTAAAGGTTGGCATAAAGAATGGTTTTTTACTGTTCCGATCTTGAAGCCAGTGCCTTCCCCCTTTTATGGGTTTGCCCCGGTGATTATCGCTAAGTGGTCATCTCTACCCACATCTGAAGAAATGGGCAGGTTAACACTCTAGTCGGCCGGATTAGCAAGCTGAAGAAAGCCGGGTTGTCTGGTCCTTGGGTGGCGAAGCGCTTCTTGACTTGGTGCATCAGGCCGCTGAAGCTGAGGTGCCACTTCGGCTGGGACTACAAGGGCAAAGGTGATCCTAGCCAGGAATATGCTGACCTGGTGGGCAAGCACAAGGTGACCGACATCCTGTTTGATTTCTTTGCCAGCGGGGTGATCGAGACTGAAGATACAGATCGGTCCGTGGCGGCTTACAGCAAGAACAGGCCCCGCCCGAAGGTAACTTTTGATGATGTTATCTGTAGTTCATCTGTGGTGAATACTCGTAGATATGTGCCCAGATTGGCTCCACAGTGTATAACTTGTATTGTTGAACTACTTGCAGTCATGTGAGGAGTTCGATGACGACTCCCAAAAATTGTCGGCCTGGAAATCGAAGAAACGAGCCGAAGTCCTTCTGCTGTCTAGCCCAACTCAAGAGACGGAGAGCGACCTGTTGTAGATCAGGCAAGAAGACGGTTATGAGGGCCGAGTGCCGCTGCCGGGAGTCTAAAGATAGAACACCACCGCTTCGTGCGGTGGCCAGGCCATTGAGTCCCAGACCCGAGGACCTGTGCAGCACTCGAGCATCATCGAGGCCCAACCAGGGGAGTCCGCTGAGGATAGGGCCGACTCCAGCGCCCCAGGGCTCAGGGAACATTCGAGCCAGAAATGCACCGCCGAGTACCCGGCACCCCGCCGCCGCATAAGGAGTAAGGGCAACAGGATAAAGACACCGTACGATTGCCACGCCGTCGATCTGATCTTCGAGCCGGCAATGAATGCTTAAATTCCCAAGAGGTAGCCCTGCATCGGATCTTCTGAAGAAATGCGTTTTTGTGCATGGTAGTCATATACCGAATTTGGATTCCTACTGAGGAAGCGGAGGCCGGAAATGATTCAAGCAGACGCGCTCGCGGCCACTTCGTCAACGTCAGTAAGTGAAGCGCTTAGTCCCAGCGCGAGCCAGCGCCAGCAAGCCACACCTGCTGAGACGCGACGGTCCTAGATTGCAGAAACTGAACGGTCCTACGTGTAGGCCGCCAACACCGCTGACCAAGGTATCGTGAGCTGCTGCTCCAGCCCCTGATCACCTCGAGGCCCGGAGCCAGCTGCAGTTAAGCGATAATGTATGGGCCCGGACCCCGTACACATCCTGCGTTGTTCATCGTTGTCTTCCTCCTCTAGATAGCCAGACCCCCCAGCCAAAAGCTCCTCCTCAATGTTCCCATAGACCATTCATGCTGGGATGTCGCTCAAGCGGAAACCGCGCGAGAGTGGATATAAGCATGATGACGGTTTAGCAGCATAAAGAAAGGAGCTGTGAAGATTATTCCTTCGTAGCCACAATACGCCGGTGCTCTAGGAATCCAATTGATATAAGATCCATCTGGAGAGAGAGGAATCTGTTTAGTTCTTCCTGCGCGAGAGACGAGTGTCCTGCACGTTGACTTTGCTAGTTAGACTATGTTGCTCCAGGACGTAGCAGAAGCTCCTGGGTGATATCGCTCGGACCGATCGACGCACGAGATCCTGACCCGGGGCCCGCCTAGCTCTCATAGGAATTGGTACCAAGCTCTGACCCCTGAAAGACCGTTCAATTAGGCGGAATCAGGCCTCATCTAATATAGAGGGAACTTGAGCTGACAAGGACGCCAATCACATAGCTCAGGACGAGAATATGGGACCAAGCCAGACGAAGATGAGAGGTAACACATCCAGAATACTCCCCACACTCGACCAACTGCCTTAGTATATTTCTCCAGTGGCGTGCCCGAGACGCTGTGGACCATTGTAGTTTTTTCGTTTCCTCTGAAAACGGTGCAACGTTAGTTCGTTGACTAATCGTGTCGTGCAGCCCTCTAAGGCAGAGGCTGAATGACGCCGATACAGCAGGAGAAAGATTCTAGTCTGAGATAATCCGAGAGAGTCAAGTGCCAGCGTATGAAAGAGCAAACCAGTACCTGACCAAGGACCAATGCCATATAGCAATAGAGCAATGTGAGAAGCCGAGAGTGAAAGAGAAGGACAACGCCAAGCTCGAAAAATGGAAAAAGTTGAACTAGAGAAACCATACCAAGTGGGGCCGACTACAAAAGTAAGTCCTCCACCCTGACATTGATCTTAACCAATCCATTATTTACCCCATCTGCAGTTTTGCCTCAGCAAGTTTTTACTTGTCGGTGAAACCCAGGTAGCTGCTAGAGCCAATGCCCAAATCCAGTTCAACTTTTGCAGAGAAATAAAAAAGGTCGCCAAGAGTCCACGGAGATCCTTGCCGAGTCCGTGAAAGGGCTCCTTGACGTGATGCTGATGCGTCGGGGTATGTGGGCCAGAAACGGTATCGCAGTCAGGTGCAGGCGCGCC
Source organism: Oryza meyeriana var. granulata (assembly GCA_003991445.1). NCBI lineage: Eukaryota > Viridiplantae > Streptophyta > Magnoliopsida > Poales > Poaceae > Oryza > Oryza meyeriana. Next base: position 41,894 of record RYFJ01000206.1, read on the forward strand.
CTTAACGACGCACCGAGTTGTCCTGAGCGGTTATTGGATGAGCATACTGTTGTCGGCGTGGCCCAGACCTGGCGATGGACAAGTCCATCTACCTCAAGGCAGATAATTGAAGCCATCCGCGCCGGCCGGGGTTTAGCTTGAGGAGACGACACCTGTGAGGAGGCACTAGAGCTGATAGCCAAGGCGAGGCCCGACTCGCAGAGATGATCACCCCGAGACCTGGGTATGTAAGAACAGTATATCATGCAATCGGCTGTATTGTAGTTTGTAAGTCTGTGTAAATATATGTGCAATGTCCGCGCAAGCTTTGAATTGTTACTCAGCTTGTCATTAGCTTTACTCGACTCTATAAGTCTAACGCCGAGTTAGTCCTAATAGGAAGCTTATAAAATTGTTTCACGACCACGCAGAGAGTTGTAACTCGGCAAACGTGACAGGGTCGTCGTAAACTGGTCAACATAACTCCTTAAGTGAAACAAGCTCTGTGTATTATTCGACAAAAGAACCATAAATACATGCAGCCCCCCGACTCACTACTCGGTTGATAACAAGCGGCGTAGGTGAGTCAGAGAAAACTATACACATGGGAAAAGTATATGAAACTCAGGTACGAAAGGGATGTTAGCTATTCTATATTTCATGAGTTTTGCTGATTGAGGGCACCGTCTTTGGTCTTTAGTCCGGTAGGTGCTGGCCGAGTACTCAAGCGATAATTGATGGCCTTCCCGAACAGTTAAATTGGGGATAGTTGTCCGACCGCAGCGGCACCGTTTCTTTTTGCTCTCCAGTTTTTATTTTTCTCAAGACCGAGACTCCTTTCGACCAAAAGGGTGGCCACGCGACATCTGCTCATTCTGCAATACACACGCACCCGCAGGGCCTTTAAGAATACCCTTGCCAACTGGTATTGTTTGGATAGTCCCTCGGCTTCTTCCACTGATTGTTCAACCAATCGGGTATTGTTGGAGATTGTCTTCTGAGTAACCGACTCACAACGGAGAAGCCGGAACTCTAACTTGGTTGGTAGCGCAGCTCAGAACTATAGACAAGAAAGAAAGGGGATTGCCCAGTTGCCTATGCCGTAGTTCTTAGGGACCAGAGTCAGATGGGTTTAGTTCTTTGTACCACGGCCCGCGTATGGTTGTAGTCGGGTCAAATATACTGACTTGATACTTTGTAGACCATACATTGGCTCGTTCAATTTCCTGCCCATTGCTCCGCGGTCTGTGCACAGAAGCATAGTACGATCCTTGCCATTCGTCGAAGTCGTCAATAGAAGTCTTTGAAACACGCCACTGTGAACTGAGTACGCATTGTCGGTGATGATTGCGGTTGGACCCCAAATCGATATAATATACTCATTGATTGAAGTTCCTTTGCTCGTGCGCTGTTATGGTTTGGCAACGGGTTGGCCTCAATCCACTTGGTGAATTTATTTCACGTGCGACGAACAAGTGTGTGAACCCTCCTGGCGCTTTTTTGAAGGGCCCGACCATGTTAAGCCCCCATACTGCAAAGGGCCAAGAGATTGGGATTGTTTGGAGTTCTTGGGCTGGGAGATTGGTTTGTCTTGTGTAGAACTGGCAACCCTCGGATGTGCGAACAATGTCTTTGGCATCTATTACTGCTGTTAGCCAGAAAAATCCCTGCCGGTAAGTCTTTCCGACTAACGTCCTAGATGCGGCATGGTTGCCACATATACCTGAGTGGATCGACTGCAGAATCTGCTTGCCCTCCTCGATGGTGACGCAGTGCATGAGGACACTGTATGCACTTCTTCGGTAGAGGTCTTCTCCGATGACTAGGAAACTCTTGCTTCGATGTTTGATCTGTTCGGCTTGACTGCAATCTTCTAGGAGTTTGTCGTCCAGGAGAAATTTGAGAATAGGAGTCCGCCAGTCTTGACATATGTTTAGTACTTCGTCTGCTGCTGGGGTAGGTTCGCTTCCCGACTGCTCTAGCACTGGCTTCTTCTTGACTGATGGCTCCATAAGTTGGGCTGATAAAGTCCCTGTCGGGACTGCTTCTCGCTTGGATCCCAGTTTGCCAATTCATCTGTTAGCGTCGTTGTATTGTCGAAAGGACGTGTGTTATCTCCAGCCCGCAAACTTGTTTTCCAGCTTGCGGACCTTCTACCAGTATGTCGCCATGGTGTCGTCGAGAATGTCGTCTTTCTCATGACTTGGTGTTAACCACGAGTTGAGAATCTCCACGCCACAACCAGTCGATGTATGCCGAGTGATATAGCAATACGGAGCCTGTGGATAAGTGCCTTGTACTCGGCGATGTTGTGGGAAGCCGGGAAGTGGATTTGTAGAACATACTTGAGTTCTTCGCCGGTGGGGGACGTCAGTACGACGCCAGCCCCAGCGCCGCCGATCCGTAGAGAACCGTCGAAGTACATTATCCAATACTCTAGCTTCTCTATTGATGTAGGCATTTGAACTTCCATCCACTCAGCCACGAAGTCGGCTAGAGCTTGTGATTTGATTGCTGTCTGTGGTTGAAAGGTGATGTCGAACATCATCAACTCGAGTGCCCATTTAGCGATTCGGCTGGTGGCCTCGCAATTATGTAGGATGTCCCCGAGTGGATACGATGTGACCACCGTGACTTGACGTGCTTGGAAATAGTGCACCAGCTTCCGGATAGTGATGAGTAGGCCATAGAGCAGCTTCTGGACCTGCGGATATCTCATCTTTGAGTCAGCAAGGACCTCGCTGACAAAGTAGACTGGCCGTTGAATTTTTTGGATGTGACCCGGTTCGGATCGCTCGACCACCAACACCGTGCTGACTACCTAAATAGTTGTCGCCAGATATAGCATTAGCGGTTCTTGGGGCATGGGTGACGCCACACGGGCAGGTGATGTGAGAAATTATTTGAAGTCTTCAAAGGCTTGTGCTGGGCTTCGGTGAGTCCATTGGAAATTGACTGCTTTCTTCAATAGCTTAAAAAAGGGCATGCCCCGTTCTCCCAGTCGGGAAATAAACCAGCTGAGTGCCGCCATATCAGCCTATCAGCTTCTGGACGTCCCTTCTATTTAGTCGGGGGTGCCATGTTCATGATTGCGTTGACTTTCTCCGGGCTGGTCTCGATGCCGTGATGCGAGACGATGAAGCCGAGTAGCCGGATGGCACACCGAAGGCGCAAATTTCCAGGTTCAACTTCATCTTGAATCTTCGAAGATTTTGGAAGGTTTCTTCCAGATCAGCGATGAGGTCTTCTTTGGACTTGGTCTTGATCACCACATCATCGACGTAGGTTTCCACGTTGCGCCCGATCTGAGTGTGCAGACACCGCTGAATTGCGCGTTGATACGTTGCTCCAGCGTTTTTCAAACCAAACGGCATAGTGATGTAGCTGTACGCTCCAAACGTCGTGATGAAAGACGTCTTTAGGCAGTCCTCCTCCTTCAGGCTGATTAATGGTATCCTGAGTAACAGTCGAGAAAGCGGAGTATATACCCCGCAGTTGAACTGCACCACCGTGCTATTCTCGGTAAACCAAATGGATCTTTGGGGCACGCCTTTGTTCTGAGAGCATCGGTGTAGTCGACGCACATGCGGCCATTTACCATTTTCTTCCGGACCAGAAGCTAGGTTTGCCAACCAAATCCGGGGTGAGTAGACCTCGGGGTTTGATGAACCCGGGTCACGAGAGGAGGCCTTGTTATCTCCTCCCAAATAGGCATCTTTGCAGTCCTGGGGGCGAAGTGCGTAGCCGTTGCTAGACTAGCTTGGGCGTCTGTCATGACGTTAAGGGCGTGCTCGATCACCTCCCTTGGTACGCCCGGCATGTTAGACGGTTTCCACGTGCAAGGATGTTCTTTGTGGCTTGGAGGAAGGTTGACGAGCGTGTCTTCCTATTGGGGTCGAGTCCGGTCCCGACTAGAGCAGGTTGGAGGTCGGAAGGGTCCAGGGATCTTCTTCGTGTCAGAGTCCGCATGAAATTCCCCTCAGACTTCGCTGCTTTTTTCGCTGGAACTTGGTCTTCCTCGACTTCAGTGTGATGGCCTGCCGAATGTTGTTGCATCCGACTGCCGTCTCTTGAGATTGAGCCAGCTCACAGCTCTCCTTGTCGCAGGTGAAGGCTTGCTTGATGTCGCTCTTGCCAGAGGGAGAGAACTCCTGCTGGCCCAGGCATTTTGAGCACCATGTATGTATAGTGCGGTATCACCATGAAATTGGCGAGCGCCGGTCGTCCGAGTATCACGTGGTATGCAGTCTCGAAGTCGGCGACCTCAAAGTAGATGTTTTCTTTGCGGAAGTTATTCGCGTGCCAAAGGTGACCTGCGAAGGTTAATCTTACCCGAGTGGGTTGAAGATAGGCTGGGAATTTATCCCGTGGAAGGGCGCTCGTACTCGGCCGCAGATCTAAATAAGGAATCTTCATCTCATCCAGGGTCTTGGTGAAGAGGATATTGAGCGCGCTACCTCCGTCTATGAGAACCTTCTTCAACTTGATATTCTTGACGACCGGGTCTACGACAAGTGAGTAGCGTCCCGGGTGTGAAACCCGATCTGGATGATCTACGCGGGTGAACATTATGGACGTCTCTGACCAGCGCAAATACTAGGGGGCATCTGCTATAGAGATTGCGTTGATGTCTCGTGCCGTTAGCTTCTGCTTGCGTTTGTACTCGTACGCAAACGGCCCTCCGAAGATGTGGTTGAGCTTGGCCTGGGGATCTTGAAAATCGTCGGCCGGGTCCTGATCTGGCTTGTCTTTGCTCTTGTCGGCGCCAGATGATGAAGCCTGCTTGGAGGCAAACTTCTTGAGCATGAAGCAGTCTTTGGCCGCGCCGCTTTCATTTGGGGTGAAGGGGCATGGCCCTTTCCATGACCTTCTGGGTAGTCGTTGTTCCGTTGGGCCGCGACCGAGTTCGCTCCATGTGGCCACCTCGTTGTCCGACTTCCGTTGCGGTTGCCGGTCTTGTTTTGTTGATGGCTCGTTGTCGGCTTTCGCCATCTTAGTCCTTTCTGTCGTGACTCTTTCTTCTCATCGAGGGCCTCTGCGACCACTTTGGCAGAGTCAGCATATTTGTTTTGCCATATCGAAGAGAGCCGGACAGAGGCTGTGGCTTTCCGAGTGAAATTTTCGCGATGACAGGGCGTGGCTCCCTTTACTCTTGCGGAAGGGGGGCGATGACGGCTCGTCTTGATATTGGGATCATGGTTGCGCTTCTCGGAGAATCCTCTTGATAAATTCACGGCAGAGACTGCATTCTTCTTCTGGTGCAGCTGATATAGATCTGTGCTCGGAGACGGCCTCTCCATAGGTCCCTTGCAAGTTAGCGATGACAGCTCCCTGAGTTTCTCCCAGGGAACTGATCGAGCCGCCTCGGGAGGCCCCTGCTTAGCCAATGCCTCGCTGAGTTGGCAAGGGTGACCGGCGGATAGTTAGCCATAGCTTATGGTCAACCCTCGGGTAGCTCGATTGCGGGTGTATATGGTGACAGGACTTCGGGGTGGTTTTACCGTCGTATTTCTGATCGTAGGCTTGGAAGCCCGACGGCCAGATCGACGTCTGTAGCTCATGGGTAAAGCTAGGACGCCTATCCTTCATGAGGGCTCTAGCTCGACCGCGGCGGATGCACAGCTTTCGTGGTAAGGCCAAAATCTCATTGCTCATCCTCCATTCGGGCGGCTCGTTCTTCTTTGCCGTTCGCGGCACCGAGCGTTGATGTTGTAGCGAAGGTCGTGCTATAGTCGGACTTTAGAGGTCTTGGTTGAACCGAGGTCATTCTCCTACGTGATGCCCGCGATCGTTGTTTATTGGTTTGCCGAGTGATGTTTGCCGCAACTCTCATGTGACGACTTGAGGCCAGCCGCCTGGCTCAATGCTGATGTAAATGAGCCTCTACTGCGGAGACCCCGACGGGTTAGTTGGAACAAAGTGTTGTCACCCGACTCTACGGTGCTCGCGACAGGCAGCAGCTTGTAATCATGCCTTGATCCTAGTGATAGGTCGGGGTGGCCCTGGTGATCAGGCTTGATGTTGGAGTGTGTCCAGCAGAAGTTGCTGTGGCCTAACGACGTTCTATTTGGGCGGCGACGGAGAGCGTCGTGGTCACCGACTTTGGGTTTGGAGGCATTTGTTGCTAAGCGTTCGCCCCTTGCGTAGCTTCGTCGTTGCGAGCCTGCGCGGTCGGCTCCTCCTGTTGCTATGGTAGTCGATGCGCCTCTTCTTTGTTGCTCGTCAACTTGTAGTTCGGCGTATCCTCTGGTGGAGGAGTTGAAAAGCCATGAAGAACCTCTTGGGGCAGAAGGCAACTCGGCCAGAATGGGAGCACGACTGGTGTTCGATACAGTTGTTCGAGACTAGAGTCGGAGTTTCGAGTTAGTTTATCGAGTAAGAGGACAACTCGACCTTCCTGGATCCAAAATCTGGAGTGGCTCTGAGCCATGCCAAACTGAACCGTAGGGGATCGGGTCTACTGCATGAAGTGTAGATCTGCGGCGTCGCCGAATCTGCGTCGGAAATTGACGATCCTCAGTACGCTTGCTAGCTCCACATCTACAGAGGCTCTCGCGCCTCCACACGCTATTGGTCGTTTAGAGGTCGACAGAGCCGAAGGAGCGAGTTGCTTTCCGTGGCTCGGCGAAGTAGAAATATTGCTGCGTCAGATTGATGATTGTTATTGTAGCATCTTGTGGGGCTGACTGGCGGCGGAGTGGTGGTTCCTCGCCGGTTGGATTAGATTTGCGTCGGCCCAGTGAGATTTTGTCGATTATATCGGCGATGAACGTGCCGGGCTTTCTGAAAGTTATTCGTGTCTCCGGGGAGAATTTGTCGCCGGTCGACTCTACTTGTGTGGATCCATCCGAGATTATTGATGTTGATTTTGCCGACCCCCGCCTACCTGGCGCGCCAACTGTCGATGTTTTACACCGGCAATATTGAATATGGGGTCTACTCGACGGATGGAACTTGGTGGATTCAAGGAATCAAGGAGAGGTTTATACTGGTTCAGGCCCTCGATGTGAGGTAATACCTACCGTCCAGTTGTGGTGGATTCCTTGAGGATTGTGTCTGCTTATGTGAGCTCGTGTGGTTGTTTGCCCTCAGGGGGCGCCTGCCTCCCCTTATATATAGGGAGCAGGAGTCAAAGCTAGGAGTCCCAGCCCGATTACGGCCAAGGATCTCCTCTTTGAGATACAATCTCCCGACTAGGACTGTATATTCCTTATCGTACAAGGCAAAGTCGTGTCGGGTTGGCTACATATCCGTCAATTACGAAGTTCTCTCGTGGCACTCCTCTATCCGAGTGGCCCAATATGGCTTGTGATGAGTACCCAAGCTCATGGCCTGCACACAAAGTGTACAACTGTAGAGAAAGATTGATCACTGAAGAGCTTCGGGATTAACTGTCCCTGGATAGCGTGTGTTTCTTGCCGCCGCACCAGCCGTTGAAGCTGAGAAGCCTATTCGGCTGGGATTACCAAGGCAAAATGATCCCACCGAGAATTACAACCGGACTTGACAAATGAGAACAAGTGACGGACACCTGGTCGGACTGCTTGCTTTTTTGTCAACGGGTTTGTAAGACAAGAGGACGTTGTGAGCGGCCAACTACAGCCTATAGCCTGTAAAAGACCAATGGCCACAGGTAATCTTTGGATTTTCAAGCTGATTTTGAAATTGCTATCCATTGGTGATAACATCTGTGGATATTTGTCTTTCGAATCGTCTCCCAATGTTTTATGATGTATGTCTTATGAAACCTTTTGTAGGATTGTGAGGAGTTTGATGATGATTCTCCAAACCCTGTCGGCCACTAAAACGAAGACCATGAGATGAACCGCCAGCTTTCTGCTGCCCAACCCAGCTCCAAGAGAGCTGGGAAGAAACCCATTGAAAGATCTAGGCAAGAAAAGAGCAAGCAAGCCAAGCGCCATAAGCACCGGGAGTTTGAAACCTCAGAGACCCTGCTAGTTTATCCCAGCCACCAAGCCCGAGACCATCTTCTCCTAGTCGAGGCCAGCAAATCGAGGCCAAGGCCAGCACACCAAGCTCAGCAACATCAAGTATAGCAACATGGAGGCAAGGCGCGCCATCGAGTACGAGATCAACAAACATCGAGCCCAAGGGCGGCACCGCGAGTATCTGAGGCTCGATGCCCAGTCAACTGCGCTAGAAACAGAGCTGATTGGGTAAATTGCCACCGCCGAGCTGCCGCTCGACTAGCTCGACAGCCAGCTGTGGAGGCCATGGGCCCCGGGTACCTCATGACAAGCATATGGGCTACTCGGACAGAGGATGGCCCTAGTCTTGTAATTAGAGATATGATAGATCCGGGCAGACTTAGCCTTGTACGATAAGGACATATACAGTCCCTAGTCGGGTGGGTTATATCTCTAAGAGATGATCCCTTGGCCATAGTCCGGCGGTCTGGAGAAACTCCTACTTTGTACCCTGTCCCCTAGTATAGAAGGGAAGGCAGGGCGCCCCCTTTGAGGCAAGATACCGAGATTCATCAGAAATCACACATCCTCAAAGGAATATACTACAACTGGACGTAGGGTATGACTATCCATCACATCGAGGGCCTGAACCAGTATATAACCTCTCGTGTGTCCTTTGTAGTCACCGAGTTTTGATCCGACGAGTATGCGCGCTATATCATATTGCCGGTGTGTAAGAAAACATCAACGAGTTGGCGGCCAGGTAGGGGGCTTCGGCGAGATCAACCTCACAAGCTCGATGGATTCGACAACTGGAGCCAGTATACGACGGCTAGCAATTCCACCCTGGACGACACGATTACATTCGGAAGCCTCGACTTCATCGCCGACTAGCTCGGCAACAACTCTCTACCTTGCCCTCAGACCAGATCCGATCGAGTCCGGCGAGGAAACGGCTGACTCCGCGCCAGTCGGCCACATTGACCTGCACACCCTCACCTCAGTCGATATGTTGCAGCAATTTCCTACTTCCTCGGGTTCAGGACACTCTCCCTCCTTCGGCGTTCAGCTCGGACTCGGCCTTGAGCCCGCCGAGTCGGGCTAGAAGGGGAGAGGATTATCGATACATCTCCCATGTAGACTCGGCGACACCTTACCGCGGACATCTACACTACATCCCACGTGGGCAGAACCCGATCCCACACTCACACTACAGCCACTGATCAGTTCGGACACGGCTCAGAGCCATTCCAGATTGGATCTAGGGAGGTCAGAGTTGTCATCACCCCGATGAACTACTCAGATTCCGACTCCAAGTCGGACAACTGTTTGAACACCAGTTCGGACATCAGTCTGGCAAGCTTCCTTCTGCCCCGAGAAATCTTCATGGCTTCAACCCCTCCACACACTCCGGAGAAGGGGGGAGAAAGAAGGGTGGGGAGGTGGCGCCGAGTACAGGAGCAATAAGAAGAGGAGCACGCCGACTGTGGGCAAACTGGAGGGAGGAACGTCAACACTCACAATGATGAGCTACGCAGGGCTGGGCGAACTGCTCCAGCAACAGATCCTCTAGACTAGAGTCGGCAACAAGTGACGTCTCGTGACACACCGACAATAGAACATCATGGCCGCTGCAACCCTGCTGGACACACTAGCTCGGCCTGAATCATCAGGCCCACCCTGACTATAGGCAAGAATCAAGGCCAGATTACAACTGCCGCATGTCAGCAGCACCAGCAGTCGGGCGATACACTTATACCGACCAACCGGTCGGGCTCTCCAGCTGCAGTCTCATCTGCATCAGCACGACGCCGGGCGGCTGGCTCAAGTTAGCCGCACGCGGAGTCATCCAAACATCTCTCGGCAACACAAACAACAACAATCGGCGGTGTCCCCAAAACGATCGTTGGTTCAACCAAGATCTCTAAGTCCATTTGCAACATGATCTCCGCCAAGACATTAATGGTTGGCGCCGCCAACGCGAAGACGACGAGCGCCGCCGACTGGAGGACGAGTACGAGCGCTTCGCCTCACCACGAGCAGTTCCACCACCGCAGCCGAGCCCTCACATAGACGAAGGCTACTCGTCTTCACCCAGCTACAAGAGATCGCTAGCCGTCAGGCTTCAAGCCTATAGAATCTGAAAAATACAACGGCAAGACCAATCTCTGAGTCCTGGCTCACCGTATACACTCTGTGCGATCCGAGTCTGCTCGGAGGTGACCATAAAGCTATGGCTAACTACCTCCCAGTCGCCCTAGTCGACTCGGCGAGGACATGGCTCACAGGGCTCCCAAAGCGGTCAAACGGTACCTGGGGAGAACTCCGGGAACGGTTCATCGCCAATTTTCAAGGGATTTACGAAAGGCCGTCTTCTGAGCACGATCTCTATCAGCTGCACCAGAAGAAAAATGAGTCTCTCTTCGCGAGTTCATCAAAAGACCTTCTCCGAGAAGCCGCAACTCGATCCCAAATAATCCAACGGACGAGGTCATCAATGCGTCTTCCGCGCAAGGGGTTGTTGTCCCGTTCATCGCAAAATTTACTCAGAAGCCTCCAAACTCTATCAGGGCTCTCTTTGATATGGTGAACAAGTACGCCGACTCGGCCGAGGCCAATCATTGAGGCCTCGACGAAAAAGGAAGAGAGTCCCGGCAGAAGGACCAAAAGGTAAAGTCGACAACGAGCGCATCATAGAAAAATCTGGCAGCCGCAAGGGAAAGTCAAGAAAACGTGGGTGGCCAACGTGGAGCGGACTCGGTCATGACCCACGGCTAGGCCCTTTCATCCCAAGGAAACACACGGCCAAGGACTGCTTCATGCTCAAGAAGTTTGCCTCCATCCGAGCACGCGATTTGTCAACTCGGTCTCTACAAGAAAAAAAAAAAAAAAAAAAATTACCGTTTTTTTCCCCCCCATATCTGCGTTTGGTTAGAAACACCCATCATGTTTGATCACGCAAACCATCTCAGATGGGTTTCACACACCGGGATGCTATCCACGTCGTCCTGGACAGATCGTCAAAAATATCAAGTTGAAGAAGGTTTCTCCTACTAGCCAGAGGCAGCGCGCTCAATATCTCTTCGCCAAGACCCTGGACGAGATAAATCCTCGTTCAGAACTACGGCCTAGTACGCGCCCTTTAACACATGATAATTCCAAGGCTTGTCTTCAACACCCCTCGGTAGATAACTTTAGCCGGTCACCTTCGGCACGTGGGATAACTTCGCATCAGAAAATATCTGTTTCGAGGTCGCCGACTTCAAGACTGCGTACCACGCGATACTCGGATGAGAGAACTTAGCACTTCGCCAAAATTCATGCAATAACCGCACTATAATACATGGTGCTCAAGATGCCTAGGCACAGCAGAGTTCTCTCCCTTCGCCAGCAACGTCAAGTCAAGGCTCACTGCAACAAAGAGAGCTACGAGTTGGTTCAGTCTCAAGAAGCGGCAGTCGGACGCGACAGTATTCGGCAAGCGCCACACAGCAGTCGACGGGGACAACCAAGTTTCCGGCGAAAAGCAACAAAGTCGGGAATTTCAGCGACTCTGACTTGAAAAAGATCCCTAGACCTTTCGACCCCTCCAAAGACTGCTCTAGGTCTGGACCGGACTCGACCCCAAATAGGAATACGCGCTCGTCACCCTTCCGCTAGGCAAACAAGGACATCTTCGCCTGGAAACCTGCTGACATGCCTGGGGTACCAAGGGAGGTGATCGAGCACGCCCTCAATGTCAAAACAGACGCCAAGCCAGTCAAGCAATGGCTACGACGCTTCGTATAGGACCGTAAAGATGCTATTCAGGAGGTGTGGAGGCCATGGGCCCCGGGTACCTCATCACAAGCATATGGGCCACTTGGATCGAGGATGGGCCGAGTCTTGTAGTTAGAGATATAATTGCACCCAGTAGGCTTTGCCTTGTATAATAAGGAATGTACAGTCTTAGCCGGGTAAGATCTATCTCTAAGAAGGAAATCCTTAGCCGTATCTGCTGGGATTCTATCCTGTACCCCGGCCCAGTATATAAGGGGAGGCAGGGTGCCCTTGAGGGCAGAGAAACAACACAGAAGATCATTGATGACATAACCTTCAGAGGAATAACACACAACTGGACGTAGGGTATTACCTCACATCGAGGGCCTGAACAGTTAAGATCTCTTTGCGTTCCTCTGCAATCCACCGAGTTTCCCTTGCCGCGTAGCCTATAGTTCTACTTGGCTGGTGTAAACATGCGACAGGAGGAGATAATAACCAAGCTTCCTCGCGCTGGGTTTCATCCAAGAGCGTTACCACCCGATTGGTTGGCAAAACCCAGCTCCCTAGTCCGAAAAGAAAGAACGGTAAATGGCACAATGTGCATTCAACTCCAAACCAACTTGAACAAGGCGTGCCAAAATTCTCCATTTGGTCTACCAGAATAGCTCAAGTGGTGGATTCAACTGCGTGGGGTGCGAACTTCTCAGTTTTCTTGACTGTTACTCGGGAATACACCAAATCATCGCCTGAAGGAGGAGGACTGCCTAAAGATGTCTTTCATAGCGCGTTTGGCGCATACTGCTACATCACTATGCCGTTTCGGTTTTGAAAAAAACGCTGGAGCAACGTATCAACCGGCCAATTCAAGTGGTGTCTAACACAGTCAGATCAGGCGCAACATGGAGGCATATGTCGATGACGTGGTGATCAACAAAGTACAAAGAAGACCTCATCGTGACACATTGGAGGAAACTTCCAAATCTTCGAAGATTCAAGATGAAGTTGAACTCGGAAAAATGTGCCTTCGGTGTGCCTCCGGAAGCTTCGGCTTCATCATATCGCATCGTGGCATCGAGGCAATCTAGAGAAAATCAATGCATCATGACTGGCACCCGACTAACAGAAGGACGTCAGAAGCTGCAGGCTGATGGCGGCACTCAGCCAATTTATTTCCCGACTGGGTGAACAGGGAATGCCCTTCTTCAAGTTATTAAAGAAAGCAGATAATTTTTAATGGACTCCCAAAGCCCCAGCAAGCCTTCGAAGACTTAAGAAATTTCTCACATCACCCGTGTTGGCATTAATGCTATATCTGGCGGCAACACTCAGGTAGTCAGCACGGTGCTGGTGGTCGAGCGATCCGAAAGGTCAATATACAAAAGTTCAACGGCCAGTCTACTTCGTCAAACGAGGTCCTTGGGACACCAAGATGAGATATCCACAGGTTTCCACAAGCTACTCTACGGCCTATCTCACTGTCCGAAGTTGGTGGGCACTATATTTCCAATCGCATCAAGTCACGGGTGGTCACTCATATTCACTCGGGACGTCCTGCATAACTGTGAGGGCACTGGCCGAATCGCTAAATGGGCGCTCGAGTTGATGGTGTTGGATATCACCTTTCAGCCACGGACAGCAATCAAATCACAAGCTCTAGCCAACTTTGTGGCCGAGTGGACAGAATTCAGACGACTACAACAACAGCACAAGCTAGAGTGATTGGACATATACTTCGATGGTTTCTATGGATCGGCGGCGCCGGGGCCGGTGTCGTACTGACGTCACCCACCGGTGAAAAACTCAAGTACGTTCTCCAGATCCACTTCCTGGTTTCCCAGAACGTCACCAAGTATGAGGCACTCATCCACGGGCTCCGCGTTGCTATATCACTTGGCATCCGCCGACTGGTTGTGCGTGGAGACCCTCAACTCGTTGTGAACCAAGTCATGAAAGACTAGACATGTCTCAACGATACCATGGTGGCATACAGTCGGGAGGTCAGAAAGTTGGAAACAAGTTCGACGGGCTGGAGAAAACAACGTATTATACAATACAGCGATGCTGCAGATGAATTTGGCAAACATGGGATCCAAGCGAGAAGTGGTCCAACCGGGATCTTTGTCGAGCAACTAATGGAGTCATCAGCCAAGAAGAAACCAGTGCCAGAATAGTCGGGGGATGAACCTACCCCGGCAACAGATGAAGTACTGATCATATCTCAAGATTGGCGGACTCCTGTATTCAAATTCCTCATGTACAATGAACTCCTAGAAGATCGCATTCAAGCCAAACAAATCAAACGTCGAAGCAAATGTTTCCTAGTAGTCGGAGAAGACCTATACCGAAGAAGTGCATCCGGTGTCCTCATGCGCTGCGTCACACCCGAGGAGGGCAAGCAGATTCTGCAATCGATCCTCGGGCATATGTGGCAACCATGCCGCATCCAGGACATTAGTCGGAAAGGCTTACATGCAAGGATTTTTCTGGCCAACAGCAGTAACAGATGCTAAAGACATAGTTCGCACATGCGAGGGTTGTCAGTTCTATGCAAGACAAACAAATCCCAGCCCAAGAACTCCAAACCATCCCAATCTCTTGGCCCTTTGCAGTATGGGGGCTTGATATGGTCGGACCTTTCAAGAAAGCGCCAGGAGGGTTCACACACTTGTTTGTCATAGTGGATAAATTCACGAAGTGGATTGAGGCAAAACCCGTTGCTACCATAACAGCGGCACGAGCAAAGGACTTCATCATAAGTATATTATACCGATTCGGGGTTCCTAACCGCATCATAACGGACAACGGTACTCAGTTCATGGGCGGCGTATTTCAAGATTTCTGTGACAACTTTGGCATCAAGATCTGTTATGCATCTGTGGCACACCCGCGGAGCAATGGCAAGTTGAGCGTGCAATGGCATGGTTTAAAAGGTATTAAGGCCAGGATTTCAACCGACTACAACCATATGCAGGGCGGTGGGTACAAGAACTCCCATATGTTCTCTGGTCTCTCAGAACCAAGGTTAGTTAGGCAATAGGGCAATTCCCTTTCTTCCTAGTCTATGGTGCTAAGGCTGTTGCTACCAACGAGTTTAGAGTTCGGTTCTCCGAGAGTTCAGGCTTACTCAGAAGACGGATCAAACAATACTCGATTGGTCGAACTAGATCAGTTGGAAGAAGCGAGGGACATCGCAATAATTCAGTTGGCAAGGTATCTTCAAGGCCTGCGTCGTTATCAAAAACGCAATGTTCGTGGCCGCGCCTTTTTGGTCAGGGATCTCGTCTTGAGGAAAATATAAATCACCAAAGACAGGCATAAACTATCCCCAATATGGGAAGGGCCGTTCATTATCGTCGAGGTTACACAGCCAGGCACCTACCGACTGAAGACCGAAGATGGTGCCCTCGTTAGCAACTCATGGAATATAGAACAGCTACGTCCTTTCTATACCTGAGTTTTACATTTTTCCATGTGTACAGTTTTTCTCTAACTCACTATGCCGCTTGTTCCAACCGAGTAGTGAGTCGGGGGCTGCATGTATTATATGTGCTTTGTCAATAATATACGAGCTTGTTTTACTCAAGTTATGATGTTCTGCAATGACTTTGTCATGATCTCCCGAGTATAGCTTTCTGCGGTGAACAATTTTATTAAGTTCCTATAGACTAACTCGACGTAGACCATACAGTCGAGTAGAGCCAATGACAACTAAGTAAAACCACAGAGCTCGGCGGCATTGCACATATATTTACACATGTTCTTACAAAAGACTTCATATATGCCGATTTGCATGATGGATTGTTCTTACATTCCCAGATCCTTGGTGTGGAGGCCATGGGCCCCAGGTACCTCATCACAAGCATATGGGCCACTCGGATAGAGGATGGGCCGAGACTTGTAATTAGAGATATAGTAGCACCCGGCAGACTTTGCCTTGTATAATAAAGAATATACAGTTCTAGTTGGGTAAGTTGTATCTCTAAGGGGAAATCCTTTGGCCATATCCGGCTGGGATTCCTATCTTGTACCCCTGTCCCCTGGTATATAAGGGAAGGCAGGGCACCCCCTGAGGGCAGAACAATACACGAGCTCATAGAAGCAGGCACAAATCCTCAAAGGAATAACACCACAACTGGACGTAGGGTATTACCTCACATCGAGGGCATGAACCAGTATAAAATCTCCTTGTGTTCCTTTGCAATCCACCGAGTTTCCATTCGCTGGGTAGCCCCATATTCATATTGCCAATGTAAAACATCGACAGTTGGCGCGCCAGGTAGGGGATTCGGTGAAATCAACATCAACAATCTTGATGGATCCAACAAGCAGAGTCGATGGCGACAAATTCTCCCCCGGAGACACAATAACTTTCGGAAGCCTCGACTTCGTCGCTGACCAGATCGGCAATCTCACCTTGGACGACGCAAATCTAATCCAGTCGGCCGAGGAACCGGCCGACTCCACGCCAGTCGGCCCACAAGACGCTGCAACAACCATCATCAATCTGACGCAGCAATCTTCTACTTCGCCAAGCCACGGGACAACTCTCTCCTTCGGTGTCTGACTCGCGCAAGGCCTTGAGCCAGCCCGAGTTGGGCTAGGAAGGGGAGAGATCGTCAATTTCCCATGTAGATTCGGCAACGCCGCAAATCTACACTTCATGCGGCAGACCCGATCCCCCACGGTTCAGTTTGGACATGGCTCAAAGCCGCTCCAGATTGGATCCAAGGAGGTCAGAGTCATTCTTACTCTGATAAACTACTCGGATTCCATCTCCAGGTCAGATAACGGTTCGAACACCAATTCGGACTCCAGTCTGGTGAGTTTCCTCCTGCCCCGAGAGGTCTTTATGGCTTCGACCCCTCCACCAGAGGTACGCCGACTACAAGAGGAGCAACAAGAGGAGGCACGCCGACTACGACAATAGGAGGAAGCTGACCGCGAGGCTCGCAACGACGGGCTACGCAAGGCTGGGTGAACCGCTCAGGAACAGATCCTCTAGACAAAAGTCGGCGACCACGACGTCTTTGTCATGCCACAACAGAATGTCGTGGCTGCTACAACCCTGCTGGACACGCTCCAGCTAGGGCTTGATCACCAGGCCACCCCGACTATCACCAAGATCAAGGCGATGATTACAGCTGCTGCCTGTCAGCAGCAACAGTAGTCGGGCGACACACTAGTACCGACCAACCGGTCGGGTTCTCTGGCGGCAGGATCATCTACGTCCGCACGATGCCAGGCGGCTGGCTCTAGTCGGCCACACGAGGAATCGCGGCAAACATCACTCGGCGACACTAACAACAACAATCAGCGATGTCACCAGTACGATAGCCGGTTCAACCAAGACCTCCGAGTTTGTCTACAACGTGACCTCCGATACGACATCAATGCCCGGCACTGTCAACATGAAGAAGACGAGAGCCGCCGACTGGAGGACGAGAACGAGCGTTTCGATCTTCACCACAAGCGGTTTAATCGCCGCGGTCGGAGCCGGAGCCCTCACGAAGATGAAGGCATTCCAGCTTTCACCCATGAGCTACAGGACGTCGACTGGCCATCGGGCTTCAAGCCTATGGGAATTGACAAATACGATAGTAAAACCAACTCAGCAAGGACATGGCTAACAGGGCTCTTGAGGCGGTCGATCGGTTCCTGGGGAGAACTTAGGGAGCGGTTCATCACTAACTTCCAAGGGACCTACGAGAGGCCGTCTTCTGAGCACGATCTATACCAACTGCACCAGAAGAAGAACGAGTCTCTACGCGACTTTATCAAGAGGTTCTCCGAGAAGCGCAACCAGATCCCAATGATCAAGGACGAGGCCATCATCGCCGCCTTCTGCAAGGGAGTAAAGGACGCCCCGTTCATCGCGAAGTTCACTCGGAAGCCTCTAGCCACCGTCCAGGCTCTCTTCGATATGGCAAACAAATACGCCGACTTGACCGAAGCAGTCGCAGAGGCCCTCGACGAGAAGAAGGAGTCCCGGCAGAAGGACCAGAAGGCGAAAGCTGACAATGAGCCATCATAGAATAAGACTAGCAACCGCAAGCGGAAGTCGGACAACGAGGTGGCCAACATGGAGCGAACTTGGTCGTGGCCCCAACAGAACAATGACTACCAGAAGGTCATGAATGGGCCATGCCCCTTCCACCCCAAAGGCAAACACATGGCCAAAGACTGCTTCATGCTCAAGAAGTTTGCCTCCGAGTAGGCTTCATCATCTGGCGCCGACAAGAGCAAAGACAAGCCAGATCAGGACCCGGCCGACGATTTTCAAGATCCCTAGGCCGAGCTCAACCACTTCTTCGGAGGGCCGTCTGCGTATGAGTCCAAACGCAAGCAGAAGCTAACAGCACGCGACATCAACGCAATCTCTATAGCAGACGCCCCCCAGTATTTGCGCTGGTCAGAGACGTCCATCACGTTCACCCGTGGATCATCCAGATCGGGTTTCACACCCGGGACGCTACCCACTCATCCTGGACCCGGTTGTCAAGAATATCAAGTTGAAGAAGGTTCTCATAGACGGAGGCAGCGCGCTCAATATCCTCTTCGCCAAGACCCTGGATGAGATGAAGATTCCTCGCTCAGATCTGCGGCCGAGTACGGCGCCCTTCCACGGGATAATTCTCGGCCTATCTTCAACCCCACTCGGGCAGATAACCTTGCCGGTCACTTTCGGCACGTGGGATAACTTCCGCACAGAAAACATCTGCTTCGAGGTTGCCGACTTCGAGACTGTGTACCACGCGATACTCGGACGGCCAGCGCTCGCCAAATTCATGGCAATACTGCACTATACCTACATGGTGCTCAAGATGCCAGGGCCAGCAAGAGTCCTCTCCCTCCGCAGCGATGTCAAGCAAGCCTTTACCTGCGACAAGGAGAGTTGCAAATTGGCTCAATCACAAGAGGCGGCAGTCGGGCGCAACAGCATTCGGCAAGCCGTCACAACCGAAGTCGAGGAAGATCAAGTTCCGGCGAAAAAAGCAGCGAAGTTGGGAATCTCAGCGAACTCTAACATGAAGAAGATCCCCCTAGACCCTTCCGACCCCTCCAAGACTGCTCTAGTCAGGACCGGACTCGACCCCAAATAGGAAGACGCGCTCGTCACCTTCCTCCAAGCCAACAAGGAAATCTTCGCCTGGAAACCGTCCGACATGCCAGGCGTACCAAGGGAGGTGATTGAGCACGCCCTCAACGTCAAGACAGACGCCAAGCCAGTCAAGCAACGGCTACGGCGATTAGCTCAGGACCGGAAAGATGCTATTCGGGAGGAGATAACTAAGCTCCTCGCAGCCGGGTTCATCAAAGAGGTCTATCACCCGGATTGGCTGGCAAACCCAGTTCTGGTCTAGAAGAAAAATGGTAAATGGCGTATGTGCATCAACTACACCGATCTCAACAAGGTGTGCCCCAAAGATCCATTTGGTTTACCCAGAATAGATCAGGTGGTGGATTCAACTACGGGGTGCGAACTTCTTAGCTTTCTCGACTGTTACT
This sequence comes from Oryza meyeriana var. granulata, assembly GCA_003991445.1. Lineage (NCBI taxonomy): Eukaryota > Viridiplantae > Streptophyta > Magnoliopsida > Poales > Poaceae > Oryza > Oryza meyeriana. The sequence continues at coordinate 61,069 of RYFJ01000206.1, forward strand.
CGGGATACCATCAAATCAGCCTGAAGGAGGAGGACTGCCTAAAGACGTCTTTCATCATGCCGTTTGGAGCATACTGCTATATCACTAGGTCGTTCGGTTTGAAAAATGCTGGAGCAACGTATCAATGCGCCATTCAGCGGTGTCTTCACACTCAAATCGGGCGCAATGTGGAAGCCTATGTCGATGATGTGGTGATCAAGACCAAGTCCAAAGAAGACCGCATCGCTGACCTAGAAGAAACCTTCCAAAATCTTCGAAGATTCAAGATGAAGTTGAACCCGGAAAAATGTGCCTTCGGTGTGCCATCCGGCAAGTTACTTGGCTTCATCGTCTCGCATCGCGGCATCAAGGCCAACCTGGAGAAAGTCAACGCAATCATGAACATGGCACCCCCGACTAACCAGAAGGACGTCCAGAAGCTGACAGGCTGTATGGCGGTACTTAGCCAGTTTATTTCCCAACTGGGCGAACGGGGCATACCCTTTTTAAGCTATTGAAGAAAGCAGATAATTTCCAATGGACTCTCGAAGCCCAGCAAGCCTTCGAAGACTTCAAACAATTTCTCACATCACCCCCCGTGTTGGCGTCACCCATGCCCCAAGAACCTCTAATGCTATATCTGGTGGCAACTACTTAGGTAGTCAGCATGGTGCTGGTGGTCGAGCAATCTGAACCGGGTCACATCCAAAAAGTTCAACGGCCAGTCTACTTTGTCAGTGAGGTCCTTGCCGACTCGAAGACGAGATATCCGTAGGTCCAAAAGCTGCTATACAGCCTACTCATCACTGTCCGGAAGCTGGTGCACTATTTCCAAGCACATCAAGTCACGGTGGTCACATCGTATCCACTCGGGGACGTCCTGTATAACCGTGAGGCCACCAACCGAATCACAAAATTGGCGCTCGAGTTGATGGCATTCGATATTACCTTTCAGCCACGGATAGCAATCAAATCACAAGCTCTAGCCGACTTTGTGGCTGAGTGGATAGAACTTCAAATGCCTACTTCATCAGCGAAGCTAGAGTATTGGACAGTGTACTTCGACGGTTCTCTACGGATTGGCGGCGCCGGGGCCGGCGTCATACTGACGTCCCCCACCGGCGAAAAACTCAAGTACGTTCTACAAATCCACTTTCCGGCTTCCCACAACGTCGCCGAGTACAAGGCACTTATCCACGGGCTCCGCATCACTATATCACTTGGCATTCGTTGACTGGTTGTGCGTGGAGACTCTCAACTCGTGGTAAACCAAGTTATGAAAGACTGGACATGTCTCGACGACACCATGGTGGCATACTATCAGGAGATCCGCAAGCTAGAAAACAAGTTTGATGGGCTGGAGATAACACATGTCCTACGACAATACAATGATGCTGTAGATGAATTGGCAAACATGGGATCCAAGCGAGAGGTAGTCCCGACAGGGATCTTTGTTGAGCAACTTATGGAGCCATCAGTCAAGAAGAAACCAGCGCCAGAGTAGTCGGGAGACGAACCTACCCCGGCGACAGACGAGGTGCTGCACATATGTCAAGATTGGCGGACTCCTGTTCTCAAATTCCTCTTGGACGATGAACTCCCAGAAGATCGCAGCCAAGCCAAACAAATCAAACGTCGAAGCAAGAGTTTCCTAGTCGTCGGAGAAGAGCTGTACCGAAGAAGTACATCCGGTGTCCTTATGCGCTGCGTCATCACCGAGGAGGGCAAGTAGATTCTACAGTCGATGCACTCAGGCATATGTGGCAACCATGCCGCATCCAGGACATTAGTCGGAAAGGCTTACCGACAGGGATTTTTTTGGCCAACAGCAGTAACAGATGCCAAAGACATTGTTTGCACATGCGAGGGTTGCCAGTTCTATGCAAGACAAACTAATCTCCCAGCCCAAGAACTCCAAACAATCCCAATCTCTTGGCCCTTTGCAATATGGGGGCTTGACATGGTCGAGCCCTTCAAGAAAGCGCCAGGAGGGTTCACACACTTGTTCGTCACAGTGGATAAATTCACCAAGTGGATTGAGGCCAAACCTGTTGCAACCATAACAGCAGCACGAGCAAAGGACTTCATCATGAGTATATTATACCGATTCGGGGTCCCCAACCACATCATCACTGACAACGGTACTCAGTTCATGGGCGGCGTGTTTCAAGATTTCTGTGACGACTTCGGCATCAAGATCTGCTATGCGTCTGTGGCACACCCGCGGAGCAATGGGCAGGTTGAACGAGCCAATGGTATAGTCTTACAAGGTATCAAGGCCAGGATATTTGATCGACTACAACCATACGCGGGCCGGTGGGTACAAGAACTCCCATCTGTACTCTGGTCCCTAAGAACCACGGTCAGTCGGGCAACTGGGCAATCCCCTTTATTTCTGGTCTATGGTGCTGAGGCTATGCTACCAACCGAGTTAGAGTTTGGCTCTCCGTGAGTTCGGGCTTACTCAGAAGACATCTCCAACAATACCCAATTGGTCGAACTAGATCAGTTGGAAGAAGCAAGGGATATCACAACAATCTAGTCGGCAAGGTATCTTCAAGGCCTGCGTCGTTATCACAATCGCAATGTCCGTGGCCGTGCCTTTTTGGTCGGAGATCATGTCTTGAGAAAAATACAAACCACCAAAGACAGGCATAAACTATCCCCAATCTGGGAAGGACTGTTCATTATCACTGAGGTTACTCGGCCAGGCACCTACCGACTGAAGACCGAAGACGGTGCCCTCATAAGCAACTCATGGAATATAGAACAGCTACGTCCTTTCTATACCTGAGTTTTATACTTTCTCATGTGTACAGTTTTTCTCTGACTCACTACGCCGCTTGTTTTAACCGAGTAGTGAGTCAGGGGCTGCATGTATTATATGTGCTTTGTCAATAATATACGAGCTTGTTTTACTTAAGTTATGAAGTTTTACTATGACTTTGTCACGTTTGCCCGAGTACAGCCCTCTGCGGTGAACGATTTTATTAAGTTCCTATAGACTAACTTGGCGTAGACTATATAGTCGGGTAAAACTAATGACAACTGAGTAACAATTCAGAGCTTGGCAGCATTGCACATATATTTACAAAAATCCATAATACACCGACTGCATGATATATTGTTCTTACATACCCAGGTCTCGGGTGTTCATTTCTGCAGTCAGTCTCGCTTTGGCTATCAGCTCCAGCGCCTCTTCAGGTGTCGTCTCCTTGGCAAATCCCTCCCCGATGGCTTCAATATCTGCCCTAGGGTACATGGACTTGGTCATCGCCAGGGTTTGGGCCACGCCGACAACAGTACGCTCATCCGAGTACCTCTTCAGGATACTCGATGCGTCGTTAAGGCGCGCCTGCACTTGAGACACCGTGTTGGAGTTGGTTCCCACATAGCGAGGGTCCATCACATCAAGGAGCCCTTTCACGGACTCGGCAAGGATCTCCCGTGACTCCTTGACGACCTTTATTTCCTCTGCAAAAGTCTAAAACTGGATTTGGGAGTTGGCTCTAGCAGCTACCTAGGTTCATCGACAAGAAAACTTGTCAGGCAAAACTACAGATGGGATAATTAATGGATTGGTTAAGATCAATGTCAGGGCAGAGACTTACTATTGTAGTCGGCCTCCCACTTGGCTATGGTCTTCTCCAGTTCAGCTTTTTCCTTCTCAAGCTTGGCGTTGGCCTTCTTCAACTCGGCTTTCTCTCGCTCAAGATCGGCATTGGCCCTTGTCAGGTCGGCTTTATCTTTTTCAAGCCTGGCCTTGGCTCTCTCAGCCTCCTTTAGTTGGACTTCTCCCTCTATTCGGGTTTTCAGCTCGGCTTCGAGAGCTGCACGACAGATTAGTTAAGAACTCAACATTGCAGTCAAGACACAACTGGGCAGTCAGGAACAACACAGCTGGAGAAATATACTAAGGATTTGGTCAAGAAGAGGCATTCTGGAGGCTTACTTCTCATCTTCTTGGCTTGGTCCCAATTCTCGTCCCTGAGCTGGGTGATGGCGTCCTTCAGCCAGGTTTCCCTTCCTTGATGGCGCTCCTCCAATACGGTCTTTAAGGCCCGGAGCTAGTCCAATTCTTGGACCTGGGGGGCAACCCGGGTCAGGACCTCGTGCATATTCTCCGAGCGGTCAACAAGCTTCTGCTCGGGGAGAAACAAGTCAAAGCAGAGTCAAGCGTCAAGGAAGACTACCAAGATTCCAATACAACGAAAATCATACCTGAATCCCCTGGGACGCGGCGATTGTGGCACGAAGCAAGTCTTCACGCTCCTTTTCCACTGTAGTCTCATCATGCTTGTAGCTCCTCATAGTCTTGTCGGGCGCCGTCCAGCGGAACGTCCTCGGGAACTTGCACGGAGGAGCCTCAATCCTAGGGAGGTCTGGTCTGTCCGAGGGAGGGGACAGCGACGACGATGATGACGACGACAACGACAAGGACGGCGACGGGGTCCCGACCCTCAACTCGGCGGCCTCTGGGCCCTCGGGGGCTTGCTCAGGGGCTGGAGCAGCAGCTTCGACAACCACCCCTTGGTCGGCCGGTGTTGGCGGCCCTGCAGTCGGAACCGTCTCAATCTCTGCAACTAGGACCGTCGCCGGCTCAGCAGGTGTGCTCACTGGTGCTGGCTCAGCTGGGGCTAGCTCTACAATGGCAGTTGCCGGAGCGGTCTCCTTGAGATCAATATCGGCCTGTTTCCTGCGTAATATGTCCAACTTCAAGACACTGCCTGTCGATGTTTTACACCGGCAATAAATATATGGGGCTAGTCGGCGGATGTAAACTCGGTGGATTGCAAAGGAACACAGAGAGATTTTATACTGGTTCAGGCCCTCAATGTGAGGTAATACCCTACGTCCAGTTTATATGTATTCCTTTGAGGATATACGGTGGTGGTTCTGATGAACTTGTGTGCACCATGAGCTTATGAGTGCTCTTCCGCCCTCATGGGGCGTCCTGCCTCCCCTTATATACTGGGGGACAAGGTTACAAGGTAGGAGTCCCCATCGGATTACGACTAGGAGATCTCCCCTTAGAGATATAACGTACCCGACTAGGACTGTATATTCCTTTCTATACAAGGCGAAGTCTGCCGAATCTAGCTATATCTCTAATTACAAGGCTAGGCCCATCCTCTATCCGAGTGGCCCATATGCTTGTCATGAGGTACCCGGGGCCCATGGCACCCACACTGCCACGACAAACAAGATTTTCAAAAGATCCAGAGCAACCTACCTCTTGGAGAACTTAAGCTTTTGCCCGGGAGATCCAGATCCCGGCAGTGGGTTGCGACCGGCTGTCGGGCCAGTCGGCGTGGCGGTCGGCTACGGCGTTTTTATCCTGATTGGCCCCACTCCTTGTGCAGCCAGCTGGGGTGACCGGGTACTCGGCGGCGCCACTCTTGGGCTCAATGTTGCTGAGCCTGGTGGCGCTGGAATCTGCCCTGTACTCGGTGGCACTCTGGTTGGGCTTGATGATGCTGAGCTCGACTGCACGGGTCTCGATCTGGGACTCAATGGCTAGGGCACTGCACCGGCGGAGTCCTTTATCTTCAGACTCCCGGTAGTGGTACTCGGTCTCATAACCGCCTTCTTGCCCTGATCTACAACAGGTCTCTTCCCCGCTCTCTTCGAGTCGGGCTGGGCAACAGAAGGATTTCTCGGCCTCTTCTTCGATTTCCAGGCCGACAATTTTCGGGAGTCATCATCGAACTCCTCAAATGACTGCAAGCAGTTCAACAATACAAGTTATACACCGTGGAGCCAATCTAAGCACATATCTGTAAGCATTCACCATAGATGAACTACAGGATAACATCAGCAAAGGTTATCTTCGGGCACGGCCTTTTCATGCTATAAACCGCCACGGACTGATCTGTGTCCTCGGTTTCGACCACCCCGCTGGCAAAGAAATCCAGTAGGATGTCGGTCACCTTATACTTGTCTATCAGGTCGGAGAATTCTTGGCTGGGTTCACCTTTGCCCCTGTAGTCCCAGCCGAAGTGGCACCTCAGCTTTAGCGGCCTGAGGCCCTGAGTCAAGAAGCGTCTAGCCACCCATGGACCAGTCAACCTGGCTTTCTTCAGCATGCTAATCCTGTCGACAAGTGTATTAACTGCCCCATTTCTTCAGAGGTGGGCAGAGACGACCACTTGGCAATAATCACCGGGGCAAACCTATAAAAGGGGGAAGGCATGGCTCAAGATCGGAATAATAAAACCATTCCTTATGCCAACCCTTGAGAGAAGATTTCAAAGGAATGTCTAAATAGATTTTCTTCATCTCGTTCCTAAGTTGGACATCGGCCCCCCCAATTACTTGGATTTTATTCTTGGAGGGTTGGGGCTTGATATGGAACAAATACCTGAACAGATTCAGATGGGGTTCCACACCCAAGAAGCACTCACAAAGAGTCACGAAAATGGAGATCTGAAGAATCGAGTTGGGATTCAAATTCACCAACTCAAGCTCGCAAAAAGAAAGGAGCTAGCAGAGGAACTCGGAAGATGGAAGAGAAAGACCCCGGTGGAAAAAAAATAGGCAAAAACGACGGTCTCACCGTCCTGGGGCTCCGGAGCCGATTCATCTTTTACCAGACGCTAGTGGATAATCTCCTAGCTCTGCAACTTCAGCTGCTTCTCCAGAAGCTTCAACTTCGCCGACCCGCAGTCTGAAGTCGGCCAGACATCATCTGATGCATCCATTGAATTCGACGCCCTCGGCATGGTTGGGGTTGAGGAGATTTGGGGGAAATGCTGCTGGAGGTTTGGAATGGACGAAGAAGAGCGGAATCACCCGAGTTCTGGTGGGGAAGAACGAGCAATAGCGAACCCTAGTGGAGCAGGAGGCGAAATTTCAGCGCAGAAGCAGAAAATGAAACGATTGGTGGATTGGAGAAGATGAAGGAATCTTTTCTCTCTCTCCCCGCCTTTTATAGAGCCATTTCTAACTCGTGGGCTTGGGCTCGCAAAGTCGGTATTGGGCCACCAAGATATGAGTTTCTATAGTAGCACGCTCAATATGGGCCGCTCGTAGGCTGGGTTAAAATCACAGTGCTGATGCTATCAACAGGAACCGATGAGGTAAACAGATATGCTTCATGGAGACCTAATTGCTAAACACATGTGTTTGGGGATCTGTCTTATCCACCAGGCATCGAGGATATATCCTTATAAGGATCATAAGCTGGTCTTCATTAAAATTAGGGATACAGGTATTTTTTTCGAGTACACCTGACCACGCAATGGATTTACTTTCATAAAGTGGTACTCGGCCTACATGCTTGGCCAACAATTGCCATGAGCGACATTATTCCAGCCGACATGACGCTGAAGAGTCTAACTTTTGAGTTGTGTACTACTCGGAGAGACTATAAACTTTCTTTTCAGCTGACATGACGCTGAGAAGTCTAACTTCTGAGTGGGACGCCACTCGGGAAAGACTATAAACCCCCTTTTCCAGCTGACATGAAGCTGAAGAGTCCCATATACGAGTGGCATGCTACTCGGTAAGACTATAAATCATATTCCGGTTGACATGATACCGAAGAGTCTCATATACTAGTAGTATACTACTCGGGAAAGACTACAAGGTTAAAGATCTTTGACTTTATGCTTAATTGTCTTCACAATTAAGCACAAAGTCGGGGGCTACACCTAATAGGTGCACCTATTCGGCGCATACTATTCATACATCTACATGAAGCCCTTCATAGCCTCGCTACTAGCTGACATGAAGCAGGACTCGGGAAGAAGCACTCAGACAAAGAGTACTCGGGGGCAATGCACTTGGGCGATCTTCACCGTGGAGGATGAGCACTCAGCATCAGCTTTGACTCAACTATGAAGGTCTCAGGGGCTACTGTGGAGGCCATGGGCCCCGGGTACCTCATCACGAGCATATGGGCCACTCGGATAGAGGATGGGCCGAGACTTGTAATTAGAGATATAGTAGCACCCGGCAGACTTTGTCTTGTATAATAAGGAATATACAGTCCTAGTCAAGTAAGTTGTATCTCTAAGGGGAAATCCTTTGGCCGTATCCAGCTGGGATTCCTATCTTGTACCCCTGTCCCCCGGTATATAAAGGGAGGCAGGGCGCCCCCTGAGGGTAGAACAACACACGAGCTCATAGAAGCAGACACAAATCCTCAAAGGAATACATCACAACTGGACGTAAGGTATTACCTCACATCGAGGGCCTGAACCAGTATAAACATCTCGTGTTCCTTTGCAGTCCACCGAGTTTCGATTCAACGAGTAGCCCCATATTCATATTGCCGGTGTAAAACATCGACACCAGCAGCTCTCCACCGCCGATATCTTCTGGAGCCCCCTCGTGGAAGTTTAAGACTTCCAAGAGATAAGCAATCTTCAATCTTCCATGAATCTTGAATGATGTGATAGTATCTTGATATTTGACTCGCTGTGCAGGAAGCGAGTTGACATTGATCCCAAGGGGACTGTGCCAGCTGCTCCTGTTACCGAGCCGTCCCTAGCCAAGCTAGCACCGACAAGTTCCTCTATCGAGCCAAAGGATGCCCCAGCCGTAGAAGCTGAAGCAGTCCCAATAGCAGGACTACTAGTGCCGGCCGACTAAGGGTCGAGTGCTGAAGCTGCTACTCCAGCCCCTGAGCAAATCGCTGAAGCCCCAGCAGCCACCGAGTCCAGAGCTAGGACCCCATCACCACTTATATTGTCGTCGTCTTCTGATGAGATAGACATCCCCTGGTTCGAAGCCCCTCCTCGCAACTTACCGAGAACGTTCCATTGGGTATCCCCCGAGGGAGTTGCGGAGAGCTACGAGCATGATGAACAAGCCGCGTCAAGGGAGCATGAAGTTCTTCCTCGTGCCGCAATCGCCGCGTCCAGGGGAGTTCAGGTATGTAGCAAATCTTGCCATGTTGAGTTCTCGACGGTTCTCCTTAATTGGGTACTCCGTCATTTGACTCTATTTTACTCTGTTTTGCTCTGAGCAGAAGATTGTCGACCGCTCGGAGAAAGTGAACAAGGTCCTGACCTAGCTCGCCCTGCATCTCCAACGACTGGGCCAGCTCCAGGCTACCAAGGATGACATGGAACAGACTAGCCGGGAGAAGGAAACTTGGCTAAGGGTAGCAGTAGATCAGCTCAAGGACGAAAAGTGGGCTCTAGCCGAAAAGATCAGAAGTAAGTCTTCTATGTCATCTTCCCGATTAAATCTCGAGTATATTTCTCCGGCATTGTTGATTCCCGACTACCTTGTTGAGTTCTGACTGCAATCTCGAGCTCCTGATTATTCTGATTTGTAGCCCTCGAAGCCGAGTTGAAAACCCAAGCACAGGAGAGGAAACAACAAGAGATTAAGCTGAAAGAAGTTGAGAAGGCCAAAGCCGAACTGGAGAGAACCAAAGCCAAAGTGGAGGCCGACTATGCGAGTAAGCCTCCTCCCTGACAATAACCTTATCCCATCTTCTTGTTGCTCCGACTGTATTTTTTGGCTAACAAGTATACTTGTCAATAAATCTGAACAGCTTCGAAAGCCAATGCCCAGACCCAATTCAACGCCTTTACAGAGGAGATCAAGGTTATCAAGGAGTCATGAGAAATTCTTTTCGAATCCGTGAAAGGGCTCCTTGACATTATGGAACCTCACCATGCTGGGACCAGTTCCAGTACAGTCTCCTATGTGCAGGCACGCCTTAGCAAAGCCCCGAGCATCTTGAAAAAGTACTCGGATGAGTGTGTCGCTGTTGGTGTTGCCTAAACCCTCGCTGTGACCAAATTGATCTACCCTAGGGTATATATCAAGGCCATCGGTGAGGGTTTTGCCGAAGAGACAACACTCGAAGAGGCACTGGAGTTGATCAGCCAGGTGAGGCCAACTGCAAAGGCAATTGCAAAAGACCTAGGTACGTAGAAACAGAGCAATTATATAGTCGGTGTATATATAACTTTGGTGAAAGCATGTATATATCTTGTAAAATGCTGCCGAGTACTTGCTTATTCTTAGTTGTCATTAGCTTCACCCGACTATGTAGTCCGCGCTGAGTAGATCGATAGGAACTTAAGAAAAAACGTTCACTTCTAACTTAGATAAAACAAGTTCGTATTTTATTGACAAGGCACATAATACATGCAGCCCCAAACTCACTACTTGGTTGAAACAAGCGATGTAGTGAGTCAGAGAAAAAACTTTGTACATATATATAGGAAATACAAAACTCAGGTATAGAAAGGACGTAGCTGTTCTATATTCCATGAGTTGTTGACGAGGGCACCGTCTTCAATCTTCAGTCGGTAGGCGCCCGGACGTGTCACCTTAGCGATAACGAACGGCCCTTCCCATAGGAGGGATAGTTTATGCCTATCTTTGGTGGTTTGTATTTTTCTCAAAACGAGATCTCCCACCAAAAAGTCACGGCCATGGATATTTTGACTATGATAACGATGCAAACCTTGAAGATACCTTGCCGACTGGATAGTTGCGATATCCCTTGCTTCCTCCAACTGATCGAGTTCAACCAGTCAGGTTTTATTTGATTTGTCTTCTAAGTGGGCCTGAACTCGCGGAGAGCCAAACTCTAACTCGGTTGGTAACATAGCCTCAGCACCATAGACTAGGAAGAGAGGGGATTGCCCTGTTGCCCGACTAACCGTGGTTCTTAGAGACCAGAGAACGGGTGGGAGTTCTTGTACCCACCGCCCTGCATATGGTTGTAGTCGGTCGAACACCCTAGCCTTGATACCTTGTAAGACCATGCCATTAGCACGCTCAACCTATCCATTACTTCGTGGGTGTGCCACAGAAGCATAATAGATCTTGATGCCAAAATTGTCACAGAAATCTTGAAATACGCCACCCGTGAACTGAGTACCGTTGTCCGTTATAATGCAGTTAGGAACCCCAAATTGGTATAAAATACTCATAATGAAGTCCTTTGTTTGTGCCACTGTTATGGTATCAACGGGTTTTGCCTCAATCCACTTTGTGAATTTATCCACTACAACAAACAAGTGTGTGAACCCTTTGGCGCTTTTTGAACGGCCTGACCATGTCGAGCCCCAAACTGCAAAGGGCCAAGAGATTGGAATTGTTTGAAGTTCTTGGGCTAGAAGATTTGTTAGTCTTGCATAGAATTAGCATCCATCGCATGTGCGAACTATATCTTTAGCATCTATTACTGCAGTCAGCCAGAAAAAACCCTGCCTGTAAGCCTTTCCAACTAATGTCCTAGATGTGGCATGGTTGCCACAGATATCCTCGGGTGTGACACAGCGCATAAGGACCCCGCATGCGCTTCTGCGGTACAGGTCTTCTCCGACTATAAGGAAACATTTGCTTCGATGCTTGATCCGTTCGCCTTCACTGTATTCTTCTGGGAGTTCATCGTCCAAGAGGAATTTGAGAACTGGAGTCCGCCAATCTTGAGAGATGATTAGTACTTCATTTGTTGTCAAGGTAGGTTCAGCCCCTGACTGTTCAAGCACTGGTTTCTTCTTGACTGATGGCTCCAGTAGTTGTTCAACACAAATCCTAGTCGAGACCACTTCTCATTTCGATCCCATGTTGGCCAATTCATCTGCAGCATCGTTGTATTGCCGTAATACATGAGTTATCTCCAGCCCGTCGAACTTGTTTTCCAGCTTTCTGACCTCCTGACAATACGCCGCCATATTATCGTCGAGACATGTCTAGTCTTTCATGACTTAGCTGACTACGAGTTGAGAATCATCGCGCACAACCAGTTGTCGGATGCCGAGTGATATGGCAATGCGGAGCCTGTGAATGAGTGCCTTGTACTCGGCGACATTGTGGAAAGCCGGAAAGTGAATCTGGAGGACGTACTTGAGTTTTTTGCCAGTGGGTGACGTCAACACAATGCCAGCCCCCGCGCCGCCAATCCATAGAGAACCATCGAAGTACATCGTCCAGTACTCTAGCTTGCCCGTGTTTGTAGTTATCTGAACTTCTGTCCACTCGGCCACAAAGTCAGCTAGAGCTTGAGATTCAATTGTTGTCTATGGTTGAAAAATGATGTCAAATGCCATCAACTCGAGCACCCATTTAGCGATTCTGCCTGTGGCCTCGCGATTGTGTAGGACATCCTCGAGTGGATACGATGTGACAACAGTGACTTGATGCAATTGGAAATAGTGCACCAGCTTTCGGATAGTGATGAGTAGACCATACAGCAGCTTCTGGACCTGCGGATATCTCATTTTTGAGTTGGCTAGAACCTCGCTGACGAAGTAGACTGGCCGTTGAATTTTCTATATATGACCTGGCTCTGATCTCTTGACTACCAGCACCGTGCTGACTACCTAAGTAGTTGCCACCAGGTATAACATTAGTGGTTCCTGGGGCATAGGTGACGCCAACACTGGTGGTGATGTGAGAAATTTTTTGAAATCTTTGAAGGCTTGCTGGGCTTGGGTGTCCATTGAAAATTATTTGCTTTCTTCAGTAGTTTGAAAAAGGGCATGCCCCATTCACCAAGTCGGAAGATGAATCAGTTGAGTGCCACCATGCACCCTGTCAGCTTTTGGACGTCCTTCTAGCTAGTTGGGGGTGCCATGTTCATGATAGCGTTAATTTTTTCTAGATTGGCCTCGATGCCTCGATGCGATACGATAAAGCCGAGTAGCTTGCCGGACGGTACACCGAAAGCGCACTTTTCCAGATTCAACTTCATCTTGAATCTTCGAAGATTTTGGAAAGTTTCTTCCAAGTCGGTGATGAGGTCTTCCCTGGACTTTGTCTTGATCACCACGTCATCGACATACGCCTCCACGTTGCACCCCAGTTGATTGTGTAAACACTGTTGAATTGCTCGTTGATACGTTGCTCCAGTGTTTTTCAACCTGAACGGCATAGTGATATAGCAGTATGCTCCGAACGGCATGATGAAAGAAGTCTTCAGGTATTTTTTCTCCTTTAAGCTGATTTGGTGATATCCCAAATAATAGTCGAGAAAGCTGAGAAGTTCGCACCCCCGCAGTTGAATCCACCACCTGATCTATTCTGGGTAGACCAAATGGATCTTTGGGGCATGCCTTGTTTAAGTTGGTGTAGTCGATGCACATGTGCCATTTACCATTCTTCTTCCGGACTAAGACTAGGTTTGCCAACCAATCCGGGTAGTAGACCTCTTTGATGAACCTGGCTGTGAGGAGCTTGGTTATCTCCTCCCGAATAGCATCTTTGCGGTCTTGTGCGAAGCGCCGTAGCCGTTGTTTGACTGGCTTGGCATCCAGCCTGACGTTGAGGGAATGCTCGATCACCTCCCTTGGTACACCAGGCATATTGGAAGGTTTCTAAGCAAATATGTCCCTGTTCGCCTGGAGGAAGGTGACGAGCATGTCTTCCTATTTAGGGTCAAGTCCGGTCCCGACTAGAGCTGTTTTGGAGGGGTCAGAAGGGTCCATGAGGATCTTCTTGGTTTCAGAATCCGCTGAAATTCCCGACTTAGCAGCTTTTTTGGCCAGAACCTGATCGTCCTCGCATGGAGTTGTAGCAAATTGCCGAATGCTATTGCGCCTAACTGCCGCTTCTTGAGATTGAGCCAGCTCGCAGCTCTCTTTGTCGCAGGTGAAGGCTAGCTTGACATTGTTGCGAAGAGAAAGTACTCCGACTGGCCCTAGCATCTTAAGCATCATGTAGGTATAATGTGGCACTGCCATGAACTTGGCTAGCGCCAGCCGTTCGAGTATCGCGTGATACGCGGTCTCGAAGTCGGCAACCTCAAAGCAGATATTCTTGGTGCGGAAATTATCCCGCATGCCAAAAGTATCTGGCAGAGTTATCTATCTGAGTGGAGTAGAAGACAGGCCGAGGATTACCCCGTGCAAGGGCGCAGTACTCGGCCGTAGCTCTGAACGAGGAATTTTCATCTTGTCCAGCGTCTTGGCGAAAAGAATGTTGAGAGCGTTGCCTCCATCAATGAGAATCTTCTTCAGTTTGATGCTCCTGATGACCGGGTCTAGGACGAGTGGATAGCATCCTGGATGAGTAATTCGATCGAGATGATCTGCGCGGTCAAACGTGATTGGTGTTTCAGACCAACGCAAGTATTGGGGGGCATCTACTGCAGAGATCAAGTTGATTTCGCGTGCTGTAAGCTTCTGTTTCCTCTTGGACTCATACGTAGACGGCCCTCTAAAGATGTGGTTGAGCTCAGCCTGGGGATCTTGGTAATCGCCGGCTGTGCCCGAATCTGGCTGGTCCTTGTCTTTATTAGCGCAAAATATGGAAGCCTACTCGGAAGCAAACTTCTTAAGCATGAAGCAGTCCTTAGCCGTGTGCTTGCCTTTTGGATGAAAGGGGCATAGCCCGTTCATCACTTTTTGGTATTCATTATTCCTCGAGGGTCGCAGCCGAGTACGCTCCATGGTGGCCATCACGTTGTCCAACTTCCTCTTGCGGTTGCCGAATTTGTTCTGTGTTGGCTCGTCGTTGTCCTTCTTGTCCTTATGCCAGGGCTCTTTCTTGTCATCGAGGGCCTAAGCAACCGCATCGGCCGAGTCGGCATACTTATTCGCCATATCAAAAAGAGCCTTGACAGAAGTGGGAGGTTTCCGAGTGAACTTGGCAATGAATGGGGCATATTTGACTCCCTTGCGAAAGGCGGCAATGATGACCTCGTCCTTGATCATTGGGATCAAATTCCGCTTCTCAGAAAACCTCTTGATGAACTCACGAAGAGACTCATTCTTCCTTTGGTGTAACTAATAGAGATTGTGCTCAGAAAATGGCCTCTCGTAAGTTCCCTGGAAGTTGGTGATAAACCATTCCCAGAGTTCTCCCCAGGAGCCAATTGACCTCTTTGGGAGTCCTGTTAGCCATGTCCTCGGCGAGTCGGCTAGAGCGACTGGGAGGTAGTTAGCCATGGCCTTGTGATCTCCTCCAGCTGCTCGGATCGCCAGAGTGTAGACTGTGAGCCAGGACTCGGGATTGGTCTTCCCGTCATACTTCTCGATTCTAGTTGGCTTAAACCCCGATAGCCAGTCGACCTGTTGTAGCTCCTGGGTGAAGGCCGGTACTCCTTCATCTGCATGAGGACTCTGACTCCGACTACGGCGGTGAAATCGCTCGTGGTGGAGGCCGAAGCGCTCATTCTCGTCTTCTAGTCGACCCTACTCATCTTCCTCGCATTCGCAGTGTCGTGCGTTGATGTCTTGTCGAAGATCACGTCATAGTCGGCCTCGGAGATCCTGGTTGTCCTGACGGTTGTTTTGATGTCGACGCTATCGGTCAGTGTTGGGGTTGCCGAGTGACGTCTGGCGTGACTCTGGGTGCGGCTGGCTAGAGCCGGCCGCTCGGCATCATGTCAAGGCGGATGAGACTGCCGTTGGAGAAGCCAACCGGTTGGTCGGTATGAGGGTGTCGCCCGACTGTTGGTGCTGCTGACATGCAGCAGTGGTGATCATAGCTTTTATCCTTGCTATAGTCAGGGTGGCCTAGTAATCAGGCCCAAATTGAAGCATGTCCAGTAAAGTTGCAGTGGCCACGACGTTTTGCTGAGGCGTTACGAAGATATCGTGGTCGCTGACTCGGGTTTGGAGGATTTGTTGTTGAGCAGTCCGCCCAACCCTACATAGATCATCGTTGCGGGCGTCGCGCTCGGTGTGCAGGCGTCTTGCTTCTTCCTCCTGTTGTTCTCGCAGTCAGTGGACCTCTTCCTATTGCTGCTCGCGTAATCGGCGTGCTTCCTGAGTGGGAGTTGAGCCTTTGATGCCATGAAGACTTCACGTGGCAGGGAGAAGCTTGCCGAACTGCTATCCGACTTGAAATCAGAATCAAAGTAGTTGATGGGGGTGATTACAACTCCGACCTCCCTAGATCCGATCTCGAGCGGCTCTAGGCTGTATCAGAGTTGAACTCCAGGGGACCGGGTTTGCCGCATCAGATGTCGTTTGAAGTTATCCACGACGTCGCCGAGTCCGAACAGGAGATTGACGATCTCCTCCTTTCTTAGCCCGATCTCGGTTGGCTTGAGGCCGAGTCCGAGTCGAACACCGAAAGAAAGAGTTGTCCCAAGACCCGGGCATGTTGAAGATTGCCGCAGCATGTCGACGAGGGTTGCTGCGGTGTTACGTAGGCCGATTGGCGCGGAGTCAGCTTGGTCCCTGGCCGATTGGATCGGGTCTGAGTCAGACATGGTGAGGTTGCCGAATTTGTCGGCGACGAAGTCGAGGCTCCCAAAGGTGATTGTTTGCCCGGGGAAGAAGTTGATGCCATTGACTCCGGTGGTTGGATCCATCAGGCTTGTTGAAGATGATCTCAATAAAGCCCCTACCTGGTGCGCCAACTGTTGATGTTTTGTATCGGCAAAAAATATATGGGGCTACACGTGAGACCTAAACTTGATGGATTGCAAAGGAACACGAAATAATGTATACTGGTTCAGGCCCTCGAGATGAGGTAATACCCTACATCCAGTTGTGGTGTATTGCCTTTGAGGTTTCTCTGGTGAGATTTGCGCTATGCCCTCAGGGGGCGCCCTGCCTCCCCTTATATACCGGGGGATAGGGTTACAGAGTAGGAATCCTAGTTGGACTCCGACCAAGGGATTTCCTTCTAGGAATACAACGTTCCCGACTAGGACTATATCCTTCCCTTGTCGTACAAGGTTATGTATGTCGAGTCCTATTGTATCCCTAATTACAAGGTTAGGCCTATCCTCTGTCCGAGTGGCCCAAATACTTCTGACGAGGTACCCGAGGCCCATGGCCTCGACACTGAGTGACGTGTGGCGTGACTCTGTGTGCGGTTGACTAGAGCCGGCCGCTCGGCGTTCCGTTGAGGCAGATGAGATCGCCATTGGAGAAGCCAACCTGTTGGTCGGTATAAGAGTGTCACCCGACTGTTGACGCTGCTGACATGCAGCGGTGGTGATGATGGCTTTAATCCTTGCTATCATCGGGGTGGCCTGGTGATCAGGCCCAAACTGTTATGTATCCAGTATGGTTGCAACGGCCACAACGTTTTGTTGAGGAGTTACAAAAACGTCGTGGTCGCCGACTCGGGTTTGGAGGATATCTTGTTGAGCAGTCCACCCAGCCTTGCGCAGATTGTCATTGCGAGCATCGTGCTCGGCCTGCAGCGTCTTACGTCTTGCTCCTGTTGTTCACTTAGTCGGTAGGCTTCCTCTTCTTGCAAATTGCATAGTCGGCGTGCCTCCTGAATGGGAGTGGAACCCTTGGACACCATGAAGACTTCGCGTGGTGGAGAAAAGCTTGCTAAACTACTGTCCAACTTAGAGTCGGAGTCGGAGTAGTTGATGGGGGTGATTACAACTCCAACCTCCCTAGATCCGATCTCGAGCGGCTCTGGGCCATATGCGAGTCGAACCCTAGGGGATCGGGTTTGCCACATCGGATGTTGATTGAAGATATCCCCGGTGTTGCCGAGTCCGAATGGGAGATTGATGATCTCCTCCTCTCTTAGCCCGCTCTCGGCCAGCTTGAGGTCGAGTCCGAGTCGAACACCAAAAGAAAGAGTTGTCCCGAGACCCAGGCATGTTGAAGATTGCCACAGCATGTCGGTGAGGATCACTGTAGCGTCACATAGGCCAACCAGCGCGGAGTCGGCTTGGTTCCTGGCCAATCAGATCAGATCCAAGTCGGACAGGGTGAGGTTCCCGAACTTGTTGGCGACGAAGTCATGGCTCCCAAAGGTGATTGTTTGCCCAGGGAAGAAGTTAATGCTGTCGACTCTGGTGGTTGAATCCATCAGGCTTGTCGAAGATGATCTCACCAATGCCCCTACCTGGCGCCCCAACTGTCGATGTTTTGTATTGATAATGAGAATATGGGGCTACTCGTGAGACCTAAACTTGATGGATTGCAAAGGAACACGAAACAATTTATACTAGTTCAGACCCTCGAGATGAGGTAATACCCTATGTCCAGTTGTGGTGTATTGCCTTTGAGGTTTCTCTGGTGAGATTGCGCTATGCCCTAGTGGGCTCCTTACCCCTCCTTATATACTGGAGGGATGAGGGTTACAGGGTAGGAAACCCAGTCGGATACGACCAAGGGCGTTTCTTATTAGTACATAGAGAGTCCGGCTAGAATTATATCCCTTTCCTTGTCATGTAAGGTAATATGAAGCCGAGTCCTACTCTATCTCCAATTATAGGGACCGGCCCACCCTCTGTACGAGTGGCCGTAATCGCCTTCCTTGAGGTACCCGGGGCCCATAGCCTCCACACATGTGGACCCTACCCACTTAGTGGACTCGGCTTAACCCCCCAAGTCACTAACCGGTGGGCCCCGAGCCCTAGTCAGTCGAAGTTGACTCAGCCAACCAGGGCCTTGTCCCACCTGTCAGTGATAGTGGGCAGCCCCTCCCCCGTCCCCTTTTTTTATTCTCAGGACCCGCCTGTCAGTGAGGGCACCAAGTTTTACTCAAGAAAATAATTCAGATAATGAGAAGAATGTCCCAACAGTGCATTTTTCCATTTAACTCGATTTAATTCAAAGTTAAATCTTCCAAAGCCCATAATTTCCTCATTTTAGATCCAAATTGAGTGAAACTTTCACCAAAATTCATCTAAAATCAAGATCTAACCAATGGCACTAGTTTGGCATTTTTCTCTTTTTCTTTATATTTATCCCTGATTATTTAGCATATTGACCTAGTGCTTAAAAGTCGCCTCATCCGAATAGGAAATATTTGCGACGACGAATCTCTTGACGCAGAGGAGGAAGTTGCTATAGCTGAACAAGGCAAGTCATCATGCCCTCCTCCTTGAACATGTTGTACCCATTGTGAAAGTGTTTTACTTACAAATAAATCGCATGCTATATTGAAGTCGCGTACCTAAATTCTCATTTTAAGCCATTCCTTGATGTTGTTCCATATTCCTTGATGCCGTATATTATTTTACCTACACAAGTCAAGTATTGACAAGGCTTAGTGTTGCATATTAGAAGTTCTGTACTTCTGTGATTAATGTCTAGATGGGAACGATCATTCTGGGTAGAGAGCAGTTTTTATTTTATGCGAGTGGAGACATGAAATGCCACTCGCGAGTCACACAACGAACTGTTTGTGCAAACCAAAAACTAAACAACCAAAACCATTTTGACTGGGGTGGCATGGAATGATTTGTGTGGTTATGGGAAAGGCTAGCACAAACCCTAGTCAGTCAATGACTGAGTCAAGAAAACAGGCAAGAAACGAACCGAGTACGACCGCATCTCTCATATGGGTAGACCTAAAGGATTAGGTAACCCAAGTGGGGCGGCACCCTAGTCATGGTTGGTTCTGCACACGAAGGGAATGATGTTATGAAGTGTTGAATTATTGGGAAGTGCTTGACGTCTAAATCTAAAACACACCCTAAGTATGTATATATATAGCGTACTTCCTAGATTCCTCGGGTTCCAGGACTCCTCTCACCACCAGCTCGAGGCGTTCGGTGGTGAGGGTGCATGAGGGCTCACAGTCCTTGGAGCGGGTGCCGCAACGCAAGGGGGACCGAAAGAACAGGCCGTGAGAGGCCTCATGTGTTGGGCAGAATCATGGGTTGCGGGTAAAGCATACATCTACTGCACTGTGAGTAAAACCAAACTATTCAAATAGCCATGCTCGCGGTTAAAGGAGCATCGGGACTTGTACTAGTCTTGACTAGACTCTCAATTTTCCTAAAACTTGGCTAGGCAAGGGATGGATGGAAATAGGAACTTATTCGGAATGGGGTATTGTGGATGGGACATGAATGATTAATCAGGCATGGGGGTAAACCGAACCAAGTGGGACTTGGTAAGGTGGACCCAGCCCCCGTGGAGAGTTAAACAACTTAAAATCTTAACGTTGTGGTTTGATAAAATGGCTAGTTTACAGGCTTGTGAAATGAATTGGGAAAATTAGCTTCGTGCAAATCACCCGGGTCTCCCTTGAATCCTATGTGCATTAAATCATATTGTAGTGGTGGATTGCGAGTACTCTATGTACTCACCGTTGCTCAATCCCCCTTTTTAGAAAAAGATGTCGGTGGCGAACTATTCGAGATCTATCAGGAGGAAGAAGAACCAAAGGAGGCACTATACGGTGCAAGTCGCTTGTCGAGTGCCTGTGGACTAACGCAAGGCCACCGCCGCTTAAGTTACCGCTACCATATCTAGTTTTTTGCTAGTTTACCCTAGGTTGGCTGCTTATGTTTACCTAGGGCCCTACTCGGGTAACCCCCCTTTTGTAATCACTAAATGAATGTAAGACTCTATGGCAATATATACAATGGTACCGGTTGTGTTATGCACGTGTCAAACTACCGATCTAGGGCTTTAGCACGCAATGCATGCGAGGTTTCTGGTCTCAAAACCGGGGGCCGACAGACCTGGTATCAGAGCCATCTTGACTGTAGGACTTGACCAATGGCGCCCTTCCCTTAAAACCGTAGCGTTGAGCATTAGGAAACCGTCCTTTGCGGCACGTTTTCAGAAAGATACAAACTAAGTCCAAAGATTATTTTCTAGGTCCCGTTTATTCCTCATCCTCTAAGGTCACTCTCTCCTTCTCTAACTCACTTTTATTTTTAAAAATCTTCGGTTTAGATGCACCACCGCGACGGCCGTGAGGCTTACCTACGTCGCATTCGAGAACAGCGTTACTTCCTGGCCATTTGGTACGGGGAGTCGCTGATGGAGTCAGACGTGGTGCGCAGCCACCTCTACCACACACGTTCAGCTTTGGAGGAGCTCGAGGGACGCTACGAGTCCCTCCGCGCTCACTACCTCCACCGAGGTGAGCGCATCAGGGACTTGGAGCTTCGACTCATGGAGGCACGTCAGGGGCGCCATGTCGTAGCTCATGCTTCTGCCAGGGCAGCCACTCAGGCGGTAGCATGGACCTCACCCCTCGCCACCCCAATAGCTGCACCGACTTCTGCACCGATAGCCACCCCGACAGCTGCTCCGACTTCTGCACCGATGGCTACACCGACTCTTGCACCAGCAGCTGCCCTAGCTTCCACCCCGCCGCCTGCTCCGGCCCTTGCAGCCTAGCTACTTGTTCAGACTCCGAGTCCACTCTGACTGTGTAGCCCCCCGCACTAGCTTCCACGCTGACTACCCGACCCGCCGCCCTGGGCTCTACACCAGCTTTTGCCCTGGGCTTGGCACCGGTTGGCACTCCAACACCGATGCCCCTATACCCATTCTTCGCCGGGTACCATGCCGCATGCTTCCCGCGACCACCAGCCCTGCTGGCCTACGGCTTTACGCCAGTGTTCACTACTTCAGAGGTAGCACGGTCTTCGAGGTTGGCTCCACTTCGATGGCTTCCCCAGTAGCTGCACCGACTCCAAACCCACAGCCGTCGTTCCCCTCTAGGAACAGCAACGTCTTTGCCAAGCACACACCGTTCCTGCCTCAGGATGGTAACGTCTTCGTAGGTGCCCCACCAGCCTTCACCGAGACTCCACGTGCGGTCTACCTGGATGCCTTCAGGACACCAGGTAGGGTGCCTGCAGCTTCCGTCGCGATGACCGCACCAGTATTGCGCCCTACACCTGTACTAGCGCCAACGTCAGGACTGTCCTCATTCCTTTTTGGGACAGTCGCAGCTCCACGGTTGGGTACCAGATCGCCCCCACGCTGAGCCGAGGAGACTACCCTTGTGGCCGCCGCTAGCACGGTGGCAGCTCTTCTGTCGACTTCAGCACCCATTGTGGTCTACGGCTCAGCTCCAGTTTCTACTACGAGGGAGACAGCCAGTTCCTCCCGTGCCCCTACACTGGAGGGACTTGCCACTGCAGCCGCCCAGCTGGAGTCGACTCCCGCTCCGGTCTGCATCTCTTTAGGGTCTTCAAAGGAGCCTTAGGAGGCGGAGCCACATGTGTCGGACACTAAGCCGGCCGTTCCAGTGGCTCCACCAGTCCTATGGAGGCCATGGGCCCCGGGTACCTCATTACAAGCATATGGGCCACTCGGACAGAGGATGGGTCTAGCCTTGTAATTGGAGATATAATAGAGTTCGGCAAACTTAGCCTTGTATGATAAGGAATATACAATCCTAGTCAGGCAAGTTATATCTCTAAGAGGAGATCCCTTGGCCGTAGTCCGGCTGGGACTCCTACTTTGTAACCCTATCCCTTAGTATATAAGGGGAGACAGGGCGCCCCTGAGGGCAAGAGATGGCAAGATCACCAAGATCAAGTCATACATCCTCAAAGGAATACACCACAACTGGACGTAGGGTATTACCTCACATCGAGGGCCTGAATCAGTATAAACTCTCCTTGTTCCTTTGCAGTCCACCGAGTTTTGATCCGACGAGTAGCCCTATAATCATATTGCCGGTATAAAACATCAACAAGTCCTCCCTTCACCACCGGTCCTCCCTTTGCCAACGACGCACTACCAGGAGGCACCAGCTCATGGTCACGGTCATGGACGTGGCTGCAAACGTGGTCTTGCCCGCCGCGACTACCTTTCCAACAGCTCCAGCTCCAGCTCAGGCCTAGACTCGGACACTAGCTACAGCCGCAGCCGTTCCCCTCGCAGGACCAGGGAGCTCCGCTTCATCATCATCACTCCAGCTTCTCCAGCTAGCGACGATGTGCTGGGTGAGTAGACTAGGACTATAGTACATCCTTAGTCGTGGCACTGCTTTGGTAGCCTTTTGGACAGTGGGCCCTACCGACTCACTCCCCTTAGATATGCGTCAAGCAGATTTAGCTGTGTGTGTATCACCTCAAACTGCGTGCTATAAGCAGTTGGCGTAGTATTATCATCCATGTTTATGTATTGGCGTATGTGTGCTACACTTCTACTGCGAGCTGTGAGTAGTAGAAGGCTAATCTGTACATAGGCTTTGTGCTAGTACAACCTTATCTGTTATTATCAGATCCTCTTGTTTGTGTGTGCTAAAAACATGGTTTGCATACATCACTAAGTATAACCAAACAAGTAGATGAGCAAAATACCTTACCCCTACAATTGTTAAGTTTCTTCTCTCTTTCTCAAATGGTGAACACCCGGGCGTCAGGATCTAGAGCCACACGCGCAGATGAGCCAACCCCTCCTCCACCCCCAGCTGACCCCTCTATAGCTCAACTCCTCGCCACCCAGAATCAACTTATGCAGACCTTGGCCGACCTCTACGTGTCTGGTAGCCAGGCCACTCAAGGTAGGCGGGCCAGGCAGGCAGGACAAGATGCTCAGGCAAATCGTGGCCCGTCCAGCTACGGCGAGTTCATGAGGACGAAGCCGCCAGTATTCACAGAAGCGAAGGGGCCACTTGAAGCAGAGGACTGGCTCCACATGATCGAGAAGAAACTAGATCTCATTCGAGCCAGGGATGAGGACAAGGTTCGCTTTGCCTCTAGTCAGCTGGATGGCCCAGCCAGCGACTAGTGGGAAGCCTACCAGGCCTCCCATGAAGACGAAGCAGGAGAGCCCGGTTGGGTAGAATTCACGGCGGCATTCCGTGAAAGCTTTGTACCAGCTGCCATCATGAAAATGAAAAGGGATGAATTTAGGACCCTCAAACAAGACAACCTGAGAGTGCAGGGCTATCTAAATAAGTTCAGTCAGTTGGCCCGTTATGCTTTCTTAGATATTCCTGATGAAGAGGAAAAGATTGATAAGTTTCTTGGAGGGTTGAATGACACCTTGTGTGGGCCCCTGATTATCCAAGACCACACCAGCTTCCAGAGCATGGTGAACAAGACATTGAGGTCCGAGCAGGACAATAGGAAGGTGGAAGCAAACAGGAAGCGTAAGGCGGCCATCTTCCAGAGCAAACAACCAGGCGGATCACAGTTCAAGAATGTTACTCAACAGAGCTGGAGGCCAGTGTATCTCACACCACCCTGCACTTGCCCATCAATCCAGCACTTGCCACACCGGCAGCTCACCCCAAAACCCCAGGGTACCGCACACCAGCTCCTACTATCCCCGTACCAGGGCCAAATAACCTCAACTGCTACCAATGTGGAGAAAGGGGCCATTTCATCAGGGAATGCCCCCAGCGTCAGGCTGCACCGGCATGATTCCCGACTGGGGCAACACCTGCTAGGAGTGCGACCACTCCAGCCGCACCCTGTGTAACCCAGCAGACCCTAGTGAAGATGAGGACTATGACTTCTATTGCAAGGGGACGTGTGAACCACATCCACATGGAAGAGGCACAGGACAGCCAGGGCGTCCTGATTGGTATGTTTTCTATCCATGCCATTCCTACACTCGTGCTTTTTGATTCAGGAGAATCACACTCTTTTATATCACGAAAAGTCCTTAGGAAGCATCATTTGGAAATCACTGATTTACCAAAACCAATGATCATACACTCCCTTGGGGGAGACCTTCATGTGTCTAGGGTTTGTGAGAGAGTCCCACTTTTCCTACAAGGGTTGTTTTTCCCACCAATCTTGCGATCCTTCCCTCCTAGCACCTAGATGTCATTCTGGGGATGGATTGGTTGAAACGGAACCAAGGAATAATCGACTATGCCCAAAGGGAGTTAGTCTTAAATCATCCGGATCAAGGGCAGATCATGATTAAAGTAGGACTACCCAAGCAAGTAGGCGATAGCTCGAGGGACAACCAACTCAACCAGCTCCTAGAAGAAACTCCGGTAGTGCAGGAATACCTGGATGCATTCCTAGAAGAACTCCCGGGAATGCCACCAAATAGGGACATTGAATTTGTCATTGACTTGATCCCTGGTACAGCCCCCACATCAAAAAAGCCCTATAGGATGCCAACCAATGAACTGGAAGAACTAAAAGAATAGATCCAAGACCTCCAAGCCAAAGGATTTGTTCGGCCTAGCTCATCCCTGTGGGGAGCCCTAGTGCTCTTCGTTAAGAAGAACGATGGTAGCCAACGGATGTGCGTCGACTATCGTGCTTTGAACGAGGTCACTATCAAGAACAAATACCCCCTCCCAAGGATTGATGACCTTTTTGATCAACTCCAAGGAGCATGCGTATTCTCAAATATAGACCTGTGCTCAGGCTACCACCAACTAAAAATACGACCAGAAGATGTACCCAAGACTGCCTTCTCTACCCGATACGGCCTATATGAGTTTCTGGTCGTGTCCTTTGGATTGACTAATGCCCCAACCTACTTCATGAATTTGATGAATAAGGTATTCATGGAGTTCCTAGACAAATTCGTCGTGGTATTTATTGACGATATCCTGGTCTACTCCAAAACAGAAGAAGAACATGCCGTGCATTTAAGATTGGTATTGGATAAGTTGTGGGAAAACCAACTGTACACCAAGTATAGCAAGTGTGACTTTTGGCTTAAGGAAGTAAGCTTTTTAGGGCACATCATCTCCGTAGGAGGAGTGGCAGTAGACCCATCCAAGGTTGAAGCAGTAACCCAGTGGAGAGCCCCCAAGACAGTGACCGAAGTAAGGAGCTTCTTGGGCTTGGCGGGATACTACCGTAGATTCATTGAAGGATTTTCTAAGATAGCCCGCCCAAAGACGCAGCTACTCAAAAAGGAAAAGAAGTTTGAATGGACTGACCAATGCCAAGGTAGCTTCGACTAGCTCAAAGCCAAACTCACCACAGCCCCCATTCTTGTCCTGCCAGACATCAAAAAGGACTTTGAGATCTATTGTGATGCGTCTCAGCAAGGATTAGGGAGTGTGTTAATGCAAGAAGGCAAAGTAGTAGCCTACGCATCCCCGCAACTGAGGCCGCATGAAGAAAATTATCCTACGCATGACATCGAACTGGCCTCGGTTGTTCATGCCCTCAAAATCTGGAGGCACTACCTAATTGGGAATCATTGTAATATCTACACTGATCACAAAAGCCTCAAGTATATCTTTACCCAGGCCAACCTAAACTTACGACAACGAAGGTGGTTGGAATTATTCAAGGATTATGACCTAGACATCCATTACCACCCCGGCAAGGCCAATGTAGTAGCAGATGCCCTCAACCGCAAGCCAATCAGTTGTCTCTTGGAAACCCAAAGGTTACCATCCAGACTGTAGGCAGACATGGCGTACCTTAACCTAGCATTAGTGGCTCCATGGAGCCTAGCGACTCTAGAAATCGAACCCCGACTGCCCAGGTAAATCAAGGAAGCACAGCAAGAGGATGCCGAAGCAATTGAGATCAAGGGCCGATTAAGACAAGGGAAGGCGGCCGAGTGCAAACTAGACAAACAAGGAATACTGCGGTACAAGCATCGTTTGTTTGTCCCATCGACAAATGGCTTCCACAAGCTGATCCTTAAGGAAGCTCATGATTCGGCTTATTCTATCCACCCAGGTACCACCAAGATGTACCAGGATCTAAAACCAGCATACTGGTGGCCTTGCATGAAGAGAGACGTGGCAGAATATGTTGCTATATGCGACGTGTGCCAAAGAGTCAAGGCGGAGCACCAACGCCCTGCTGGACTCTTGCAACCCTTACAAATTCCCAAGTGGAAGTTCGACGAGATTGGGATAGATTTCATTGTTGGGTTGCCTAAGACTAAGTTGGGTTACGACTTCATCTGGGTAATCATAGACCGCCTAACGAAAGTTGCCCGTTTTATACCAGTCAAGACCACCTATAGTGCGGCTAGGCTAGCTGAGCTGTTTATGTCCAGGATAGTGTGCCTGCACGGAGTACCTAAACGGATCATTTCAGACCAAGTCACCCAGTTTACCTCCCACTTCTACGAAAGATTCCATGAGGCCCTAGGAAGTCACTTGGCATTCAGCACCGCATACCACCCTCAGACAGATGGATAGACAAAAAGGACCAATCAAACCTTGGAAGATATGTTACGGGCATGTGCACTAGATTTCACCACCAATTGGGATACATGCTTGCCCTACGCAGAATTCTCCTACAACAATAGCTACCAGGTGAGCTTGAAGATGTCGCCTAATGAGGCATTGTTTGGGCGTAAGTGTCGCACCCCGCTCATGTGGTCCGAAGTTGGGGAGGCAGCAGTGTTTCGATCGGACATTGTAAAAGAAGCTGAATAGAAGGTTCGCCTAATCAGAGACCGACTGAAGACAGCTCAGGCTAGGCAAAAGAGCTACGCCGACACCCGTCAGCGGGAGCTGACATTCGAGGTTGGAGACTTCGTCTACCTCAAGGTATCACCATTGCAAGGTATGAAGAGGTTCAAGGTCAAAGGCAAGTTGGCACCAAGATACATTGGCCTATTCCCAATAGTGGGCCGGCGAGGGCAAGTTGCTTATGATCTTGAGTTGCCTGAAACCCTCGCCGACGTTCATCTGGTCTTCCACGTCTCACAACTGAAGAAATACCTCCGCGTGCCAGAGGAACAAGCGCCACTAGAGACAATGGAGTTAGCCAAGATCTGACCTACCCCGAACAACCAACCAGGATCCTAGAAGAAGTTGAACGAACAACCTGTTCCCGGGTAGTCAAAATGTACAAGGTGCAATGGAGCAACCACTCCGAGGAGGAGGCCACCTAGGAGCGAGGAGATTTCCTGAAGGTGGAGTATCCCCATCTCTTCACTAGACCGGTAAGCAATCTCAAGAACGAGATTTTCGTAAGGGGGGTAGGTTTGTAATATTCTAGAAATTTAGGAATAAAAAAACTGGAGCTAAGAATTGGAACTAACAAAAATTTTTAGAAGGATTGCATCATGTTGGATCTTCTAGAG
Organism: Oryza meyeriana var. granulata; assembly: GCA_003991445.1. Classification (NCBI taxonomy): domain Eukaryota; kingdom Viridiplantae; phylum Streptophyta; class Magnoliopsida; order Poales; family Poaceae; genus Oryza; species Oryza meyeriana. The sequence goes on from RYFJ01000206.1 coordinate 88,635, forward strand.
TTCCATCTTTATTTTTGACAGTGCCAATATAAAAATTTATTAGCATCTGTAAGCCCATCCCAAACCCTAATGAGAATTTATGTTAAAAATAAAACCTAGGGTTTTCCTCCCAAAAGACCTTCTTGTTATTTTGGAAAATCTCAACCCTTAAGCCTTGCCAAATCATCCTTAGGCCAAAAATCCCCTTTTTCTCCCTACCAGACCAGCCCTCTCTCTCCCTTTCCCTTTCTTTCTTTCTTTCTTTTTAGCCCACCGCAGCAGCCCAAACGGAGTGGCCCAACTCACGGCCCAGGAGACGCCGAGCCAGGCCACCACCACCGTCCGCCGGCCCGCCCGTGCGCGCGCGTTCGCCCGGTTTCCTCCCACTCGGCCCCACCTGCCAGTCTCCGTCTTCACCCGACGGGCATCTGCACGGAGCCATTCAGATGGCCATATTCCCCAACTCACCCGGGTCAGACGCACACCACGCCCCGCCTGTATCCGTGCGCCGTGCCGATGGGACGTTGAGCCAACTCGCCTCCGGGACGACCCAATCACGCCACTGCCCATGCCACTGACGTCCTCCACCATACCCCGTCTCATTGGCGCACGGACCACGACCGCCATTACGATGGCCATGCCGTTCCATTGCTCGGCCGTTCGCCTGCACCGGCCACGGCCTCAGTGCCCATCCTTGGTTGCCGTCGGCCGTTATGACGACGCAATGTGACAGCCCATCTCCCTCTGCCTACGCCTAGCCTACCCTGCCACTCATGCCCGAGCTTTAGCCACTGGCATCGCCTGTACTCACCGGCCCCGTCGCGTCCCCATCCCCGTTGGTCACGCGTGCTCTGCCCCATTAAGGCGCCATTTGCCCCTCCTCGCCTCCTCACTCCTCGCTCCGCCATTGGCCCCTTCCACCACACTGCTTGGACCAGTGGTCCAAGCCGAGTCGCGCCTCGGACCTCGCCATGGACTGATGGTTCGTCAAACATCTCCGCCCTCATGCCCCACCTAACCACACCACCAACCCTATCCTTGCCTGCCACCTCGTCCCAGCCGCCGCGGTGCCTAACGGCTCCGCCGCTTGCATATATAAAGGGCTGAGCTATCACACCGCTCCCAATCGCCCTCGAATTCCACCCCGCCTCGATCACGGCCCTCCTCCACCACCACTCACGTCATCCCACTGGGCGGAGCTCGCTACTCCACGCCAGACCGAGCCGCCGCCGCCCGCATCACCCTGCTGCCGTGTCGCCATCACACCGAGAGCACGGGAAGACCGCAGCGTCGCGTCGCCACTCAAGAGGAGGCGGCCGCCGGGACCAGAGGAGGCATCACCCCCGCCTCTGGACGATTGGCAAGCTCCATCGCCTTGCTTCGAACACGCCCTGCCACTGTGCCCTATTCATCACCGCCTCGACTTCAACCCGGATTGTGCCGCTTCCCGGCTGCCACAAGGTGAGCACACTCACCAGCCGCCTCCCCTCTATCCCTAGTACCTACGCCATCCGGGATTGTGCCCGATTGCGCCACCTTGCCGTTGCTTTCACCGCACCACCGCGGACCGGTCTTCCATGCCGTAGTACACCGCCTCTAGGGCTCTACCTGCCGCACCACCGTAGGCAATCAAGGTCCCGGTCCTCGCCGCCGACGAGGACCCAAACCCCTGATGCTGGCAGGCACGTCCGGGCCCTTACCGAGCCGCCACAGCCGTCGACGTCACGCGCTAGGCACTTGGCCTCGTGCTCCGTGCGAGGAAGAAGACAACCAGGCACCCCTAGTCTCTAACATATGGGTCCCAGTTAAAACTAGTCAACATGATTAAGTTAATGACTTCCTTAAACCCTATAGCTGCCATGTGGGCCACGGTAATTAATAAAACTAATTTATACCCCATTTACAGAAGTGTGTCACAGACATGTGGACCCTACCCACCTTAGTGGACTCGGCTTAACCTCCTCCCCCCCAAGTCACTGACCGGTGGGCCCCGAGCCCTAGTCAGTCGAAGCTGACTCAGCCAACCAGGGCCTCGGCCCCACCTGTCAATGACAGTGGGCAGCCCCCCGGGTCCCCTTTTCTTTTATTCCCGGGACCCGCCTATCAGTGAGGGCACCAAGTTTTACTCAAGAAAATAATTTGGATAATGAGAAGAATATCCCAATGGTGCATTTTTCCATTTAACTCGATTTAATTCAAAGTTAAATCTTCCAAAGCCCATAACTTCCTCATTTTAGGTCCAAATTGAGTGAAACTTTCACCAAAATTCATCTAAAATCAAGATCTAACCAATGGCACTGGTTTGGCATTTTTCCCATTTTTCTTTATATTTATCCCTGATTATTTAGCATATTGACCTAGAGGTTAAAAGTTGCCTCATCCGAATAGGATATATTTGCGATGACAAATCTCTTGACGCAGAGGAGGAAGTTGCTATACCTGAGCAAGGCAAGTCATCACGCCCTCCTGCTTGAACATGTTGTACCCATTGTGAAAGTGTTTTACTTACAAATAAATTGCATGCTATGTTGAAGTCATGTACCTCAATTCTCATTTTAAGCCCTTCCTTGATATTGTTCCATATTCCTTGATGCCGTATATTATTTTACCTATGCAAGTCAAGTATTGGCAAGGCTTAATGTTGTTTATTACAAGTTTCGTACTTTTGTGATTAATGTCTAGATGGGAACGATCATTCTAGGTAGAGAGCAGTCGTCATTTTATGCGAGTGGAGACATGAAATGCCACTCGCGAGTCACACAAGGAACTGTTTGCGAAAACAAAAAACTAAACAACCAAAACCATGCATGGAATGATTTGGGTGGTTCTGGGAAAGGCTAGCTCCGACCCTAGTCAATTAAAGACTGTGTCAAGAAAACAGGTAGGAAACGAACCGAGTACGACCGCATCTCTCCTATGGGTATAGACCTGGAGGTTTAGGTAACCCAAGTGGGGCGGCACACCAGTCATGGTTGGTTCTGCACACGAAGGGAATGATGTTATGAAGTGTTGAATTATTGGGAAATACTTGACATCTAAATCTAAAACACACCCTAAGTATGTATATATATAGCGTACTTCCTAGATTCCTCGGGTTCCAGGACTCCTCTCACCACCAGCTCGAGGCATTGGGTGCTGAGGGTGCATAAGGGCTCATAGTCTTTGAAGCAGGTGCCGCAACGCGAGGGGGACCGAAAGACCAGGCCGTGAGAGGCCTCATGTGTTGGTGCTAGGCTCACGTGTTGGGCAGAATCACGGGTTGTAGGTAAAGCATATGTCCACTATAGTGTGAGTAAAATTAAACTATTCGTATAGCTATGCTCGCGGTTAAAGGAGCATCAGGACTTGTACTAGTCTTGACTAGACTCTCAATTTTCCTAAAACTTGGCTAGGCAAGGGATGGATGGAAATGGGAGCTTGTTCGGAATGGGGTAATGTGGATGGGACATGAATGATTAATGAGGCACGGGGGTAAACCGAACCAAGTGGGACTTGGTAAGGTGGACCCAGCCCCCGTGGAGAGTTAAACAACTTAAAATCTTAACATTGTGGTTTGATAAAATGGCTAGTTTATAGGCTTGTAAAATGAATTGCGAAAATTAGCTTTGTGCAAATCACCCGAGCCTCCCTTGAATCCTATGTGCATTAAATCATATTGTAGTGATGGCTTGCGAGTACTCTATGTACTCACCGTTGCTCAATCCCCCTTTTAGAAATAGATGCTAGTGGCGAACTGTCCGAGATCTGTCAGGAGGAAGAAGAACCAAAGGAGACACCATAGGGTGCAAATCGCTAGTCGAGTGCCTGTGAACTAACGTAGGGCCACCGCCGCTTAAGTTACTGCTACCATACCTAGTCTTTTGCTAGTTTACCCTAGGTTGGCTGGTTATGTTTACCTAGGACCCTACTCAAGTAATCCCCTTTTGTAATCACTAAATGAATGTAAGACTCTATGGTATTATATGCAATGGTATCGGTTGTGTTATGCACGTGTTAAACTACCGATCCAGGGATTTGGCACGTAATGCATGCGAGGTTTTCGGTCTCAAAACCGGGGGCCGACAGTATGTTTTTTTGGTTTTCGAGTCTATACCAACAAACCAATTCCTAAATATGCGGACAATGTTATGTGGAGATTTTAAGCCAAAAGAGACAAACAGATCTTGAAAGAAATTTAGCAAAATAACAACTAAAAGACATTGCAGAAAGTCATGTAGGGGTTAGAGAATTTTCCATCATTTTTTATGCGAGGAAAGAGCTGCGATATCCCTTCATATCCGAAACAAATTAACCAGTTGAAAATGGGAAACGTTGCAAATAATCTATAGGCTCTCTCCTGCTTTATTTGGCAATAGTCTAGCTCATAGATATGTTTTCTATCAATCGAAGAATATTAATAAAATCTATGGAAATTATTTTGAGAGACATAGCGTGCATGTCATGCATACGTTGTGGAACAAGGTAACTAAGGTGCCCTACAGTACTATTGGGGGAGAAAACTCCTATCGCTTTTCGTAAGCACGTTCTTTGAATTGTTAAATGATGTTTTTTATAAAAATTTTCTATATAGTAGTTATTTTAAAAAATCATATAAATCTATTTTTCAAGTTTGCAATAGCTAAGACTCAATTAATTATGTATTAATGGCTTATCTCGTTTTACATGATCTTTTATTTTTCCACTTCCTTCACCTTCAAACTAAGCCATCCTTTTTTGGGAGTAAGACTACAACATTTTATCGTACCACCAAAAATAACATTGCCAATCTGGCTGACATATCATTTCATGAAAATACATTGTTTCTATAAAAGGGTCCTATAGTAAATTTGCGCCGCAGCATATGCCATCAATATAGGAAAAATTTACCCATTATAGTTGTCAAATACTCCCTCTATTTTTTATATAACGTTTGGTTAGTTCAAAATAGAAAAAAAAACAGAGGGAGCATTCAAAGTAAAAAAAGATGTCGAATATACACCTAACTCCATGACATGATGTAAGTGGTCCCACCAATTTTTTAATAGATGACGCCGTTGACTTTTTGATAAAAATTTGATTATTCGTTTTATTAAGAAATTACATAACTATTATTTATTTTATTGTGACTTGTTTTATTATTAAAGATAGTTTAAGCATGACTTACATATTTGCACAAAATATTTGAATAAGATGAATGATCAAACGTATTCCAAAAATAAATTGATTTTTATCCTCTTACCTACTCCTGGTTCATAAATCAAAAATTTTATCTTTTCAATACCTCTTAAACACTTACTCATAAATACTAGTTTTCTATTAATAAGGGAAGCTTCGGTCTTTTGCCATCCATACTAGAATCATCTCAGATAGTGGATGGATTTATTTCGGAACAGAGTTTATGAATAACTGGTTTTGTCCTTTTTCTTTTTTGAAGGGCACAAGTTTGCTAACTTCCCGGAACAATACTGCAAGAGAGAGCAAATTTGAAGAAAAGCCCATACAAACGTGGCAATGGAACCCTTGTCCTCTAACTGCCACAGAAAGCAACAGGAAGAAAAGCCCATACAAACGGAACCCGTCCTCTCCGTTCCGTTGGCGCCAACCTCACCAACCCACCCACGCCAAACAAGAGCACAGAAAACCCAAAATGGAAGCTTTGCCATTGCCAACGCCAATGGCAACCCCTCCTCACCTGTTAAGTACGCTCGATGGCTAAGCTAGAGCCCTGCGTCCCTCCCCCGTCTCCTCCCGCCACCGCACTCTAGCTCTCTCCCTCCTTCTCTCCCATGGACGGCGACTGGGTGTGGGTGCGCCGGCCGGCCGACGAGGACGAGGAGGAGGAGCGGCCGCTGAAGGTGGTGTTCGCCTCCCCGGCCGAGCACTTCACGGATGCGGCGCCCATCGGGAACGGCAGCCTCGGCGCCATGGTCTGGGGCGGCGTCGCCCCCGAGAAGCTCCAGCTCAACCGTACGTTGTTGCTCGCCGCCTAATCTCTGACGCTGAGCTCTCGCGCTTCAGTTTTCTTGGTCCTGTTGATGTTGCTCACAAGATGTTCGACAAAATGCCCCAACTGGACTATGCTTATGATGTTGATTTCTGCTTATGATGATGATTTCTTTTTCATATGTTAGCACTAGGTACAAAGCAAGTTAACATATACCCACATCGGCCCATAATGTGTCTCACCTTCAAATGATGTTGCAGATGATACCCTTTGGACCGGCGTGCCTGGAAATTACACCGACCCGAATGCGCCATATGCCCTCGCTGTTGTCAGGAAGCTCGTTGATGATGGGAAGTTTGTTGATGCTACAGAGGCTGCCTCTGGCCTTTTCGGTGGTCCAACAGAGGTATGTATGATCATGCCAACCTGGAGTTCTGACTTTTGATTTGGAAACGAGAACAATAATGCATTTTTTAGTAAGTTCTTCTGTTCTGTAATTTGGAACCTCCATTACTTATTCCACTGATATTCCACTTGCATAGGATAGATCTTTTATTATTAATGCATATGCATTTTGGGCACTTAATTGATCCAGCCTTAAATATAAATGTTCTATACGACTATACCTCACCAAACAATATTGCAGAAAACCATAATTTTCTTTCCGATCTTGCTTATCCACAAAGTAGAACTCCAGAAATTATTTTGTTTTATCTGCTTGCTTGAATGTGGAATGATGACATGCTTATTCAAAAAAACATATGACAGTTTTGAAGATCTCAAATCCCAACTGTCATTGAACTTTTGAATGGATGGTTATTTTATCATGCAATTAGGAATAATGGGTTCCATAATTTATAAGGATTCAATCACTTGATGTGCAACATCACAATCATGTGTAAGCAAAGAAGTTCATTTAAATGTGAAGGAAAAGATTTTATATCTTTATTCTTCTATGAAGGTCTACCAACCTCTTGGAGACATAAACCTGGAGTTCGACTCATCTAGTCAGGGGTATACTTCTTACAAAAGAGAGCTAGATCTACATACTGCGACTGTTTACATCACCTATAGTATTGGGGAAGTTCAGTACAGTAGAGAGCACTTCTGCTCAAATCCACACCAAGTTGTTGCCACCAAGATCTCTGCTAATAAATCAGGACACATCTCCTTCACATTATCTTTAAACAGTCAATTAGACCACAATGTTCGTATAACAAATGCAAATGAGATAATTATGGAAGGTACCTGTCCAGGGCAAAGACCTGCATTGCATCACAATGGGGCCAATGATGCTATTGGCATCAAGTTTGCAGCTGTTGTTGGGCTGCAGATTGGTGGCACTTCCGCAAAAGTCACAACTATTGATGATCAAAAGTTAAGAATTGATACTGCAGATTGGGTTGTTTTGCTGGTTTCAGCTGCTTCCTCATTCGATGGGCCTTTCGTGAGTCCTTCAGAGTCAAAATTAAACCCTGAAGTAGCTGCTCTAAGGACACTGAATATCAGCAGGAATGCTACATTTGCTCAGCTCAAATCTGCTCATTTGGAAGATTATCAGGGTCTTTTTCACCGTGTGTCTCTGCAACTATCACAAGTATCAATGCTTGAGAAAGCAATCTTGGAAGAAGCTGATCATGACGTAAAGACTACAGCAGAAAGAATTAATTCCTTTAGAAGTGATGAGGATCCTTCTTTGGTCGAATTGTTATTTCAGTATGGTCGCTACCTGCTCATTTCCTCATCTCGGCCTGGGACACAGGTATCTAATCTGCAAGGAATATGGAACCAAGATCTTGCGCCTGCTTGGGAGTAAGTCTTTCAATAAAAGCTTCTGCTTCAGTTGTTTGTTGTTAGTTATTCATTTTCTGCCTGTTAGATATCCAAGTAAGGACCACCTATTTTAGTACAATCATAGATGATAACACTTTCCAAACACAAATATTAAACTTAAAACATGTACTACTAGTTTGATCAGCTTTAGTGGTACCTTTTTATTCATATTCATTTAGGTGGTTGTAAACACTCATATTTAAATACAAATATATGAAAATATCTTGTAGGTGTGATGAACTGAATGCTTATTGCATGTATAAAGACATTCTTTAGAGTTATGTTGTTCAGTAGTTCTATGTTCCTGTATCAAATCATACATGAAAAGGATCCTGTATACCATCTGTTATACAGTTGAGTTTTCAAAATTTTAGTGCTACCATGGCAATCCTATGTATTTGCAATTGGATTCATTTCATAGTGCCATTACAATCTGTGAATCCTATTTTGTTGCATGGTTAGATTTTGTAATACATATAATAAATTGCATCAGCTGCATAACTAACACATCTATGTTGTATATCTTTTTATAATACATACATTTTAATATTTGGAATAAACATGTGTAACTTGTAGTTGGAATATAATTGTTACGGGCTTATGGGCCCCAGATCTGGTGTAGCCACTGTTCATGTGGTTCTATAGCACAGGGATTACTTTCGGTTTGGGATAAGATTAGTTTGTTAGTACCACCAATTGGGGTAACTTTATCTCAGTTTAAGTTAAAATTGTATTTGTTTTCATTAAGCAATGAGAAATCAAGAGTTAAGTCTCAGAGCGCCTCTTTGTCCCCCACTCACATTCTTTAGATCAAATATAGCAGTTCATCCTACTTCTAGTTTTTTTTTACACAAAATTGAATAGTTGCAATTTTTATACAATTTATCTGATAGATGTATATCCTTCTCTTTCTTCTCTCAATTGTGGAAATCTCTGGGAATATATTTTACTTTTTTCAATCAATTTTTAGATTTCTACATCTTTGAGGGAGGCGCTTTTAAACTTTTCTGTTGTTTATATAGATATAGATGTCCTGAAAAGCCCCTTTGCCTTTACATTAAAAAGTTACCATAGCTGAGTTGCCTGATAACATATTTTCTACTTTGTTTGCGATCTGTTTATGGATCAAAGACTCATGCTGTTTAATATTCAGGGCTTCTCCTCACCTGAACATAAACCTTGAGATGAATTACTGGTCAACACTTCCTTGCAACCTTAGTGAATGCCAAGAACCACTATTTGACTTGATAGCATCTCTTGCAGTTAATGGAACAAAAACAGCAAAAGTAAGTTCTAGACTATAATCCTTACTTGTTTGGTTTCAGTGAAAAAGTAAGGTTACTGCAAATATAATTAGCATGAGAAAAAGGTGAAGAATTGATTGTTTTAGATTCGTCTCGAAAGCACTAGTATTTCTTTAACAGTTGAATCATTGTATAATGTTTGCTTGATAATGACCTGACCGTTACTAGCAGCATACCATAAACTTCAGACTCTAGTGTCATGGTTAACTTAAAGGAAAAAAGGTATACAATTGCTAGCATATTATATAATTCTTGTGTTTTTCTGATGTGCTTAGGTAATGATGCAAGAAAACTATGGTTGTAAGTTACATAGAGCCTAGATAATAGTGGATTTTATTGCCATTATAAAGCATCATTCATGTTTATAACAGATAAAACAAAGCTAATATTGCAGCTGATCTCTCTTCTTGCCATGTTTGGGATAACACTGTTTTGTGATAGGTCAATTACCAAGCAAGTGGCTGGGTAACTCACCACGTCACGGACATATGGGCAAAATCATCTGCATATTATGTAGATGCGATGTATGCATTGTGGCCAATGGGGGGTGCCTGGCTGTGTACGCATCTTTGGGAACACTATCAGTATTCACTGGACAAAGTAAGGACTAACTGTGCTATCACACTGTAAGCTTAAATATGTACTTCAATGACTCCATCTTATTTTGCCATCTCTGGTTACAAGCTCATTCTTGAATTATTATTTGTTAGTATATCATTTTTATGTTTATAGTGTGCAACTTTTAGTTCATAATTTTTTGGATATTCCCACAAATATTTGTTGCCCAGATTTGTAATTTATTATGTTCAGGAACACTTGAGTAATCGAATTTGTATACTGAATAAATTCTTTCAAAAAATATCTGTCACTGTTATTTATCTTATAGGAATTTTTGGAGAAGACTGCATATCCGTTGCTGGAGGGATGTGCAATGTTTTTAATTGATTGGTTAATCAAGGGACCAGGAGACTATTTGGAAACAAATCCATCTACTTCTCCAGAGCATCGTTTCATAGCTCCTGGTAGTGGTGTTCACCTTGCTAGTGTGAGCTATTCAACTACAATGGACATCTCTATTATCCGTGAAGTTTTCCTGGCTGCCATTTCGTCTACAGAGGTAATTTCATCCCAGCTAATTTCTGTTGTGTATTTAGAGATATGGATTGAATCTGATATTCCTCTTGAGGAAAAGAAAGATCAATGTTGTTATATTTGCGAACTTCTCTTCTATAAACCGAGTGTTGATTCAATGATCAATTAGTTATATTGCCTCGTTGCTGTATACAATAGGTTTTGGGAAAATCTGATACTAATCTGGTCGAGCAGATCAAGAAGGCACTCCCAATGCTCCCTCCAATTAAATTTTCTAAAGATCACACGATCATGGAATGGGTAAAAGTTCAAATCTGCAGGAAACTATCTATAGTTTCTGTTAATAAAATGTGATTTACTAATACATATTAATTAACCATCTATAATGTGTTTTGAATGCAGGCACAAGATTTTGAGGACCCAGAAGTCCATCATAGACACCTGTCACATCTGTTTGGTCTTTACCCTGGTCATACTATAACCATGCAGAAAAATCCTGAGATTTGCAAAGCTGTTGCCAATAGCCTCCACAAACGAGGTTTGCAGAACACAATGAGTAACCCGTATGCATTTCTTTACATACTGTTTGCAGGTTTTTATACCCATAAATTAAGAAGCAATTCTAACCAAAAACTTCTATTAAGCAAACAAAGTAACAACTTAGGAACCGGGTGGTTTTGCTTGTATCAAATCAAATAAATACTACATCCTCCATTTCAGATTATAAGTCATTTTCATTTTGACTTTTTTCTAAGTCAAACTTATTCAATTTTGACGAAGTTTATAAGAAAGCAAACAAACATCTATAACGCCAAATTAGTTTCCTTAAAACCATAACTAAATATATTTTTATAGTATATTTGTTTTGTGTTGAAAATGTTGCTACATTTTCCTATAAATTTGGTTAAACTTAAATAAGTTTGGCTTTAAAAAAAGTCAGTCTTATAATCTTAAACAGAGGGAGTACCATAATTATACATAGTATATTCTTTATTCTGTGCTTGATATGTTGTGCTTATGGTTGCAAATTTCATATCTAGGAGATCTTGGAAACCCTAGGCCCTACTGTTTTCTGGTTACTGCCAGAACCAAGAGATTTATCCCCTTGTTGTGACTGTTTAATGTCAATTTATTTTAATCAAGCACATGGACTAATATTATGTGGGATCGGTCAAATGATGTCAACAAATTCCATGGCAGTGTAAATGAAGAGAAAATAATTAAGAGTATATGTAAAATAAATAAACTATTAAACTTCAAATTTGTTATGATTCCTTACAATGCCCTCATGAGTATTGACTACCAAGGAATATGTTTGCAGAATAGTAATTTTGGCAAGAAAGGGGATGAACATAATTTGCCTTAAAAATAATTTCGCGAGCAGTGGTTGGTTGCATTAAGGAAAACTAGAAGAATAATTTTCTCCACAGTTAGTAAGTTAATCATGACTGCTCGCTTACCAGGGGAAGATGGCCCTGGATGGTCGACCACATGGAAGATGGCACTGTGGGCACGCCTTCTGAATAGTGAGAATGCATACAGGATGATCCTAAAGTTGATCACCTTGGTTCCTCCTGGTGGCAAGGTTGACTTTGAGGGAGGATTATATACCAATCTTTGGACAGCACACCCACCCTTCCAAATTGATGCAAATTTTGGGTACAAATTTCTCATAATTTTAGTCACCTATTTTACTAAATGACTATAATTTATTTCTTTCATTCTTCCTAGTAAGTTTTATTTGCTTGCAAATTTAACGAATCTTGATCCGTGTCTCCTATTGAGAAAATGGATATTACTCACAGCAGAAAACCCTTGCTGGTAGCGAATACTTGTATCTAACTTGTGCTTAGTGGCATGTCTCTAAATTCTTCACTTACAGATTCACAGCGGCAATTGCTGAAATGCTGCTCCAGAGCACCCATGGTGATGGTGACCTCTACTTGCTACCGGCGCTCCCGCGCGCAAAGTGGCCCAAAGGCTATGTCAAAGGATTGAGGGCCCGTTGCAATGTGACTGTGAACATCAGCTGGGACAGAGGGGAGCTGCAAGAAGCAACGCTGTGGTCGAGCAATCCAAACTGCTGCTGCGTCCTGACGCTGCACTACGGCGAACAAGTTGCCACGGTGACAGTTTCATTAGGTAACGCTTACATGTTCAATGGGGTTTTACAGTGTGTCGAGACATGGCCCCTCAAGTGACTATCCTCTGCATCTCAGTGCGTACGGTTTGATTTGTATGTATGGACATGATGATGACTTGGTGCGTGCATTGGAATTATTTACTTGTGTAAAAAAAATGGTGCATGTTCTGTGTTCTTCAAGATAGTCAAGGAGCTATGCCTGGACAGGCTTTATTTCCACTGCAAATTGTTCGTAGCTATAGGCTATAGCTGCTTGCGATCATAGTACACCGTGTACGGTCTACTGCCAATACAACCTGCGAGACCACCGGAGCGGCGGCGAGGTTGTTCACGGAGGTGGAAGTCGCGACGACGACACGGCGACGTCGTCCGAGACGAGGACGGCGGCGTCGTCGCGTGCTGCGTCCTACAACCTGCTGACGATGGCTTCACTTTCGCGGCCTGTTTCGATCAACGGAGCTTCCTGCAGCATCCTCTTGGTGGTAAAAGTTCATTGCGGGACTTCTCAAATTGGTGCACCTTCAATGGTATTATCAATCTACATCTATATTATCCCATGACATCCTTTTTCCTTTTTTAATAAAACATTGCATCGACAGCAAACCGAACAGCATCACTACATCAAACGCATTCCTCTACGATAAGGGGGGCCTACCTAGACTAGGCAACGCTCAACTAAATCACGGGAAAGGAAAAGGCTAAGTTAGAACAGAAAAAGAAAATAACATTAGTTTTAATGTCCTATATCATTAGTAAGTTCAAAGAGAAATAATAAAAAGGATGATTTGAATCACTCCGGCTATATCTGGCCGCCTTGAGATTTACTGTTAATCCATTGATTCTATAATACCCTTGACATACACTATTATTCTTAAGAAAAAAAGTCTATTTTACTCCATCAAAGTATTTTATTAGAGCACTTAACCCCTATACTATTTTTTGGCTCGTTTTACCTCTAAACTATTGAAAATAGTCCACTTTATTCCTTAATAATATTTCTCTTTTTTGTTTCTGTTTATACAAGTTGTATTTTGAGCTGAAATTTTTTAGAGTCGTAGATTTAGATTTTTTTCATGATTGTTTACTTGAAATTTGAAATCTCAATTTTTATATTTCAGCCTATTTAATCATTGATAAAAATATAAAAAATATTAAGACATGAAGTTGTAATGCATCTATCATCCTACCAAATTTCAGTGCAAAATACGACTTATATAGAGAGAAACATAAAAGATAAATATTGTTAGGGAGTAAAGTGAATCATTTTTAATAGTTCGGGGTATAAAATGAGCCAAAAAATAATTTAGGGGGTTAAGTACTCTGGTGAAATAGATTGAGGGAGTAACATGGACTTTTATCTATTCTTAACACCCTCACTCACTCAAATGTAATGTGTATGCAATAACATTGCACTTGGAAGGTACAACTAAACACTAAATATTAGGATAAATACAAAGTCTATGCTTAATGATATTATTGAAGTATGCAGCTCTTGGATGAAGAAGAAGAAAGAGAAGAAGATATATATATCCCCTTGTCAATGAAGCGGACCTCGGTGCCTTCACAAACTGTTTGTCGGCCATCGGTATCTTGAAGCCTTCACAACCTGTTCTTCAGTCCTTCACTGATTTGAAGATGTTGATGATGATGCCCACTTCGGTGGAGAGTTGGTGACGATGAATGGCTCTGGCATGGAGTAGATGATGATGAATGCCACCTCCAACAGGGAGTCGACGTTGACAAAGACCAGCTACGACATGGAGTTGGTGAGATGATGACAAACGCCAGCTTCAACGTGGAGCTGGTGATGATGAAGGCTAACTCCGACATGGACCTAGTGATGATGGTGATTGTGGAGGCCATGGGCCCCAGGTACCTTATGACAAGTATATGGGCCACTCGGATAGAGGATGGGCCTAGCCTTGTAATTAGAGATATGATAGAACTCAGCAGACTTTGCCTTGTACGATAAGGAATATACAGTCCTAGTCGGGTAGGTTATATCTCTAAGAGGAGATCCCTTGGCTGTAATCCGGCTGGAACTCCTACCTTGTACCCCTATCCCCCAGTATATAAGGGGAGGTAGGGCGCCCCCTGAGGGCGAGAGTTCATCAGAACAACACACATCCTCAAAGGAATACATCACAACTCGACGTAGAGTATTACCTCACATCGAGGGCCTGAACCAGTATAAAATCTCTCCGTGTTCCTTTGCAATCCACTGAGTTTCCATCCGCCGAGTAGCCCTATAATAATATTGCCTGTGTAAAACATCGACAGTTTGTGTGCCAGGTAAGGGCTTCGGCGAGATCTACATCTACAAGCTCGATGGATCCAGCAACCGGAGTCGATGGCGGCAAATTCTCCCCCGGAGATACAATCTCATTCGGAAGCCTCGACTTCGTCGCCGACATGTTCGGCAATCTCACCTTGGCCGACGCAGATCCAATCCAACCGGCCAAGGAACCAGTCGACTCCGCGCCAGTCGGCCCACAAGACGTTGTGCCACCTTCATCGATCTGTTGCGGCAATCAACCACCTGTCCGGGTCTCAGGACAACTCTCTCCTTCGGCGTCCGACTCGCGCTTGGCCTTGAGCCAGCCCAGGTCAGGCTAGGAAGGAGAGAGATCATCAACTTCCTGTGTAGACTCGGCGACGCCACGAATCTACATCCCACGCGGCAGACCCGATCTCCTACGCTTCAGTTTCGACATGGCTCAGAGCCGTTCCAGATTGGATCTAGGGAGGTCGGAGTCGTTCTTACTCCGATCAACTACTCGGATTCCGACTGCCAGTCGGACAACGGTTTGAACACCAGTTCAGACACCAGCCTGGCGAGTTTCCTTCTGCCCTGAGAGATTTTCATGGCTTCAACCCCTCCTCCGGAGGTGCGCTGATTACAAGAGGAGCAACAGAGGAGGCACGCCGACTACGGCAATAGGAGGAGGCTGATCGCGAGGCTCGCAACGACGAGCTACGCAGGGCTGGGCGAACCGCTCAGCAACAGATCCTCCAGACCAAAGTCGGCGACCACGACGTCTTCGTCACGCCACAACAAAATGTCGTGGCTACTGCAACCCTGCTGGACACACTCCAGCTCGGGCCTGATCATCAGGCCACCCCGACTATCGCCAAGATCAAGGCGATGATTACAGCTGCTGCCTGTCAACAGCACCAGTAGTCGGGCGATACACTTGCACCGACAAACCGGTTGGGTTCTCTGGTGGTAGACTCGTCTACATCAGAACGACGCCTGGCGGCTGGCTCAAGTCAGCCACACGAGGAGTCATGGCAAACATCGCTCTGCAACACAAACAAAAACAATCGGCGGCGCCCTTAGAACGATTGCCGGTTCAACCAAGACCTCCGAGTCCGACTACAACGTGATCTCCGCCAAGAGATTAATGCTCAGCGCTGTCAACACGAAGAGAATGAGCAACGCCGACTAGAGGACGAACACGAGCGTTTCAGTCTCCACCATGAGCGGTTTAACCATCGTGGCCGGAGCCAAAGCCCTCACGAAGATGAAGGTGTACCAGCCTTCACCCAGGAGCTACAAGACGTCGACTGGCCGTCGGGCTTCAAACCTACGGGAATCGAGAAATACGATGGCAAGACTAACCCCAAATCCTGGCTTACCGTATATACCCTGGCAATCCGAGCTGCCAGAGGTGACCATAAAGCCATTGCTAACTACCTCCCGGTAGCCTTGGCCGATTCAGCGAGGACATGGCTAACAGGGCTCCCAAGACGATCAATCGGCTCCTGGGGCGAACTCCGGGAGCGCTTTATAGCCAATTTCCAAGGGACTTACGAGCGGCCGTCTTTCGAGCACGATCTCTATCAGCTGCACCAGAGAAAGAATGAGTCCCTCCATGAGTTCATCAAAAGGTTCTCCGAGAAGCGCAATTCCATTCCTATGATCAAGGACGAGGTCATCATCGCCGCCTTCCGCAAGGGAGTCAAGGACGCCCTGTTCATCGTGAAGTTCACTCGGAAGCCACCAGCCTCTGTCCGGGCTCTCTTCAATATGGCAAATAAATACGCCGACTCAGCCGAAGCAGTTGCAGAGGCCCTCGATGAGAAGAAAGAGCCCCGACAGAAGGACTAGAAGGCGAAAGCCGACAACGAGCCATCACAGAACAAATCCGGCAACCGCAAGTGGAAGTCGGATAACGAGGTGGCCAACATGGAGCGAACTCGGTCGTGGCCCCCACGGAACAACGACTACCAGAAAGTTATGAACGGGCCTTGCCCCTTCCACCCCAAGGGCAAGCACGCGGCCAAAGACTACTTCATGCTCAAGAAGTTTGCTTCCGAGCAGGCTTCATCATCTGGAGTCGACAAGGACAAAGAAGCCAGATTCGGGCCCGGCCGACGATTTTTAGGATCCCCAAGCCAAGCTCAACCACATCTTCGAAGGACCGTCTGCGTACGAGTCCAAGCAGAAGCAGAAGCTTACAGCACGTGACGTCAACGCGGTTTCTACAGCAGATGCCCCTAGTATTTGCGCTGGTTAGAGATGTGCATCACGTTTACTCGCGCAGATCATCCAGATCGGGTTTCACACCTAGGACGCTACCCACTCGTCCTGGACCCGGTCGTTAAAAATATCAAGCTGAAGAAGGTCCTCATAGATGGAGGCAGTGCGCTCAACATTCTGTTCACCAAGACTCTGGATGAGATGAATATTCCTCATTCAGAACTGTGGCCGAGTACGGTGCCCTTCCACGGGATAATTCCCGGCCTGTCTTCAACCCCCCTTGGACAGATAACATTGCCGGTCACCTTCGGCACGCGAGATAATTTCCGCACAGAAAATATCTGCTTCGAGGTCACCGACTTCGAGACTGCATACCATGCAATACTCGGACGACCGGCGCTTGCCAAATTCATGACAACCCCGCACTACACTTACATGGTGCTCAAGATGCCCGCACTACACTTACATGGTTCTGGTCCGGAAGAAAAACGGTAAATGGCGCATGTGCGTCGACTACACCGATCTTAACAAGGCGTGCCCCAAGGATCCATTTGGTCTACCGAGAATAGATCAGGTGGTGGACTCAACCGCGGGGTGCGAGCTTCTCAGCTTTCTCGACTGTTACTCGGGATACCACCAAATCAATCTAAAGGAGGAGGACTGCCTCAAGATGTCTTTCATCATGCCATTTGGCGCATACTGCTACATCACTATACTGTTTGGTTTGAAAAACGCTGGAGCAACGTAGCAACGAGCAATTCAGCGATGTCTACACACTTAGATCGGGCGCAATGTGGAGGCCTACGTCGACGACGTAGTGATCAAGACCAAGTCCAAAGAAGACCTCATTGCTGACCTGGAAGAAACCTTCCAAAATCTTCGAAGATTCAAGATGAAGTTGAATCTAGAAAAGTGCGCCTTTGGTGTGCCATCCGGCAAGCTACTCGGCTTCATCATCTCGCATCGCGGCATCGAGGCTAACCCAGAGAAAGTCAATGCAATCATGAACATGGCACCCCCGACTAGCCAGAAGGATGTCCAGAAGCTGACAGGCTGCATGGCGGCTCTCAGCCAATTTATTTCCCGACTAGGCGAATGGGGCATGCCCTTTTTCAAGTTATTGAAGAAAGCAGATAATTTCCAATGGACTCCCGAAGCAGAGCAAGCCTTCGAAGACTTCAAGAAATTTCTTACATCACCACCCGTGTTGGCGTCACCTATGCCCCAAGAACCATTAATGCTATATCTGGCGGCAACCACTCAGGTAGTCAGCACGGTGTTGGCGGTCGAGCGATCCAAACCGGGTCACATACAGAAGATACAACGGCCAGTCTACTTTATCAGCGAGGTCCTAGCCGACTCAAAGATGAGATATCCACAGGTCCAGAAGCTGCTATACAGCTTACTCATCACTGTCCGAAAGTTGGTGCACTATTTTCAAGCGTATCAAGTCACGGTGGTAACATTGTATCCACTCGGGGATGTCCTGCATAACCGCGAGGCCACCGGCCGAATTGCTAAATGGGCGCTTGAGTTGATGGCGTTCGACATCACCTTTCAGCCACGGACAGCGATCAAATCACAAGCTCTAGCCGACTTCATAGCCGCGTGGACAGAAGTTCAGATGCCTACATCGACAGTGAACCTAGAGTATTGGACAATGTACTTTGATGGTTCTCTACGGATCAGCGACACCAGCCCCTACGGATCAGCAGCGCTGGGGCCGGCGTCGTACTAACATCCCCCACCGGCGAAAAACTCAATTACATTCTCTAGATCTGCTTCCTGGCTTCCCACAATGTTGCCGAGTACGAGGCACTCATCCACGGGCTCCACATCGCCATATCACTCGGCATCCACTGACTGGTTGTGCGAGGAGACTCTCAACTCGTGGTGAACCAAGTCATGAAAGACTGGACATGCCTTGACAACACCATGGTGGCATACTGTTAGGAGGTCCGGAAGCTGGAAAACAAGTTCGACGGGCTAGAGATAACACATGTCCTATGACAATACAATGATGTTGCAGATGAATTGGCAAACATAGGATCCAAGCGAGAAACGGTCCCGACAGGGATCTTTGTCAAGCAACTCATGGAGCCGTCAGTCAAGAAGAAACCAGTACTAGAGAAGTCGAGAGGCGAACCTACCCCGGTGACAGACGAAGTACTGAACATATGTCAAGATTGGCGGACTCCTGTTCTCAAATTCCTCCTGGACGATGAACTCCCAGAAGATCGCAGTCAAGCCGAACAGATCAAACGTTGAAGCAAGAGTTTCCTAGTCGTCGAAAAAGACATGTACCGAAGAAGTGCATCCGGTGTCCTCATGCGCCGCGTCACCACCGAGGAGGGCAAGCAGATTCTGCAATCGATCCACTCGAGCATATGTGGCAACCATGCCGCATCCAGGACGTTAGTCGGAAAGGCTTACTGGTAGGGATTTTTCTGGCCAACAGCAGTAACAGATGCAAAAAACATAGTTCGCACATGCGAGGGTTGCCAGTTCTATGCACGACAAACAAATCTCCCAGCCCAAGAACTCCAAACAATACCAATCTCTTGTCCCTTTGCAGTATGGGGGCTTGACATGGCTGGGCCTTTCAAGAAAGCGCCAGGAGGGTTCACACACTTGTTCGTCACAGTGGAGAAAATCACCAAGTGGATTGAGGTAAAACCCGTTGCTACCATAACAGCGGCATGAGCAAAGGACTTCATCATGAGTATATTATACCGATTCGGGGTCCCTAACCGCATCATCACAGACAACGAAACTCAGTTCACGGGCGGCGTTTTTCAAGATTTCTATGATGACTTCGGCATCAAGATCTGCTATGCATCTGTGACGCACCCACGGAGTAACAGGCAGGTCGAGCGTGCCAATGGCATGGTCTTACAAGGTATCAAGGCCTGGATATTCGACTGACTACAACCATATGCAGGGTGGTGGGTACAAGAACTCCCATCTATTTTCTGGTCTCTAAGAACCACGGTTAGTCAGGCAACAGGGCAATCCCCTTTATTTCTAGTCTATGGTGCCTAGGCTATGTTACCAACCGAGTTAGAGTTCGGCTCTCCACGAGTCCGGGCTTACTCAGAAGACATCTCAAACAATATCCGATTGGTCAAATAGATCAGTTGGAAGAAGCAAGGGACATCGCAATAATCCAGTCGGCAAGGTATCTTCAAGGCCTACATCATTACCACAATCGCAATGTCCATGGCCACGCCTTTTTGGTCGGAGATCTCATCTTGAGAAAAATACAAACCACCAAAGACAGGCATAAACTATCCCCAATATGGGAAGGGCCGTTCATTATCGCAGAGGTCACACGGCCAGGCGCCTACCGACTGAAGACCGAAGACGGTGCCCTCGTCAGCGACTCATGGAACATAGAACAACTACATCCTTTCTATACCTGAGTTTACATCTTCTCATGTGTACAGTTTTTCTCTGACCCACTACACCGTTTGTTCCAACCGAGTAGTGAGTCGGGGGCTGCATGTATTATATGTGCTTTGTCAATAATATACGAGCCTGTTTTGCTTAAGTTATGAAGTTTTGCAACGACTTTGATGTTTGCCCGAGTACAGCTCTTCGCAGTGAATGATTTTATTAAGTTCCTATAGACTAACTCGGCGTAGACTATATAGTCGGGTAAAGCTAATGATAACTAAGTCAGAACTTATAGCTTGGCGGCATTGCACATATATTTACACATGTCCTTACAAAAGTTTATATATACCGACCACATGATAGACTGTTCTTACATACCCAGATCTCAGGTGATCACCTCTACAGTCGGCCTCGCCTAGGCTATCAACCCCAGCGCCTCCTTAGGTGTCGTCTCCTCGGCGAATCCCTCTCCGATGGCTTCAATGTCTGCCCTCGGGTAGATTGACTTGGTCATCGCCATGGTTTGGGCCACACTGACAATAACATGCTCATCCGAGTACCTCTTCAGGGTACTCGGTGCTTCGTTAAGGCGCGCCTGCACTTGGGAGATCGTGTTGGAGCTGGTTCCCACGTAGTGAGGATCCATGATGTCAAGGAGCCCTTTTGCGGACTTAGCAAGGATCTCCCGTGACTCCTTGACAACCTTTATTTCCTCTGCAAAAGCCTGAAACTGGATTTGGGCATTGGCTCTAGCAGCTGCCCGGGTTCATCGACAAGTAAACTTGTTAGGCAACACTGCAGACAGAGTACTCAATGGATTGGTTAAGGCCATTGTCAGAGGGAAGACTTACTTTCATAGTCGGCCTCCCACTTGGCTTTGGCCCTCTCCAGTTCAGCCTTTTCCTTCTCGAGCTTGGTGTTGGCCTTCTTCAAGTCGGCCTTCTCTTTCTCGAGCTCAGCCTTGGCCCTTGTCAAGTCGGCCTTGTCTTGAAGCCCGGCCTTGGCTCTCTCGGCCTCCTCCAGCTTGGCTTCTCCCTCTGTTCGGTCTTTAGCTCGGCTTCAAGGGCTGCACATCAGAACAGTCAAGTACTCAACATTGCAGTCAAGACACAACTGGGTAGTCGGGAAACAGCATGGCTGGAGAAATATGCCAAGGGCTCAGTCAGGAAGACGTATTCGGGAGACTTACTTCCAATCTTCTTGGCTTGATCCCAGTTTTTGCCCCTGAGCTGATTAACGGCTCCCCTCAGCCAAGATTCCCTCTCTTGGCTGCGCCGTTCCACTTTGGCCTTTAAGGCCCAGAGTTGGTCCAATTCTTGGAGCTGGGGGGCAAGCCGGGTCAGGACCTTGTTCATTTGCTCTGAACGGTCAACGATCTTCTGCTTGGAGCCAAAAACAGAGCAAAGCAGAGTCAAGCGTCAGAACATTTATGCAAGGAAGACTGCCAAGACTCCAACACGGCGAAAGTCATACCTGGACACCCCGGGACGCGGCAATTGCAGTGCGAAGCAAGTCTTCGCGCTCCTTCTCCGCCGCGACTTCATCATGCTTGTAACTCTCCGTAGTTCCGTTGGGGCCCACCCAGCGGAATGTCCTCGGGAACCTGTGGGGAGGAGCCTCAAGCCT
Organism: Oryza meyeriana var. granulata; assembly: GCA_003991445.1. Taxonomy (NCBI): domain Eukaryota; kingdom Viridiplantae; phylum Streptophyta; class Magnoliopsida; order Poales; family Poaceae; genus Oryza; species Oryza meyeriana. The sequence continues at coordinate 110,414 of RYFJ01000206.1, forward strand.
GGGGAGGTCCGGCCTCTCTGAAGACGACGACGACGACGACGACATGGATGGTGATGGGGTCCTAGCCCTCAACTCGGCGGCTCCTGGGGCTTCAGAGACATGCTCAGGGGCTGGAGCAACAGCTTCAACATTAGCCCCTTGGTCGGCCAACGTCGGCGGCTCTGCAGTCGGGACTACCTCGGTCTCCGTGACTGAGACGGTTGCCAGCTCAGCAGATACGCTCGCGGGCGCTGGTCCGGCTAGGGACAGCTCTGCAACAGGAGCAGCCGGCGTGGTCTCCTTGAGATCGATGTTGGCGCGCTTCCTGCACGACGGGTCGGATATCAATACACCACAACGCTGAACAGGACTTCCGGAAGACTTAAAGTCACGTACCTCTTGGAGAACTTGAGACTGCCCCCGGGGGCTCCTGATGTCGGTGGTGGACTGCTGCTGGCTGTCGGGCTGGACGGCGAGGTAGTCGGCGGCAGCATTTTTGTCCTGGTTGGCCCTGCTCCTGGTGTGGCCAGCTGGGGCACTCGGGTACTCGGCGGTGCCATCCTTGGGCTTGGTGTTGCTGAGCCCGATGGCACTTGACCCGACCTTGTACTCGGCGGCACTCTTATTGGGCTCGATGATGCTGAGCTTGACTGCGCTGGTCCCAGTCCAGGACTCGGCGGCCTGGGGGTTGTACCGGTGGTGTCTTTTATCTTCAGACTCCCGGCTGCGACACTCGGCCTAATAACCTTCTTCTTGCCCTCATCTACAACAGGCCTTTTCCCCGCTCTCTTGGAGTCGGCTAGGCAACAAAAGGACTTCTCGGCCTCTTCTTCGACTTCATGGCCGACAGCGTTCAAGAGTCATCATCAAACTCCTCACATGACTACAAGCAGTTCAACAATACATATTACACATCCTGGAGCCAACCTGGGCATATATCTGCAAGCACTCATCACAGGTGAACTACAAGGCAACATTAGCAAAAGATACCTTTGGACGAGGCCGTTTTTGGCTGTAAGCCGTGACGGAGCACTCTGCATCTTCGGTCTCAACCACCCCATTGGAGAAATAACTGAATAGCACTTCGGTCACTTTGTGCTGGTCAGCCAGATCTTGGCATTCTTGGTCAAGATCGTCTCTCCCCCAGTAATCCCAGCAGAATTGGCTTCTCAACTTCAACAGCTGGATGCGCCAGGTCAAGCAACGCCTAGCTACCCAAGGCCCAGTCAGACCGGCTTTCTTCAGCTTATCCAATCTTTCGAGTAACTGATGCACTTGGCCCATCTCCTCAAAAGTTGGTTCTAATGACCAGTCGGACAAGATCACCGGAGGCAAACCAGTAAACGGAGGCAGAGAGGGTTCCAGATCAGAACAATAGAACCACTCCTTGTGCCAACCTTTCAAGGAAGTTTTCAGAGGAAGATGAAGATATGTCCTTTTCATTTCACTTGTTAGTGAAGACCGCCCCCCCCCCCAATCACCTGAACCTTGTTCTTGGAGGGTTGGGGCTTGATGTGGAACAAATATCTAAAAATATTCAAGTGGGGTTCCACACCTAAGAAACACTCGCAAAGAGTTACGAATATGGAAATTTGCAAGACTGAGTTGGGGTTCAGATTCACCAACTCCAATCCATAGAAGGCAAGAAGACGGCGGAGGAAGTTAGAAGATGGAAGAAATAGACCTCGGTCGAAAAAGGAGGCGAAAACAATGGTCTCGCCAGCCTGGGGTTCTGAAACTGCTTCACCTCCAGCCGGGTGCCAACGGATGATATCGTGGCTCTGCAGCTGCAGCAACTTCTCCAAGTGCTCCAACTTGGATCGACCGCAATCCGAAGTCGGCCACGCCTTGCCCGACGCATCTGCAAGATCTGACGCTCTCGGCATGGTTAGGGATGAGAAGATTTGGGGGAAATGTTGTAGGAGGCTTGGAATGGATGAGGAGGAGCGGAATCGCCCGAGTTCTAATGGGGAAGAGCGAACAATGGTGAACCCTAGTGGAGCGGGAGGCGAAATTTCGGCGCGGAAGCTGAAAAACGAAACGATTGGTGGATTGGAGAAGATGAAGGAATCTTTTCTTTGTCTCCCCGCCTTTTATAGAGCCATTTCTGATTCATGGGCTTAGGCCTACAAAGTCGGTACTGGGTCACCAAGATATGAGTTTCTACAGTAGCACGCTCAATGTGGGCCGCTCGCTGGCTATGTTAAAATCACAGTGCTGGTGCTACTAACAGGAACCGATGAGATAAACAGGTATACTTCATGAAGGCCTAATTGCTGAACACATATGTTTGGGTATTTGTCTTATCCACCAGGTATTGAAGATATACCCTTATAAGGGTCACAAGCTGGTCTTCATCAAAATTGGGGACGCATGTATCTCTCAAGTACACCTGGCCACATAATGGATTATATTTCATAAAGTGGTACTCGGCCTACATGCTTGGCCAACAGTTGCCATGAGCAAATCTCTTTCCAGCCGACATGATGCTGAGGAGTCTAACTTCCGAGTAGTGCATTACTCGAGAGAGACTATAAATATTCTTTCCAGCCGACATGATACTGAAGAGTCTAACTTCTGAGTGGGACGCCACTTGGAAAAGACTATAAATATCTTTTCTAGCTAACATGAAGCTGAAGAGTCTCATATACAAGTGGCATGCTACTCGGCAAAGACTATAAATTATTTCCGGTTGACATGATACCGAAGAGTCTCATATACCAGTAGTATACTACTCGGAAAAGACTACAAGGTTGAAGATTTTTGACTTTATGTATAATTGTTTCCACAATTAAGCACAAAGTCGGGGGCTACACCTAATAAGTGCGCCTATTCGGCACACACTATTCATACATCTACATGGAGCCCTTCATAGCCTCGCTGCCAGCTGACATGAAGCAAGACTCAGGAAGAAGAAGCACTCGGACAAAGAGTACTCGGGAGCAATGCACTCGGGCAATCTTCACCATGGAGGATGAGCACTCGGCATCGGCTGTGACTCAACTATGAAGGTCTCAGGGGCTGCTGTGGAGGCCATGGGCCCCGGGTACCTCATGACAAGCATATGGGCCACTCGGATAGAGGATGGGCCTAGCCTTATAATTAGAGATATGATAGAACCCGACAGGCTTTGCCTTGTACGATAAGGAATATACAGTCCTAGTCGGGTAGGTCATATCTCTAAGAGGAGATCCCTTGGCTGTAATCCGGCTGGGACTCCTACCTTGTACCCCTGTCCCCCAATATATAAGGGGAGGCAGGGCGCCCCCTGAGGGCAAGAGTTCATCAGAACAACACACATCCTCAAAGGAATACATCATAACTGGACGTAGGGTATTACCTCACATCGAGGGCCTGAATCAGTATAAAATCTCCCCGTGTTCCTTTGCAATATACCGAGTTTCTATCCGCTGAATAGCCCTATAATCATATTGCCGGTGTAAAACATCGATAGTGATAGACTGGCATGACTTTGACAAATTGAAGGGGTGCAATGGACTTTGTTGGACTTGATGGAATGCAAATGACTTAGAACTAGCAAAATGATAGCAGCAGGGTAGTATTATAGCAACTATTGGAATTGTTAGTGGGCCTAGGGCCCAATTGGAGAATAATTCCTAGGAAAATCTCAAAAATCCACCTCATGGGAGGCCTGCATGTGAACTTTAGTACTACCTTGCTTATTCTAGGAGAGGGAGACCTCCTTAAAAGGGTGAGTACTCTTCTAGCCACTTCAGCAATGTGGAGTGGAGAGAACTAAAGAAACAAACGTGCGCGCTCGCCTCGCCTCGCCTCACCTCGCCGGGCATGGGCACGGGGGGCACGCGCACGCGACATACATGTGAATTGTTCGCCAAAATTGGCTCCTCATGCTTGTGCAGACGTAGCTTCCTTTTGCAGTTTTGGTTTTGCTACATCCAACGGATATTGCGGTGTTTGTTTTGAAACTCACCAGATTGTTCTGTGCGTTGGACTGGTGTAGAGTCTGGGTAGGTTACACGCGATTTATCCAGTTCGATTACAGGTTATGGAAGGAGTCCTAATCACACGACTTATAAATAACGAATCGCCATCTCCACGCGGCACATGCAAAAGCAATCTAGCATTTTGCCTCTCCTTTGTATTGCGCCTCCACCAGTCGTCTACTCCGTCTCACTCGTCAGCGTGCACCGGCGTTCAGGAAAGCAGGTCTTTGGAACCGTCGTCCTCGTGAAGTCCTACACCGGGAGAGGGTGAATAAGGTTTTTGAGGAGCACTCTACGACTTGTTGTTTGTCCACCACGGCTCATCTTCCTCTACGTTTGGGCACTGTGTGTCGTCGTCACCATCCTGTACCACGCATTGTACGTACGGTGTGTGCTACTGCTCCAAGCCCTCCTCCTGAACAGAATTATCGGTATGTATACATCATGTTTTACGTGTTTGATCTATTCATGTATTGTTCCATTGTATATATGTCTAGATTATGTGAGATGGTTTTGCTAGCTTATGCAGTTAATACCATGATTTATTTATGGAATAAATTAAATCTACATGTGCTTATTTTTCCAACAATCCAAAAACCTTATTATAGGCTCTTTGATTTTACTATGGCTAGATTTGCCGATGCACTGAGACCGGATAACTTCACCGGTGTGCACTTCAAGAGATGGCAGATTAAGGTCACTCTATGGCTGACGGCTATGAAAATATTCTGGGTCAGTACTAGCAGACTTGAAGGAGTTCTTACTACTAAAAAGCAGAAGGAATTTGAGGAAGCCACTAATATCTTTGTGGGATTCATTCTTAGCGTTCTTGGTGATCGTCTAGTCGAGGTGTATATGCACATGACAGATGCTAAGGAGTTGTGGGATGCATCGAATATCAAATTCGGTGCTACTGATGATAGCAATGATCGGTATGTCATGGAGCAGTTCCACAATTACAAGATGGTTGATAACTGTTCTGTGGTCGATCAGGTTCATGACACACAAACCATCACTTTCTTACTTGCGCATATGGGGATGCTTGGTGAAAGTCAATGTACTAATAATGAAGAAGCGCAAGCTTGGGCCTAAGACTGTAGATTGTGTCTTTCTGGGATATGTTCACCATAGCATTGCCTATAGATTTTTAATAGTTAAATCTGAGGTACCTAACATGCATGTTGGTACAATTATGGAGTCTCATGATGCTACATTCTTTGAGAGCGTTTTTCTAATGAAGGATACACATAACACTTGTACTCAACCTTCTGAAATAATTTCCAGCTTAATCACACCACCTGAACAATTTGAACACCTACATAAATCTGTCAGTGAGGAGAATGATAGTGAAGCTCTTAGGAGGAGCAAGAGACAAAGGATAGCTAAGTCTTTTGGTGATGATTTTACTATGTACGTCGTGGATGGCACTCCTAAGTCTATTTCAGAAGCTTATGCATCTCCTGATGCAGACTACTGGAAGGAGGTTGTCCATAGTGAAATAGATTCCATTATAGCTAACAAGACTTGGGAGGTGACAAAGCGACCTTATGGGTGCAAATCTGTAGGGTGTAAGTGGGTGTTCAAGAAGAAGCTTAGATCTGATGGTACTATTGAAAAGTACAAGATTTGGCTTGTAGCCAGAGGCTATACTCAGAAAGAAGGCGAAGATTTCTTTAACACTTACTAACCTGTTGCTAGACTGATCACAATTCGAGTACTACTCTCTTTGGCTGCCTCACATGGTCTTCTCGTTCATCAGATGGACATTGAGACAGTTTTTCTTAATGGAGAGCTAGATGAGGAAATCTACATGGAACAACCTGATGGGTTTGTAGTAAAAGGTCAAGAAGACAAGGTGCTAAAGTTGTTAAAATCTTTATATGATCTAAAACATGCTCCTAAGCAGTGGCATGATAAATTTGATAGAACACTAACATCTACAGGCTTTGCAGTCAATGAGGCAAATAAATGTGTATACTATCGCTATGATGGGGGTGAGGGAGTTATTCTGTCCTTGTATGTCGATGATATACTGATTTTTGGGACAAATATTGATGTGATAAATAAGATCAAATCATTCCTATCTCATAATTTTGATATAAAGGATTTGGGAGTAGTTGATGTTATCTTGAACATCAAGCAAATAAGAGGTGAGAATGGGATTACACTCATGCAATCCCATTATGTGGAAAAGGTCTTGAACCATTTTGATTACATTGATAGTAAGCCTTCTCCAACACCTTATGATCCTAACTTGTTGCTTCGCAAGAACAAGTGAATAGCTAGGAATCAGTCGGAATACTCCCAGATAATTAGCTCACTTATGTACCTAGCTAGCGCACTTAGGATTGCTATCTTCTTTGCTATGAGCAAATTGAGCCGATTTATTTCTAACCCGGGAGATGATTATTGGCATGCGCTTGAGCGAGTTATGCGCTATCTGAAGGGTACTATGAACCTTAGACTTCATTATACTGGGTACCCATCGGTACTAGAGGGTTATAGTGATTCCAACTGGATCTCTGATGTCAATAAGATCAAAGCCACTAGTGCATATGATTTCACACTAGGTGGTGCTGCTATTTCATGGAGATCTTGCAAATAAACTATCTTGACAAGGTCAACCATGAAAGCTGAGCTTATGGCACTAGACACTGCTACTGTTAAGGCAGAATGGCTGCGTGATCTATTAATGGATCTACCTATGGTTGAGAAACCTATGCTGGCCATCCTTATGAACTGTGACAATCAAACTGTCATTAATAAAGTAAACAATTCGAAGGATAACATAAAATCGTCTAGACATGTGAAGAAACAATTGAAGTCTATCAGGAAATTGAGGAACTCCGGAGTTATAATATTGGATTATATTCAAACATCTAGAAACCTGGTAGATCTTTTTACTAAGGGACTATTACAAAATGTGATAGATAATGCATCGAAGGAGATGGGTATGAAACCTATGTGAGTTATACTATGGTGGTAACTGTTGACGCCGAAAACCGCCGGGTGTGCCGAAAAGCTTGCTGACGATCTGGTTCGGCGTCTGGTGACACGCGAAGGCCTGGGAGATCTGCTTAGCTCCAGTGCAGGTCCTAAAATATTTGAGGTTCGCGGGCGTGCCAGTCAATTTGACCCAGCAATTGACAAGGAGATGAAGAAATTAGATCACTGATCCAATCGGCTAACAAGCCGATACGGATTCCTTCCAGCCGATCGCCGCTATGCTTGTGACCGGGCCTCTGCCTGTACTCGCGCCCGGGTCTCGTGCTCGCGCCCGGGTCCTTGTTGGTCCTCGTGCCCGGATCAGCAGCAACTGCACATCGGCTATCGGCCGATACGGGCTGATGTAGGCTCCTCGTAACCGATGGCCGATGGCACCTGTGTATCGGCTAGGAAACCGATAGCGCTATAAACAAATAGATAAGTTGTTAGTACAACGTGTGCATCGGCTAGAAGCCGATGATAAAATAGATATGCAGGATAGTAAGCCAGCCGACTGCCGAGGAAACACATATGCATCGGCTAGAAAACCGATGATAATATAGATGACCAAAACAGTATGGATAATACAGTCGGCTTTATAAAAAGATAACCTATCGGCTAAGCACTCCGATAGAACGTCGCATATACACCGATCGGCTCGACAAGGATAAATCTATTATTATCGATCTAGTAGTTCAAACCTAACTGATGCAGCACAGATCGATAATAGTAAAGGAACCTCAACGAGCCGATAGACCTAATGCAACTGTGATGAAAATAACTTACCGGCTATACATTCCGATAAGACGCTTGCACAAAGAATATCAGCCTAACAGGAATAATTTATCGCTAGCAGTTTAGTAGGTCGGACCCAACCGATGCAGCACAAACTGATGATAAACTACCCCCGATAAACTGATAAAAACTATGCACGCGTGATGTGATATACCTGACCAGCCTAAGAGGTCGGACCGAACCGATGCAGCCGTAGACAGATCCGATACACCGTGGTAAGCCGACTACCATAGACCGACTAGAATATCGGACCTAACCAAGAAAGTCCTAGCCGATTGGTAGTCGGGGTAACGAGACTTACCCTCTCGCAGGAGTTCGGACCTAACCGATGCAGCCCCGCTCGAGAAGCAAGAACCCGTTGGTAAAGGGTGGCGATGCGCCGAAGTTGTATTGATCGATTAGATTTTTTACAAGGTCCCCGGGCATACGTATATATACCCCGAGTTACAAGAGTCCTTATAGGACACGGTACAGGACTTTCCTAACTAGAAAAAGGAAAACTGACAGACCTGATCGGACAAGAGATCAGGTTTCCTAAAAGATAAAGCTATCTAATAGATAAGATAAATAACTGCCATAACGTGGTCTTCACGATTCCTTCCAGGTTTGGTCTCTTCCAGATGAGCTTCCATTGGCTGACATGGCTTCTTTCCTTAACCGAACATGGATATGAATCGTGCCAAATTTTGGCGTTAACAGTAACCCAACCTATGTGATCGAAGATCCCATAAAATAGGACCTAGGAAGAACAAGCCATTAGTTAATTGGAAGAGAGTACCTTTAACCCTCTCTAAGTGAAGATGCATGTACTCTCATAAGCTGCACGGTAGGTTGGTTATGTCTTAATGTGTTCTGTTGCTTTAAATAACGAAGATGCTGTCCTGCATAGTATTCTTGAAAGAACACGCCTACATGAGCCTGATTGTTAGTCGCGGTCTATGGAGGTTTTGGGTGAATCTCTTAGGAAGCTCGTGAAGAGACCAAGGAGTATGACTTATACACTTCAACTAAGGGATAGCCTACTAGTGGCCTAGTATCAGTTAAGTTTTTAAGTGAAACTTACTCACACAAAACTTGCAATTTAAGTCTTAGTCCATTTTTCAAGTTGTGAGTAAGTGTAGCTTAGAGATCTAGATGGATGTTCAACCTTAACCGGTCTCCATTGAAAAGGGTAAATCTCTGTGTGACTTTAAGATTTGGTGGGGGATTGTTGGAATTGTTAGTAGGCCTAGGGCCCAATTGAAAAATAATTCCTAGGAAAATCTCAAAAGCCCACCTCATGGGAGGTATGCATGTGAACTTTAGTACTACTTTGCTTTTTCTAGAAGAGGAAAACCTTCTTAAAAGGGTAAGTGCTCTCCTCGCCACTTGAGCAATATGTGGTGAAGCGAAATAGAGAAACACACGCATGCGCTAGCTTGCTCGTCGGGCACAGGGTCGGGGGGCGAGCGCACACGACATGCGTGTGAATGGTCTGCCAAAAATGGCTCCTCATGCTTGCATAGACGCGGCTTTCTTTTGCAGTTTTGGTTTTGCTGCATCCAACGGATATTCTGGTGTTTATTTTGAAACTCACCAGATTGTTCAGTGTGTTGGACTGGTGTGGAGTCCGGATAGGTTATGCGCAACTTATCTAGTTCGGTCGGTTACGGGTTATGGAAGGCATCCTGATCACACGTCTTATAAATACTAAACCGCCACCTTAACGCGACACACGCAAGAGCAATCTAGCGTTTTGCCTCTCCTCTGTACTGCACTGCCACACGTCGTCTACTCTGTCTTGCTCATCGGCGCGCACCGGCGTTCGGAAAAGCAGGTCTCCGGAACTGTCGTCCTCGTGAAGTCCTGCACCGGGAGAGGGCGAATAAGGTTTTTGGGAAGCGCTCTGCACGGCTGCTCGTTGTTTGTCCACCATGGCTTGTCTTCCTCTACGTTCGGGCACTGCGCGTCGTTGTCACCATCTATACCCCACGATGTACGTATGGTGCGTGCTACTGCTCCGAGCCCTCTCCCTGAACAGAATCGTCGGTACGTATTCATCATGTTTTACGTGTTTGATCTATTCATGTATTGTTCCGTTGTATATATATGTCTAGATTATGTGAGATGGTTCTGCTAGCTTATGTGGTTAATGTTATGATTTATTTATGAAATAAATTAAATCTACATGTGCTTATTTTTCCAACAGCAACAACATCACTTTGCCTCTAGGTGGTAAACAATAGCAAAATATGATATATAGCAAGCAGTAGATAGCAGTGACCACTAGCAAGCACAACCACTACATAAAAACATGATTTTCACCGATGCCACCTCTACATCTTCACAGGCAGTTTATAAGGGACGACGCATGTGAAGAACATCAAGCAGGACCGATCACACCGTCTCATTTTCACAGGCGGGCAAAGTTGACTTGTGTTGCACGACCTCATAGAGATGGCTACTAAAATTCAAATATTTTTTTTGTGTTTTTTAGTGTGGGCATATTAGGTGGCCGTCAACGAAAATCATTTTCACTGGCGGCCTTTTACCCACTGGATAGATACCCTATTTCTCTGTTAGAGGCGGGCGTGCCGTCCGTCTCTGCAAATGCCTTTTGTCCGCCTCTAGAAATAGTTTTTTTAGCAATGAACCCTAATCAGCTGCTGCCACCGCTAGGTCGTCTCCTTGACTCCTCCCCTCACACTCTCAGCCGCCGCCACCGGTGCCAACTCCCCGTTGCCAGTTTACCATCGCTTCGCCACTGATCTCCTCCTCTATCCCCTCTTAGGTGCCGCTGCCGATCCCAGCTGTCAGGTCGCTGGTTGCACAGCCGCCGATCCTCAGCGCCACCCCTAGGAAGATCCCCTCCCCCGTCATCATTGAGTCTCCGCCGGTTTCTTCCCCGTCGTTGATATGCTCCGTCTGCTCCCGATGGGTGCATCATCGCCGGTTGGTTCACTCCATCCACACTCCTGGCCCGTACCACGCGACAACGCATGGGGAGGAAGGAGGAGGGAGGAAGAAGGGCGTGGAGCAGCGGCGGCTGCAGCAGCTGAGAGGCGGCACACCACCACTATGCAGTGGAATGAGGTAAGGCAGATGCACTATCCGGTTGCTTTGAATGTTTTTTCTCAGTATCTAAGCTACACACGTGCACTGCTGCTGCGTTCCCGTTGCACGAACTGGAGTACTGAAGCCTGATTTACATGGATTCTATGTGCATTGCAGTGGTCTTTTTTATGCACTGAAGTGTTGTTCTTTACCTTGGATAACCATATTTTGCTTGGGAAATTTTTGGACTGCACTAAGTTTGTTGTCTAAACATGTGTTGCATTGTTTTCCATCTGCATGTTAATGGTTATGTTCATGACAAATTATCCGTTTGTTGTGTGGCATACATTGCTCTATGTTTATGCATTGGACAGTCTATCTGGTTGAGGAATATATCATAGTACTATGAGTCATGATTTTGAAGAAAGTAGAAGCTTATAGTAATCCTCTCTCTAAACATATAGATTCTACATCTGCCAGTGAACTGCCAAATGGTAAAAGATTGGTCTAAAGCAGCCGCATTTACATTAACTTTCACTAAGAATTCAGTACAGTTCATAACCAAGTAATACGAGGGATATCAGACATATGACCAAAAACCGTTCCTGCCTTATGGCATGTATTTTGTTTCACAAGTTCCAGAGTTTCGTGAATGAAAAATCAAGCGTTCAAAACATCATGATGAGCTCTGCACTTTTGCTATGCATGAACAAAGATAATTATGGGCAAGCATGTGAAAATACACTGTTCTCTTTGATCCACATTTCCAATATGCATTCATATAAATAACAAAGTCTCATAGTCATAAGCTTGGTGAAAACATTGAGAGCAATATTTGATATTCTCTTCTTGGTCCGGTCATGTACCTGAAAAAATGTTTGCCTATAATTGGCTGGCTGTTTTGCAGAAGGTGGACATGTATTTGTACAGCAAGAATTGAACTTTATGAGGGGCCTAATGAATTGAATTATGGTTATGCTTTTCTGTACATAAGCTTCCAAAATAGTTCCATGTGCAACGCAAGTGTCACTCTTCTCTAATTATAATAATATTTTGATAAACTTATGTCAGCTCGCAGTTTAATTTTGACTTTAAACGGGTAAACATGGTCGTTAAGAGAAATAATTACTGTTATGTTTTAGAATAGTAAAAAATTCCTGCTACTAATTACTAATACTTGAAATTCTTATTTAGGTTATAATAGTACAGCTAAATAATAGTATCCCCTATCCTGTATTCCAAAATTGTACTTTATTTGACAAATATTTAGGTACATACTGCTTAATATCTCAGTTTTACATTTCCTCTGCATCTGCGATCAGTACATGTACATACCCAGGTTTTGTTCATAGAATTTGGCGTACCGTACAGCTTATCCCAGCTATAATATACCTTTATGAATTATTGAGGCCTTAGATTCTTCATTGTTTCAGCCCAAGCATGCAAAAACTTGTAACTAGGATAAATTGTTTTTATAAACCTTTCTGAATTAGTAACAATCAATCTAAAACATATGTGAAACCGTGCTACACCTTCCGCTTCAACTTCGGTGTCCCCAACGGGAGTAAGAGGTGACACAATAAACCTGTAAATTACTTTCATAATAAAAGTGTTAAGCAGCCCAGTGTTGTAATGTAATATAGGTAGTATCATTGCTTTACATTGCAAATTTTGGAAATGGTAGAGTCAGTTCATGTTCTACTCAATCTGAATTTTAGATGGAATCTATATGTATATCAATGCTTACTTTTGCAAGTATAAACCATATAAACAGATGTCCTTTACAGTTGTTCTGAAGTGGTTAGGAAATTTCTTAGCTTGATTAGGTGCGAGATTATCAGTACTGCATTATCATATTTGGAAGTGAACAGCAGACTTACAGTGTCTCAAATTCTGTTTGTAAACTAAGTTTATGTCATGGCATCTTCAGCAGAGCAATTTCTTAAGTAACCAAGGCCTGCATGTAAGTCGACTATTATTTCTGATTCCCTTTAACTCTCTACGTTGTTTTGAGGAAATGAAACCTTGTCGTCTCCTAGGGACTACTGAAAAAAGTTTTTTCCCCTTTCTTCACAAGAAAATAACCTGAGTGCATTTTTCTGCACATATACATATATAGAGTTTACATGCTTCAAATAATATAAAAGGAAAAATCATACTTCTGATCCCATCTTCTGTGAACTACGTCCTTAAGTCGATCAGGAAGAATACTATATTCTTACTCTTATAGAATGTGGTGAGTCATGAAAATTATTAGTGTTCTCTAATGCAAAGTGAGCACTGCAGTCTGCAGTTCAACAAATTCAATGATTTTGTACCTTCATTTGTTCTGCAGATGCAGGTGACTCTGACTACTGTTATTTCGGTGATTGATGGCTTAAAAAGATTATATATATAGAAAAACTGAAGCCTCTGGAGATTGCATACCAGTTCAACGATTTTGCTTCCCCGCTATAGGTACAGACTTATGTTCACGTTTATTGGAAGGATATTAAGTTTTGTCATGATAATTGGGTTATTGTACCAATACTTGCATGCCATTACACAATTTTTGTGTTTAAAGTACCATTTTTGGTATAGTATTTCAGCAATTTTAAATACTAAGCTAGATCTGTTTCAGGTTCTGGAAAACAACTATGCAGAAGTATAATTCTACTTCATCAAAGCCTGCTTTGGCTTAAAAGCTAAAGATAGTTTTGAATTTTAAATTTTGATTTTTAAGATAATTTCGTACGGACTTTTTATTTGTCTTAGCAATCACGAACAGAAAGCTGAGCAATCAAACTCTAGGAGGGCTTCTCTAGGTCTTATTGGTCCCCTGAGGAGATTAACGAGCTGGCCCTTTCGTTTGTCGAACTCGCCGAGAAGATTTACTTCATAGTGAACTAGCCATGGTCATCTTGGTAGTCTGCTTACGCCTGCTATTACTTGTGTTCTCAAGACAAATGCCATTAGTACTACATGATGCAAAAAGATTTAAAAAGTTTAAAAATTTACGTATTCTCTTACTCGAATTTTTAGGCTATTATAGGATGAAGGTGATGTCGAATTAGCAGAGCTCTATCACCTACTTGGCAATGCATCCGGAGACCTATCTATTTCTCACCACTGTCGGTGTGGGTACACCGTCTACAGGGATCTAGCGGGACCCCCTTTGTGAGTTCGGCCAGAGGCTAAATGCGTTCGACTTGTCGTAGGTCGATCCACAAGTAAATGCAACGATGGGATTATATAGGTTCAGGCTACACGGTGGCGTAATACCCTGCTCCTATTGTGTTCTTGGTTTCTTGTTGGTCTGTGAGAGGCCCTTACAGAACTTAGGCTCCTAGAGTTTGTTTCTCTCTTGAGCTTCCATCCTCTTTTCTCTTGGCCTTGGCTCTCCCCTTATAGCTTTTTATGGGGGAACACCACAGCTGCCGAACTATGGAAATAACGTACACCATTACAGAATTAGGTATGGTAGGTCTTGCCACCCTCTGACCGGTAGGCCAGCTCACCACGCTCCTATGGCCCCCCTCAAGACCGATCCAGAGTGAGAAGGCCATCGCCCACCACGCGTCCTGGCGTGGCCGTCGAGCACTTGCTGGGAAAGATTGGGCTTGCCACGCTGGTCGTGGGCCCCTGCTGTCAGTCTTCCACAGAAGTAGGTGCAACACAGTGAGACTGGGCGGGTGACGCTGTAGTCAACCATGTCGTCTGCCAGCCCGCGCCTTCGGCCAAGAAAGCATGATGATGGCGCATGGCGTGGGGTACAAAGCCATCTTGTCCCCCTCACCGCATGCCCGCTAGATATACGTCTCATCGCCTTTAATGGGAGAAGCGCGGGAAGACTGAAGCGAGGCAGCATGCTCTATCGCGTCATCATTAATACCCCTACCTCCATGCCTTCCCCGAGCTACTCGGGGGAGTTGAGCTCGGGGGCATGGCAAGGTTTTGCCCCGAGTGCGGCTGCTACGGCCACAAGCTCGGGATACGCCCCATGATTAACCCTTGTAGCCATGAGCTCGGGTCCTTACTTCCTGGACCTGGGGGATCCCAGGTGTAGCTTCATAGTGGCTGTGAGTTGTGCGTACATTCCTTGGTAATGTGATGACGTGGTGCCAGGCAGCCCCGAGCCGCTGGTGGTGAGAACCGTGGTTCCCACTTCACCGACAGCAGCCCCTGGTCTTAGTGTCGGGCGAGGGCTTGTCAGAGACCGAGGGTAAGGCCCATCCTTGCGGCGAGCGGTGGCGGTGTGGAGCCTAGTCGTCTGATGGCCCACCTTGTTCATCCGCAGCCCATTGGCCCAAGCTGAAATGAATACACATCTCATGCATGAATGCTAGACGCATGGGAGGCGAAACGACGCACGGCGCGCATCGTCCCCTTGGCTTTTGGGGAATTCAAAATGCCACGCGCCGTGCGCCAACCCCTTGGCTCTTGGGGAAGCGGGAATGGCGCGCGATACCCAACCTTCTGCTCCCATGCGTGCTCATCTCGAGGGTAGGGGAATCAAAACCCAGCTCAGGCTGATAAGGCATTCCCTCAATCCGTGCACCGTGTAAGACCATGCTTTGAGCGCCGCTGCCCATAAAGAGCGAGGGGGAGGAGCGTTACGCAACCTGCACCCTTCTTGCTCCTTACCTTTCTTAGTCTATTCGTCTCCTAGTTTTTCCTCCTCCGCTGCAATCCAAGCTTTCCTGCCCCTCACCAAACTTTATGCAGCATGAGCTTGTGCGAGGGGCGCTCGTGCAGAGGCAGCAGGTGATGCTACTTGACAATGGGCGGGCCTAAAAGGTCCGCCGAAATACGTGTCTACGGCAGCCCTTGTGGTGCTCCCAAGGGCAGCGGGGACTCCAGCTAAGGGTAGCGGGGACTCCAGCTTCACACTGGAATCGACGCGGCGGGGAGTAGCAGAGTCATCTTAATGCGTCTCTGCCCGGCTGCCCGAGCGTCATTGCAGCTTTGGAATCCCTACATGGCTGCTCGGGAGAGGTTGCAGTTCCAGCTTCTCGCAGGTGGTTGTCAGGGCGACCTTGCGCAGCATGAGCTAGCGTGGAGGGCACTCATGCGGCGGCTGCCTGGTGACGCCACCATTCGACGGGTGGTGCACACCATCCACCAGAACGCGTGTCAGTGGCACCTCCCGAGTTGCCATACGGAGTGTCTTACAAACATAATAAATTGTCTGACATATGTAGTGGGAAATGATAAAGATAAGTAAAACTAAGCCGTGCAGAGGCTCCAATCCACAGGCAGCTTGACAGCAGTACAAGCCTACTCCTTCTGACGGTCTTCATCTAAGTAGAAAACTCCAGCTCTAAAGGGGGAAAGAGAGCAAGATTGAGTACCACTCACAATACTCAGCGAGTCACACTAGCAAAATGCAATAATGCACGGGTGACAAAGAAGGATCTAGGCTCATTTGCATAAAGCAGTTGTAAACAGTGGTAGTTGTAAAATAGGTAAAATAGTTGTTATATAAATCAGTATTAATCTATCGCTGAACAACGCTACACCACATTGATTAGGCCCAAACCATCCAACCTAGTCTAAGCAGTATTTTAGGTCAAAATTATTAAGGTGAGACTAATCACGGTGAGTGTTGACCAATCACCCATTACCGCGGGCTCAACTATTCAAATAGATTTATTTTGGCCAGAGGTGTACAACTGTACCCATAAGACACAGCCCCACGCACGTTCCCGTGCACCGGCGTGCCACCATGACACCCCGCGAAGAGGCTATGACAGGACCATCCACACAATTCCTCTCTAACCATCCACACCACACTGAGGTTGCACTAGCCGATAGGGCACACCGTGTTGGATAGGCTACCCCCCTTGTGCCATGATGGATCTAGAAGCCGATCAACCCGTAACCCGATCTAACCCAACTCCATCACGCCGAGCTACGCTACAAGCCCAGCCGTTGCCTATGCTGGCTTGTGGTAAGTATGGAATTCTGCTCAAGGGGGTCCCGTGAACCAGTCTTTAACTGCCATGGGTGCGACCAGCAAAACCATGCACTCACAGCCCACCATTAGGTCATATTTTAGTTATGTAATTATCCATTAACAAAGTATCCATCATCTCGACACCAAGTAGAATATAAAAGTCATAATTAGTAATTTATCCCCAAAGTGTGCTAGAAGCAAGTCCTACGTCATAATCTAGTCACGTGATTACCCAAGATATCAAGGAAACAGGATTGACAAATTAGGGCTAATGATATATTACATAGGTCATTCCCGATCCACATGAAATAATAAAACATGCAATTTCATTTAAGCAAAACAAATTATGTGCATAAATTGGGTACAATATATTCAAGATAGAGATGCAACTTGCCTTGCTTAGCTCCTGTGACTTTCGTGACAACTTCATAGTACACAAGGGAGTTGGAAACGTCAGTCTCCATCGACAATCAATGCATCAACAGATAAAACGGTACATAAGAACATTGAAATTGAGGCTAAAACTATTTTTAATGGATTCTTGGCATTTTTATGGATTTAATGCAATTTGAATGGAATTAATCGAAGCCCGTATGAATTAGTTATGAAATTTTGAAGTTTCACTGTGTTTTTGCTATACAGACAAAAGTCCTTAATCAATTATTGTGCATTAAAGAATCTTTATGGTGTCAGCTGACAAGGCAAGGGCCGGAGCCGACAAGTGGGCCCCATGAATCAGTGACTCAAGCGAGGGCGGCGCACAGTGGACCTAGTCCACCCGAGCGCAGGCGTGGCTACACCACGTGGCTGCCAACGTGGCAGCCATGGCGGACAGGATGCCGACGCGGCGCCAATGTGGCAGGGGCGCGAGCACTCGAAACGGGTGCCACGCGGACAGCCCTGATTTGCTGGAGCAGATTAGATAGCCGAGGTGACGGCAAGCACGCCTGCCGCCCAAGACCAGCGGAGGGGCAACGCGCGCCGCGAGCGGCGGAAGGGAAGGGAAAGAAGATGGAAGGCTCACCGAGGGCTCAAGGCGACAGGAATGCAACGACCGGCGGTGAAGGAGAGGAAATGGCAGCGGCGGAGTTCGGGGTCGACGGTGATGGCGAGCTCCAGTGGCGAACGGCGGAGACAGAGGGGTTGATGGGGCTAAGGATGACCTGGAGAAGGTGTTGAGAGGATTAGGAGGGAGAATAGATGAATGCTGCGGCGGAAAAACTTGGCTGAAGGGCTTCAGCTGCGGAGCACACCTCGCTTGGGGATTCAGCATTCCGGCAGCGGAACAGGGCGGTGAACAGGCGGACGGAGTGCCTCTGGGGGTGGAGATGGCTGCGAAGGTAAGTGCGTGACTCGGCGACGGCTAGAACGGCGGAGAGTGGCGGCTAGAAGCGATGAACGGCGGCAGTGCTTTAGTAATTCGGTGCGTGGTGTGTTAGGGAGCTTGGCGAGTGCGGGCAAATGAGGGGAACTATCAGGAGAGGTGCGGGGGTGGATTATATGGACTCGGAGTGGAGAAACCGTGGCCAAGGTGGTGCAATTTCTCTGTGAGAGAGGCGTGGTCAGCGGGCGGCATCGTGGGGCGAGTCTACGTGGGTTTTCCATGGCGAGTATGGGAATTGGGCACGGATGAGTGGTGGAATCGATCCGCATGCATTTTGAACGGAGGGCGGATGGGTTTGCGTGGCAATGGGAGGAAGAAATCTGACAGTGTGGAGTTTGGTCTCCTCCAGCTGATTCGGTCGGAGGTTGAAGACACTAATGACATGTGGGCCCTAGCCCCACTTGTCAGCGAGTGACGAGAAGAGCGGGCGCACGGCGTGCTGGGCTTGTGTGGGCCGAGCGCGAGCGAGAGAGGAGGGTGAGGTCGGTAGGCGGGAGCAGATGGGCCAAGTGCGCGCGGGAGGGAGAGAGGCCAAGGCGTGCATGGTGCAAGACGACGCGGCGCGGAGAGGGGAAGTGGGCCGGGGACAGCCCACTGGAAAAGGAAGAAAAAGAGAAAACATAAAGAAAATGATTTCTAGTTTGATTTTTAATTCCAATAAGAGTTTTGGAATTATTAAAAATACTTCCTGTGCTCTAAATATTCCAGTAAAAATCCAGTTAATGTATTGAGACAAGGAGAATACAAAAAAAATATTTTCAGCCATGAAAAGTTATTATTTAATATTTTTGTTTATAACCCTTCACTCTTTCCTTAAAAAAATTTCTTTTATTCCATTTTCACATTTATTTTAAGGCTCTATAGGGTAAAACTCAGGATGTCACACTCAAGCAGAGCATTGAATGTACTACCTCAGTGTCTCGCCCTCCCACTGAATGACAGTGTGGAGGTCGGACTGCATTCCAGGGCGAGGAAACGTGCCCTGGAAGTTGGCCACGAATTGGTGGCATAAGTCATCCCACAAGCAGATGGAGTTCGAGGGAAGGTTCATGAGCCAAGAGTGGAGCCTAGGCCTTCAAGGCCACAGGGAAGTAATTGGCCGTCACCTTCTCACTCCCGCCTACCTCCTGGATGGCGGTGGTGTAGATTTGGAGGAACTCCATAGGGTCGATGGACCTATTGTAGTTCTCCGGGATATCCGGGAGGAACTTGACAGGCCAGTGAACCTAACGGAGTTCATAGGTGAAAGCGCAGCACCCGGCCCCATATGGCATGGTGCCGGCGGGCGAAGCGTAAGGTGACGCTCGCGGATCGGAGACCCGCAGCCCCCGGAAGACGCTTGGTCCTCCATGGCCCCCGGATGACGCTTGGACTCTCCCGTATGCGCTCGAGTGTGACGCACGCGTCCTCATGGGCCTGCTGTTAGTTGAGTTGAATGCGCAGGTCCGGCACTTCTCCCCCAGCTAGGGGAGCTATATGTCAGCCAGCAGCCCTCACAGCGGGTCGGCGTTCTCCCCCGAACTGGGGGGCTTGTCACCGTGGTGTCAAAACCGATGGTGTGGTTGACTTGGACGCTGTCTTGCAGGCGGTGTGGGAGCTGGCAGCCATCACGTGGCGGTGCATCGTGCCCACCAGTTCGGCAATCTCCTTTAGCCAATGATCTTCCGGGGTCCCCCCGACGGTCTAGAGAGGAGGATAGCGGAGGAGTGCCTGTGTAGCTAACAGGGTGTTCCCCGGGCTGGTTGTGTCGAAGTCCAGCCGGCAACTGGCTGGCACACGGTGCGTGCACTTCCACCACATGTTTGAGGCAGCGGCAGGCCCATCAGGGCCCTCACCACCTCCCTCAGCGTGTGAGGGCGCCGAGTTTGCCTGCCATGCGTGAGGGTGATGATGTGGTGCTAGCTAGGGACGATCCTACCGTGTCGATGGGAACTGAGGAGGCAGAGCTGGGCATGGCGTGGCGGCCATAATCTCCTCCCCTCCCTCCTCAGAGTCGGAATCACGACGATGGTTCCACCGGCCATCTCACTACTCCAATGAGGAAAATCTACAATGAATCAAATCAAAACACAACTCCCCCTACCTAGCGCGCCAGTTGTCAATGCACGCACCGTATGCAGGGGTCCTACGGGACCTTCTTTGTGAGTTTGGCCGGTGGGTGAATGCGGTCGATTTGTCGTAGGTTGATCAACGAGTAAATGAGGCAAAGGGCTTATACAGGAGCAGGCCGCACGGTGGTGTAATACCCTACTCCTGTTATGTTCTTGGCTTTCTCTCTTCGTTGCTTGTGAGAAGTGTTTACAAGACTTAGGCTCCCCTAGTTTTCTTGATCCGATCCCACTTTTCTTGCCTTGACTCTCCCCTTATAGTTCTAGGCGGAATACCACAGTTGCCAAACTATGAAAAACACCATTACAGAATTAGGTGTGTTAGGTCTTGTCGTCCCCTGACCGATGGGCCAGGTCGCCACCCTCCAGTGGACCCCCCTCGGGGTCGGTCCAAAGCGAGAGGGCAGTTGCCCTGCCACGTCTAGGCACGGCTGTTGAATGCTTGCTGGGGAAGATTGGGCTCACCACGCTAGCCATAGGCCCTTCCTGTCAGCCTCCTGTAAAGGTAGGTGAAATATAGGAGGCCAGGGCGGGTGGCACGGCAATCAACCGTGCCACCTGCCAGCCCACGCCTTATGTCAGGAAAACATGATGATGGCGCACGGCCAGGGTCAAAGCCTTCTTGTCCTCCATGCCGCACGCCCGGTAGATAAACATCCCGTCGCCCTTAATTGGAAAGGCACGCGAGGACCAAAGCAAGGCGACACGCTTCATCACATCGCCATTATTCCCCTCCTCTCATGCTAATCCCGGGTTGCTCGAGAAGGTCCACCTTGGGGGTGGCCCCAAGGTTGCACCCCAGGCTCGGCCGCTGTGGACATGAGCTTGGGGTCCGCCCTAAGCTCGGCCCTCGCAGCCACGAGCTTGGGGCCTTGCTTCCATGGGCCCAGGGAGAGCCTAGGTGCTGCCGTGTAGCAGTTGTGGGCCATGTATGTGGCCCCAAGCGATGTGATGACGTGGTGCCAGGCGGTGGGAGCTCTGATTCCCACTTCACCGACACTAGGGTCTCCAGGAGGAAGAAGGAAAGAGGAAGGAGGGAAAAGAAAGAAGAAGAAAGAAGGGAGGGGAAAATGGAAAAAGAGAAAGAGAGAAAAGGAAAGAAGGGAAAAAGGAAGAAAAGTAGGGGTTTTCTAGAAATTTGCCAAATTTGCGATTTTAGGAAATTTAGGGATTTAGGAAATTTGGATATATCTAGGAATTTAGAAATATTTCATGGAAATTGGAATTGTTGGTGATTAAATAGGCATTTGAGCTCTACTTCAAAATAACCAAATAAATTCCAATAAACTCCAATAGTGAGCGACCAAATAAAAATGGTCGCGTAATTAATTTATTAGCCAATTTAAATTCCTTTTTCTTGTGAAATTTTAATTAAGCTAGTTTAGACAAATAAACCGAATATAAATTTTTGAAATTAACCATCTAAACCAAAAGGCTAAACCAGGACGTGACACTTGCTTTGACTAAGGAAATTTATAGTAACCAAAGATACGGTTGTAAGATCCAATAAAATGTATGCAGAAGTGACACCAGGGAAAGCCACACCTGTCTAGTTCAAAAGGGTCAATTGGATAAACCAAAGTTGGAACAACTTTAGCGCGAGTAAAACTCGGCAGAACTAGACTTAGAAAAACTATTGTTTACTTTAGGCACAAGAACCCGCTATCGAAGAACTTGCCACCTGTAATCTCTAACCCCAACGCACTAGAGCCAACGTAGACGACTTCAAAGGGAGCATGGGGCTGTCACCAACCGGCAACTATGCCTGACCGTTCCTCCAGCTAACATTTCTTGGAACTATAAGACCTAGGCACCATGTCTACGACTTATACTAAAGGCTCTCTCCTGATCAAAGAGATCAGCTTACGAACTTAGATGGCTGAACTAAGCTTGGACAAGAAATCTGCAAACAAGCTTTAACAACTTCTACGCTAAGCACAACAATCGGTCGATTGGAGCAAGAATTCCACAAACAGGATAGTATGAAATTTTGTACGTTTCAATATATATATATATATAATTTACTTCTGTACTGTTGTTCTAAGTTTGCCATTGGTAACGGAGTGGGTGGGGGGAGGGGTTTTGAGTTTTGACCATGATGACCAAGGGGTAAAATGGTCTTTTTCAACACTTATCAAATGGTTGTTAACATGAAACTGACGGCAAGGCATTTCTTAGACAAAATCGCTTGTACAATGGCATTTTCTGGAACTTGCCCTCATCGATGGCAAAACGTGGAATCTAGTACTTGTCCATGGAATTTCTTAGAATTTCTCATGCGTAAAAGTAATACTCGGCAAGAGATAAACGGTATGGAAGTAAATGACATATATATTGAAACGTACAAAATCGGAAAAGAGAGATACTAGATCGTTACTGAAATTCTGAAGACAGGTCCTTCGGAACTCTGGCCGATTTCCGACACGACTCAACTTCCAACCGAATCTCCTCCTACTCCTCTACGAACTAGAGTCATCTAATCTCGACACTCTAGCTACTAAAAATGCGAGAAGTGGAGTGTGTGAGGTGTTGAGTGTGTGGTGTGTCTAAGTGAGTGAGGAAGGAGGGTATTTATACTAGGAGGAATGTCAGTCAGCTGGCCGGCCATTGCAGATGGGCTGGCCAGTCACGTGGCACCGGCCAGACCGTCCATTTGGTCGGTTCCTCCCTCCAACACTCCATATTGCACCTCCATGACGGTTGTTGGAGTCCATGTTTTTAGCATAAAACTTGTAAAATTGGTATCTCCCTCATGCAATGTGATAAAATGAAATTTCTTTCACTAAAATTCATGTTGAGTCAGAACCTATCCACTATGAACAATGCATACATATTAAAAGCATTTTGGATTTTTCATAATTTGGTGTTTATTTGATTACCATTATTTTATATAGAGGACGATCCGTTGACGGTGAGGAGTTTGATCTTGGTACTGACCAAGGAGAAGAAGTTGAGCAAGGCAAATGCCCTCTCTCTCTCTTTGACCAAGTTGAAACCTATGTTTGGGGCAAATGTGTTGAATTATAAAATTTGCATGCGTAATTGTAACTATCGATACTTGCAATGTGAAATATGGTAGCTATAACCAACTTACTGGATAATTAACCGTAGGGGGAGTGCCCGCTTGAGTCGATTAAAGACCAAACTCATTGTCATTAACTTATGTTTACAATACAACCGCATGTGTTAGTATGGGATGGTCTTAGCTCATTAAGTTGCTTATTATTTAGCCTTGCATTTTGGTAGGCTAGAGTAGTATGGGTTGATGTTGTTTAATCCAGAGAAGTTGCCTATTAACCAGTCATGGTGTAGGCGTCTAAGCGTGTCCAGTATAATGGTACAGTGCCTCACGGGGAAATGGGTGTTTACCATGACGGCATTAGGTTAAGCCATGGGCCGACCACCTAACGGCTCTAGGTCACGACCTAGGGTGGATTTACACTTGTCATACTGGTGCAAGGCTATGTTTTGAGCAATGTAAAGGCTACACCGTGAGTAATAAATTGGATACTTCTCGGTACTGCGTGGCATGCGTTGCATGATTATTATTTTGCATCATGTGGGGTAAAGTTGTACAAACCCTGCAAAGTCAAAACTAATCGATTAGCCGTGCTCGCGGTTATGAGCGGCATAGTGAAGTGTCATGAGTATAGTTTTGCGTTTTATAAATGTGTTTGAAACTTGGTTTTGAAGTGATGATGAATCTAAAATTTAAGTTGTATTATTGGCTTGCTGCCGTGGAGGGCAGTAAGAATGCTATACATGATGATACTATGACTTGCTATTATGCTATATAGTTCCAAACACTTGTTTAACTACTGTTTCAAATTGGTTGTGAAATAAAATTGGCTTTATGCAAATTGAATCCATAAATAGCCTTCCTTTAATATGGCCATGCATCTAGTATTTTAGGTTTGGCTCCTTGCCAGTACATTAATGAGTTAATGTACTGACTCTTGCTCTATGTATATGTTGTTGTATTTATACTATGTTACAGGTGAGGACTTAGTGGATGATGAGTGCTTCGTTTGGCACGTTGCAGATTTGGAGGATGGTTCTCACTAGGCTATCCCAAGTCGGTTGCTTGTGGGGTGTTTTGGGTAGAACATGCTTCCGTGAAACGCTATCTATTTGGCTAGTCGGTCTATGAAATAATGTTGTTGTAACTCTATGTGTAATTATCTAGCTAGAACCACCTTTTATTTGGATGTCAATTGTTGAGATGAAAGTATGAGGTTAGCAACTTTTATAGGGCTAGCTAAACACAAGTATAAGCTTGGAACACTTGAGATATTTGCTTAATAGATTAAGTCCTCTGTGGTATGAGACTTTGGACAACTCCATTGAGCGGATGCCAAGTGATACATACCTAAGGAAGGACTGGTGGAGACTATTTTATTATCTCCTTTGTTTCGAGTCCGGTGTCTTGAATTTATATCATGCCTATGGCTAGCGATGTCAGGTCAACAATGAGGCTGATGGTTACAATATTTATTTGGTCTTTTTTTGAGATTCTACTCAACTATATAGGTATAAGTCTTGAGGTGCCTGACATAATGATTTTAAAGTTTCAATAGGATATTATTGCTAGGGATCTATTTGTGATAACTTTGGTACTAAATTGTATTTTGTAACACTTTGCCTGAGATTATTAGTTCTTTAATAAATTTGATGCTAATCTTTAGGGCGGTGAATAAGCCTTGAGCATCTCTCTGTGGTTATGCAGTTGATGGCCTTGGGTTTTATCACATTCCTCTCTCTGTGGTTATGGAGTTGATGCATCTCTCTGTGGTTATTGCTAGGGATCTATCAGAAGATAAAACATGAATCAAAGGCTGCTTTAGTTAAGGTAACGGGTGGTATTTTGACTGTGCCAAATGTAATATCTGAACTAGAGAGGTTGATTCCAACAAAATGGAAGTGGGAAGTGGAAGACAATGGTAATAACACGTTTCACACAATTTTTCCTTCTAGGGCTGAGTTGCAGTGAATGGTGGAATGGGGAATAGTGCATACTAAGATTGGGAATGCTATGATGGAAATAGTGGAAAGGGGTGTGGGGAATGAGGTCAAGTATGTCATACCAAAGATTTGGGTGCAATTTACTGGTTTACCTAAAGAGCTGAGAGATTATATGATTATATGGGCAGTTGGTTCCATTCTTGGTATTACTAAAATGGTGGATATCAGGTTTATTAGAAGATATGACATCGCTCATTTGCAAGTTTTGGTCCTTGACCCTTCTCTCATTCGAGACTCTGTTGATGTTGTTATTGGAGATTTTCTCTATGAGCTTCACTTTAAAATGGAACCTGAAAACGGTGAGGCCAAACCTCAACCTATGGAGATAGACAATGATGATGACCTCAGAGATGGAAAGGAAAAAGAGGGTGGTGATTTCGATGGTAAAGAAGGCAAAGGTTCAGATTTAGGGAAGGGAAAGGTGGAGAATACACAGTCTAGGAATGGAAAATTCAGTGAATCCACATCTAGGACGTCCATTGCTCCTTCAGCTCAGATGCTACTGTTGCCTGGAATGGAGGGATTGACAGCTTCTTATGAGGAGTATGATGGGTTAATGGAGGATGAGGCATATATGGAGGAGTTGGTTCAGGAGACTGGCAAAGGTAGGTCGGTGAGGGAGTTAGCAGCGGTGCTTGAGGCTTCCGAGGCTCATACTCCACTTCATCAAAGCAAGAGAAGGGCGAAATGATTCGGACCAGCATTCTCTTCAGTGGGCGGAGAAGCTTAAGGCAAGCCGCAGTTTAGAAACTCACTCCTCAACAGTGACTCTTATGTTAATATCTCTTTTTTGCATTTTCTTGATAATCAGATAGTTAATTCTATTGCAAACCTAGGGATTCTAGTAGGGGATTCTGAAGCTAGTGTTAAAGAAGCGTTACAAGATATTAGACAATCTGAATTTTCGAGATTGAATACTTTTACTTTACAAAATAACAAGGGTTCTGTATTAGAAAAAGAAGAGAAAGAGATGTTAGAAGAAAATGAGATAGATAAGTTAATTCTTGGTCAGTTATGTGGGGGATATTATGGAGGAGGTACTGGATGTGGGTGGTGATCACGTACGTGATTTTAAAGCCACACCACAATCTAAGAAATCTCTTCTAAGTAAAAAGAAACGAAGTAGGAAGTCGGGTGGTTCAAGGAAAAACAATATATTATGAAAGGCGTGTTTTGGAATAGTGATGGGTTTAAAGACCTGAAAAAACATAAATTTATTCCAGATTTGACAAAGGAACAGGATCTGAACTCTATTGCTATTTCAGAAACTATTAGGGGAGATTTTGCACCTTCCTTTCTTAAAAACTTATGTGGAGGAAAAGACTTTTTATGGCATTGCAAAGCTCCTAAGGGTAGATCCGGTGGCATTTTATTGGGTATAGATTTACGAACTTTTGACATTGGTGCAATTGATGAGGGAGACTTTTATATTAAGTTTCAGTTATGTAATAAGATGGATAATTTCAAATGGGCTCTTGTAGAGGTTTATGGTCCTGCGCAAAATGAATTAAAAGAGCAATTCCTTGCTGAGATTGTTCATTTGTGTAGCCATGAAGTTTTACCTATTTTAATTGGTGGTGATTTTAACATATTTAGGAGCCCAGAGGAAAAGAATAACTCAAATTATGATGATAGGTGGTCTTTTCTTTTTAATGCAATAATAGATGGTCTCAGTTTAAGGGAGTTACACATGTCTAGGAGAAAGTTTACCTGGGCCAATAATCTTCCTATGCCTACTTATGAGAAACTTGATAGAATACTCATGTCTACCGAATGGGAACATAAAAATCCTCTTTCTACTGTGTATGCACTCAATAGAAACATCTCAGACCATACTCCTCTACTGTTAAATACTAATACATGAGCATCAAGTTATAACCAACAGAGTTTTAAATTTGAACTTGGTTGGCTATTATGGGATGGATTCTACGACATGGTTAAGGATGTATGGTCTAGTGTGGATTGTGATGATACTCATATGGAAAAATCGCAAACTAAAATTCGTAGATTGAGGCAACATCTAAGGGGATGGGCTAAAAATGTAAGTGACACGTACAATAAAGAAAAGAAGGATTGATTAGATAATTTGGATGTGCTTGATAAGAAGGCTGAGATTACGTTATTGTCTCAAGATGAACTGGACATCAAGCAATGTCTACATAATAGGTTGAGTCAATTGCTAAGAGAGGAAGAGATCAAATGGTATCAACGGGCCAAGGTAAAAGATTTATTGGAAGGGGATTCTAATACTAATATTTCATTTAGTGGCCAATGGAAAACATAGGAAAACTAGAATTTTCCAATTGCAGAATGGGGATCAATTAGTAAGTGGTGATGCACATTTAAATATGCATATCATGTCTTATTATAAGGGTGATGAGGATCTACCTAGCTCCTCTCATTCTTCTACTACTGCTACTCTAGATCCACCTATCTCCAATGCGTACAAAGGACCTATCACACGAGCACGTGCACGGGAAATTAATAACAAAGTGAATCTATTTCTAAGTACTTCTAATGATGATATTAATGAGAATAGTTTGATACCTAATAGATGTACTTTGCTTGTGATCAGGTTTGAGGGAATTGCATCATTGGAGATCGAGGAACAAGAGGAGGAGATTGCTGAACCAATGTTATGATTGATGTCACTCAACTCAGAATGGTCCCACGTGAGAACATATTTTTCTATGAATGCTCATCAAGTCTACTTTCCAACAAATCAAACGGCATGTGATTTGGAGTTTTCTACACCAAGTTGTGTATGTTTGAATATCTACTGCGTAGGTAGATTCAGTTATGCACGCGAGTTGATGAAGATGCAATGGCCGTAGCCCATATGCTTTGTTGAGATGTTGGGCTCCAATTCCAAGATGTTCTATAGGTGGAGAAGGAATTCTTTTGCAAGCCCTACATGGATTCAAACCTTCCCACACAACAGAACTAAGGATAAGGTGGAAAAAGCCCAACTTAGATTCGGTTTGAGCAGTCAGGAGAGGCCCGCACTAAAACGGACATAGATTTGGCATACGGAGTCCGTTTTGGGTGAATGAGCACTTGTTGGAAAGTTTACTTCAAGCCCAATCCATATTATACTCATGGGCCTTAAGATTCGGTGTGATCACATCACAATGGCCAAAACAATTCAACACTTGTAATCTGTTGTTTCCAGATTGAGTCCTACTTTATTTCCTAGTGTTAGGGTTTTGTATATAAGGCCATGTACTCGACCAAAAAGGGTAGACCACGTTTAATCTACTCATATTTTCACAGCAATATTTCCTAGGTGGGAGTTTCTGCCGTCGATTGTTCTTGCTTTTCCTTCAGGGATTTGAGGGAGCAATAGATCCACTTTTGTGTGGTCGAGTCGATCATCTCTTGCGTGTGGTTTTACGAATTCGTGGTGAAAGTGTGGTTTAAGGGTAGCATTTGTTCATTCTCTCGTTGATTACACTGTGTATCCAGATTGTACATCGAGAAGGTCAGGCGACCCGTATCAAAGGGTTTATTTGGACCACCTGAGAAGTCTCTTTTTACTTCTGATGAGACTCGAAGGGATGATATTCCTCAAGTGTCTGAATTAGAGAACGAGGTTTTAATAGAATATTTTACTGAAAAAGAGGTACGCGAGGCAGTTTTCCAAATGGAACACAATAAAGCTCCGGGTCCGGACGGATTGCCGGCTGAATTCTATCAAATTTTTGGGAGGTTATTAAATCTGACCTTATGAATTTATTTAATGATTTCCATAATGGCACTTTGCCTTTGTATTCTTTAAATTTTGGTACAATTATTCTTTTACTTAAGTGTAAGGAGGTTATTAAGATTTAGCAATATAGGCCAATTTGTTTGCTTATTGTAAGTTTTAAAATTTTTACTAAGGTTGCGACTAATAGAATTATTGGGGTAGCACAAAATGTTATTAGCCCAATTCAAATAGCTTTCATGCCTGGCAAGAATATAATGGAAGGGGTTGTGATTTTGCATGAAACTATTCATGAGATGCATAAAAAGAAATTGAATGGGGTCATTTTTAAGATAGATTTTAAGAAAGCTTATGATAAGGTTAAATGGCTTTTTGTCTAACAGACCTTACGGATGAAAGGCTCTCACCTAAATGGTGTCAATGGATTGCTTCTTTCATCCAAGGGGGACATGTTGGCATTAAGGTTAATGATCAGGTTAGTTCCAATTTCTAAACAAAAAAGGGTTTGAGACAAGGTAACTCTCTTTTTCCAATCCTTTTTAACATAGTAGTGGACATGTTATCTATTCTAATTAAGCGTGCTAAAGAAGATGGTCAAATTACTGGCATTGTGCCACATCTTATTGATGATGGTTTATCTATATTACAATATGCTGATGATTAATTCTGTGTTGACAAGTCTATCTATGTTTATGATTTCATTTTTCAAAATTCCTAGAGGAATTCTTGAAAAAATTGATTTTTAAAGATCTAGATTCTTTTGGCAAAGTGATAGCCTTAAGAAGAAATATAGACTAACTAGATGGAATATTATTTGCCAACCAAAGGAACAAGTTGGACTTGGAGTTCATAATATAGATATTCAAAACCAATGTCTTCTAAGTAAATGACTTTTCAAGCTGATAAACGACGATGGTGTTTAGCAGAATTTACTTACAAGGAAATATTTAAAGAATCAATCAATTACACAAGTTATGAAAATACCGGGTGATTCTCATTTTTGGCCGAGACTAATGAAAGTTAAATATAAGTTTTTAAGCATGGGGACTTTTGTTATTAATGATAGGAAACAAGTCAGGTTTTGGGAGGATAGGTGGATTGGTAATTTTTCTTTTAAGGAGCAGTTTCCTTCTTTATATAACATTGTTCGTAGGAAAAGTGTATCGGTGCAATTGTTATGAGTACTGTCCCACTCAATGTATCCTTTAGAAGGACTTTAGTGGGTCAAAATCTCGTTTTATGGCATAATTTGGTTGCTAAGATTGTTTATATTAATCTAAATGATGATAAATGTTTGCTTAGATAGAATCTTCATTAGAATGGTCAATTTTCAGTCCGTTCTATGTATTCAGCTTTGATCAACAATGGGTATATCGAGAGGAATAAGGTACTATAGAAATTGAGAATGCCTCTTAAAATAAAGATATTTATGTGGTATTTTCTTTAAAGGGGTTATGTTAACCAAAGATAATTTAGCACGTAGGAACTGGAATGGTAGTAAAAAATGGTGCTTTTGTATGCACGATGAAACTATCCAACACCTGTTCTTTGATTGTCACGTTTCTAAATTTATTTGGAGAATCATCCATATTTCTTTTCGATTGATGCCACTGAATAATGCTTCACATTTGTATGGGAGTTGGCTTATGGGTATTGATTTAAAAACCAAAAAACATATTTTAGTAGGAGCATCTGCTTTATGTTGGGTTCTTTGGCTTACTAGAAATGATATGGTTTTTGATAAAACTCCAATGAAATCTTATATGCAGGTACTTTTCAGGGCAACACATTGGCTTCGATTCTAGGCCCAACTGCAAAAGTGTGATGAGGACAAAGAACTCTTTCATTTTACATGCCAGAGTTTGGAGACAACGGCCATGCACATCTTCGCCAACTTTGGATGGAAATCCAGTAATAGAATCACTTCCTAAATAAGAAGTATCTTTTCATTGGTTGGTGTGGTCTAAGAATGTTTTCTCGTTATCATTTTGTACGGTCATTTGTGTTTGGTTCAATCAACAACTTTGTAATAAGTGGTTGTAGCTTCTGCTGAAGTAAAGGCCAGATTATCCATTATTAAAAAATAATTAGTCAAAACTTTATAGCATAAAAAAGCACTTTCAAGTCTTAAGAGTAGGGGTGAAAACTGGCCGGGTATTTCCCGGCTGCCCACCCGCCCATATTTAAACGGGACAAATTCGGGTCATATATTCGAGTACCCAGGTGATTATTCGGATATCGGATCTGAATAAGGGTATTTTTATATGGATATGGGTTCGGGTTTGGTAAGACAGTATCCGACGGATACGGATTATCCGTGTATAAAAACGGATATTACCTGGTAAGAAATTCAGATATTACCCAGAAAGAAAACCTAATCCAACCTTTGATTGGCTCACTGCATCTGTTCCTTAGATCAGATCTCACGCAGTCACGCCTCACGCAGCCGCCACTGCTGCACCGCCTGTCTGCTCCGTCGGCCGACCCCTACGACCCCGCCCTCCTCGCGCTTGTCTCCAGCGGTCGGCGCCTCCTCCGCCACACTGTGCTGCTAGCCGACTGGACCCTGCAACCCCGCCCCTCTTTGCGCTCATCTACTCCTTGGCTCTTCGCGTCCTCCGCCGAGCTGCGCCACTGCCCCCGCGGCCCTGCCCGTCTTAGCACTAGCACGTCGCCCCCGCACTCATCAGCGCCGACGCTGCCCCCAAGCCTGTCTGCTCCTCCGCCATGCCACACCCGCACAGCTGCGCCTGTGGTAACTGGTAAGAGTTCGTCTGAGACTGTACATTGCAATCTCTATTTGGACACTGAATCACCAAATGATGAACTCCACTGCAGCCTGTTCGGATTTATCCTCAAACAAAGACCTTGGTGTTGGTGATACACTTCTAGCGGCCATTGGGAATTTGGTTCGGCTTCAAACCTTGAAACTCTGTAAGTTTCAAAAATTTTCCATAACAGACAAGGCAATGTCCTTCTCCTAACTTCCTGTGAAATATGCAATCCTCTATTTCCACCATCAATCCATAATTACTGGCTTACCATCTGTTGTGACTTGTGAGCTTTTAAAAGTTTTAGAAATGTGTCCCTGTTATTCGATCTCAATGTGGTTTCCTGAATTGTTTTATGTAGGAGTGTAGGTAACTGAGTATATATTTGCTCATTTGAATTTTGCTTTTTGATTGTAGGAAAAACTTAAGATGGGTAGTGATGATGCAAGTTTAAGTGCTTGTGCTAGCACAGGGGCATCTCCGGCTGGTACCTCAACAACAGCTGGTACAAGTCACTCGACGTTGGCACTGAATGCATTGGTACCACATGAGACAACCACAACCATTGGAGGTAGAGGTATAGAACCTGTCATCATTGTTGATGAAGACGATAGGGCATTCACAGGAGAAGTTGAACCTGCAGCCAAGAGGCAGAGGAAGTGTACCTCTGAGGTTTGGAAGCATTTCAGCAAGTACACTGAGAAGGTTAAGAACAAAGATACTGGTGTGATTGAGAAGCAATTTAAAGCAAAATGCAACAAATGTGGTAGAGTGTTTGGTGCGGAGACAAACAATGGCACAAAGCACTTATGGAATTATTTGAACCGTATTCACTCATTGAAACGAGGTTAGCAAGACTTGAGTTGAAGCATAGAGAGGTTCAAACTTTTAGGTATGATCCTGAAGAAAGCTTGCAAAAGTTCTATACAGCTGTTATCATGCATGAATATCCATTTTCTATGGTTGAGCACGAGTATTTTGTTGATTTCATCAAGTCACTTAGACCTAGCTTTGCATTTAAGTGCCGCATTACCACTAGGAAAGAGATACTAGAGATGTTTGAAGCTAAAAAGAAAGTGATGTATGATGAATTGAAATCAGTATCTACTAAAATTTCTATAACTATGGATATGTGGACATCAAATCAAAACAAAGCTTATATGTGCATCACTGCTCATTGGATTGATGAAAACTGGCTGATGCAAAAGAGAATACTTAGGTTCATTCATATTAAAGGGCAGCATATAGGAACTAGGCTAGCAAGTGCATTCTTCAAAGGAGTAATGTTTATGAATATTGAGAAAAAATTATTTGCTCTCACACTAGACAATGTTTCGTCAAATGATAAATGTGCTAGAGAAGTTGTGATAGAGCTTAATAAGCTTTACAGTATTACTAAAGTCCCTCCATTGATATGTGATGGTGTTTTCTTTCATGTGAGATGTCTATGTCACATATTAAATCTTATTGCTCAAGATGGATTGAAAATAATTGCATCTATAGTTAAGAATATTAGAGCTACTATTGGTATTATGAAGAATTCTACATTACAATAGAAGGAATTTCAAAAATGTGCAGCAGAATGTGACTTGAACAACAACTCTAGCCTTCCATTTGATGTGCCTACGAGGTGGAACTCCACATATGACATGTTAAAACAAGCTATTTACTATAGGAGGGCTTTTGATAGACTTTTGTTCTTACATGACGATAAATATGGACATTGTGCTCTTAGTGTTGAAGAATGGGATATGGCTAAATCATTAAGCAAGTGTTTGGAGAAATTCAATGATGCCACCCTGTTATTCTCTGGTTGTCTATATCTAACAGCAAACTTATTTTGGTGGAAGTTTTGTGAGATTAAGTTAGCACTTGCAGAATGGTGTCAAAGTGCTAATGTCTTCATTGTTTCTATGGCCGTGGCCATGCAAAATAAATATGACAAATATTAGGACAAGTCCAACCTAGCTCTCGCTGTTGCCTGCTTTTTGGATCCTAGGTACAAGCATAAGTTAGTGCAATATTTTCTAAATAAGATCTATCTTGAAAGGTCTGATGATGAATTTAATCGTGTCTTGGATGATGTCAAAACATTGTTCCAAGTTTCCAAGAGTTGTGTTGCAACTAAATCTCCGAAAGATAGTGCTGTAGGACCAAGTGAGAATTTACAGCCACATGGTAATACTGATTTGGATGTTAATGACATTGAGGAATTCTTATATGATGATGGAGATGTGACCAAAGAAATGGATACAAATGAATTGGAGGTCTACATAAGGGAGAACCCAATTCGTTGGGTTGATCCAACAGGTCAAAGTGCAAAATTTGATATCTTGTCATGATGGAAGAGCAACCAAGTGACTTTTCCTATCCTCTTCATACTTGCTTGTGATGTATTGGCTACTCAAGTCTCTACCGCTGCTTCAAAGTCAGCTTTTAGTGTTGGTGGTCGTGTTGTTGGATCTTTTCATAGTTCTCTAGATCCTGAGATTATTAAGGCTTTAATTTATACTAAGGACTAGGTAAAATCATCTAAGAAAGGTAACTATTTTTGAAGTATTTTTGGAGCTTCACTTCTTCAATTATATAATCTCTCCTTTGGTTGCTAATTTTTTAATTTTAATTTCAGGATAATTTAATGACAAGATAGCAACAATTCTTGATAAGATTGATATAAAACTAGAGGATAAAGATTGTGCTAATATAGACATGGATGAAGAGGTTAAGTTAAAATTTCTTTCCTATGTAAGCTAGATGCAATATATGAGTGACATATCAAGTATTGCATTAATCTAAATATTGTCTCCCTGTGGCAGGGTTTCCCTTTCTCCATCCTCACGGGTGGTTGCGGTTCCACAAATCTTGGGGGTGGGTTTCTTATGTGCTAGAACTTTGGGTGTGTTTGGTGGGGGGAAATTGTTAAGAGAGAATGGGAGTATGAGTGGTGGAGGCTGTTAAGTCCGCTGTTTGGGTGGTGGGTGCGGGAGTTTTAGAAGGGATAAGGAAGACGAGTTTAAGAGCAAACTTCTACCTTTTTAATCCTTAGATAGGGAAGATAATTGAGAGTGAATTTCCCCTCTAAATATGACAAGATAAATATGAGCCGTACATCATCACTTAAAATCTAATTTTCACTTGTTCTCATCTCTAAGTACCAAACAAGAGACCGAGAGTAAAGGTGAATCTCCCATAGCCAATCCCTCCACTAATTCTCTCCTAAACTCCCAATCCCCTTCCCAAAAGTTACCCACGCTGGGATTTATATGCTTTTGATCCGCACTGAGATGTGTAGACTACTCGATATAGTCATCGCTGTATTCTGGTTGAGGTTAGTTCGTGCGATGTGGGCTAGAGCGGTTTTTGGATGATTTCTTTTTTCGAGAATACGCATAAACTTTGCGTATCTTTGTGCTTTTGGTTGATTAGAGTGCCCTTTTCAGAGTTAGATTTTGGATTAGTGCTCTGGCTTGTTGTTGGTGAGACTAACTTTGGGAATCTTGCAATACTGGACACTAAATCAGCTCTCTGGTAATCCCTTTAGAACGGCATGCGCTCGCAGGTGTGGGTAATGGATTTGCTGGTGCCAGTGACAGTTTACATGAACTAAATTTATCTCCTAAATAGTACTTTTGTATAGAGGGATCATGTACATACAAGTTGGCCAAGATAAAGTTTAGGCTGATATGTTGTTTTTATTCTCATTTTGTTATGCATATGCTGGTGGATCGCCACAAATACCTTCTATATGAACATTTTAGGATGCAATTTTTAGTTCACTATATACTATTTTACTTGCTGTATTCTTCACTTTTCAGCACATCGAAATACGTGTCAAATTATTGCATGCATGACATTGAAATGGCTTTGGATCTGATTGAAGGACAGAAGGAGTGATGTTCTGCCTCTAGTGTGTGTTACTAACCATTATTGCTAGCTTCCGTGGCATTCTAGCAATCTAGTAGCTACTATCTAATGACTTATTTCTTGCCCTCATTGTATTTGATATTCTTAGCTGGCCTTTGCTAATTAGAAACACCAGTATGCTAATTTGAGAGATATAGTAGTAAGGGCATAAGTAAGAAAACGTTAGCACATATTTTTGTACTGCACGTTTAATTACCTTCAATCTGATTTAGACTTACAAAATTGCACATAGAGTTTGTGACCCTATATAATTTCCAGTTCTTAGAATGAAATTTCCACACATTTTTGGTTTCTCATGCTTAGCACTATTTGTTAATGTTTTCTTTGTTCTGCTTGTTGATATCAAAGTTCCTCACTAGCCTGCTTTGATTTCCAATGCAGTAGGTGCATCAGAAACCAGAGGGTTAATTATACTTTAACCTCTGCCTTTTTACATGTTATTATGAATCTATTGAGTTCAACTGAAAATTTTTTCTTCTAAAACATGCTAACTGGTATTTCTAACGCTTTTGCAGCAGTTTATTGCTCTTATGATATTTGGTTGAAGTATTAGATTTAGTTTGCTGGTTTGCAACTAATGCAGGTGGTGTTCTGTATTGCAGGCTTTTCTTATCTTCCTAACAGAAGTTGTCCTTCTAGTCAGCAAGATGGTTTCCTTTGAGATGAATGACCTTCAAAGTACGAACATCATTCATCCCTGTTTCCATCATCTGAAATTTCCATGGAACACTAAACAGCAATATATATTTGTTGTATACATCATTTCTTTCTTTTCATTGAGGTTGAACCTTTTCAATTGTTGCAGAAATTAGATTTCTCTAATTAAGGTAGTAACCTTGACCACGTCTAAAGATGTTGGAACTTCTGAACTTCACAATAATTATGTAAAAGTTTTGTGCTTCTTGCATATGCTCTGTTTTTTGGCTTTTCATGATCCCAGAATTGACAACCTTCTCTTGCAAACTAACAGTATGCTCTTCCTGCCATTTAAGTAGTTATTTTTCTTCTTGTTATGTTAGGAATATGTCATATAGTAGCAGGGAAGCAAATCCTCTGCTGTTGTGAGTAAAAATGAGTACAAATGCCCACTTTTGCCATTCCTTCATCCCGGCCAGTAATTTTCTTTGGACGGTTAGGATTACTAGTGTGTCAAGGACCCTACCAGGCCCATTCCTAGTCTTTGGACGGTTGTGACAAAACCTTGCATGCTCACACTTGCCTTCTGTCACCATGTTGGCTCTCCACATTTGTAATAAAGTTTGTTAATCTGTTCCACATTATAAACTTGTGAGGATCCTGGTTTTTCCTGTACGCTCCTTGCTGAAGTTCTTTTGTGTTGCACTGCCCTGCAGATTAGATGGATAGTTTTATCATACCAGCATGGATGGGCTATCACACCATGATGGGCACTCAAATTCTAGATCTTGTTTCTTTAGGGAAACAATGCACTCAAATAAAAATGGAGGGAGTACATGTGATTAATTATCGAAGTCATATTTGGTTTGGCTGTCGGTATGAAAGGCCATTATTTAGTAAAGCAATAATGAATTGATTGTTTATCTATAGTTTTTTTCCTTATAAACGTTTTACCATAGTCCTTTGTTAGTCAGATCAACCAAGAACATAAAAAAACATGGCCATAATTATGTTTTATTTAGTTACTTTTTTTGCTTCATTGTAAAAGCAATCAAAAGAGGGCACGTGACCTGCCTATATGAGGATGCATGTGTTCTGGCTGATATATTTGGTTGACATGATCGTTGCAAAGTTGCAATCATTAGATACAGGACAATATTATAATGTGTATTTTAAAAAGGAAATGACACAGAATATGTATGCAATACATTGGCATTAGTGGTGGCTTGTAAGGGCCATGTGTCGTAGTGTAATGGGATTCGTCTCATAGAGGTTAAACTTTTACGCAGAGTGGGAATGAAAGTTTAAGCAGTGTGCTATGCATCATAATACCAACTCAAGCTAAGGGTGTTACAATGTATCGCTTGTGGCAATCAATATTTCCTAAAGGAATAAATTTTTATATCGACATTTTTGTCAATATTTTTTCCTGAAAGTCTTATATTTTTGGGGCAAAATTTTGACTTGACTTTAATTGATTGCCTAACTCAAGTAATTAGCATGACCTTTTATTCCAGAATCTAGTTAGATTGCTCAACCCCATAGCTATTCTGGAGTTTTATTCTATTTTGGCCATAACAGACCCATTATGCACACTGCAACATTTTTCAACATTTTTTACTCATGCTTGGAATTATGCTCTTCAGGGAACAGGGCACTGTTTATCCTGTATAAGTGTCACATTTCCCATCCCCACAAGGCATTATTCCATTGGCTGGATTTTCTTTTATGCTTTCTTGCTATGCCACACCAATGTTATACCCTTTTTAATTGGTAACTTGTGAAATCTCATCTTGTAGAGATTGGGATAGGGCTCACAAGCTTTGGACTATTCTTCTCGTTTCTGGGGATCATTTTCTTCTTTGACAAGGGGCTACTTGCAATGGGCAATGTAAGTTTTCTCGAAACTTTTGCTGAATTTATTGAAGACCTAAGCCATTGAAATGTGTATGCATGTGGAACATTTCAGATTCTCTTCCTGTCAGGCTTGGGTTTGACTATCGGACTGAAATCAACTCTGCAATTCTTTACAAAGCCTAAGAACTATAAGGTTTGCAAAAATTGCTGTTGCTTATGAGAGCTATTGCCCTTGTTCTAATTGATTGTTATTGACAGGGTACCATCTCATTTGGTGCTGGCTTTTTCCTTGTTCTAATTGGATGGCCCTTTTTTGGCATGCTTTTAGAGGCATATGGTTTCATTGTACTTTTCAGGTTTGTTTCTTAATGATTGTTCATTGATCAATCCACTATTTATTCTGAGACAATCGAAAATTTGAAAGTATTTCTGCCTGCGCATTTGTCCATCGCCTGCTTAATAATTACTTAGGCTTAGCATATGTCTTATATGTGATTTGCAGTGGATTCTGGCCAACTCTTGTGGTTTTCTTGAAGAAGATTCCTGTCATTGGATGGATATTTCAGCAGCCATTTGTTGCATCGGAACAGATTTCCCAACCGAAAAATATTGTCTGTATGGACACTGATTATTGCGTATGCTAACTGCTAAAAAATGTTTCATTTGCAGTACCTTGGAAGCTATCGAGGAAAACGGTCTTACCCCAAGTACTGACGCAGCACTTTGAGGTGTAGTAGATGACAACAACACAGTTAGTTTTGTAATGCGCCTGCTGCCGTTCTGCCTTTCCTACCTCTTCAATTGCCAAATCTTTACAAATACACATGAATCAGGGTTATTTTCTGTAAATCGCCTTTGTCTCCCCCTTGGCGTTTTGCTGACACAGTATGACAGAATACTGTCTTCAGGAAGCCAGATTCTAGGAAAAATTGGGGTTCAGAAACCGCCCGGTTGAAACAGAAATTCCTTTTTTTTTTGTGCTTCTGTAAGATAGTTCCAGCTAGGCTCTGATATAGAAATCTTGGTATGGACATATTTTTTTGTGCGATTAATTGCTTGAACCTATACCGGCTGAAATGACTAATGTGAATTACACCATGATTCATGAACGAGCTCATTCATCTGTTCTTTCCTATTTTTTCTTGCCTCAAAGGCAGTTAGAATGTCTCTTATGGTTGACGTCACTGGACTTTCTATTCCAAGCGTGTTATTAAATGTTAAGCCTTAATATCCCTTCCCATTTATCAGGCTTGTAGTTTGCCCATTGTGATTAATTGACCTAGCTCCTCTCCAGGGCTCCAGGCTTAATTTAAGAAAAAATGTATGTAATTTCAATATGGCTGAACAAAGCCAAAGTCTGCATATGAAAAGGGGCTCAAGCAAAACAAAATGTGTTGAAGAATGCCATCTTAAAATGTATCCCATGGCCAACCATGCAGATTGAGGAGCATGGAGTACAAAACTGACTGAAAGAGAGCAAATGAGAGCAGTACAGCAGCTAACCCAATATTAGGTTGTCTTGGCACACATAGGCCACAAGTGAAACGAAACTACAGCATCTAACCAGTAACAGGTCAGCAAATCCTACAGCCCATTCACAATCAACTAGCACCACAGCACATGACTAGCTAGGTCAACCTGGTGTTTGTAAAAAATCTTTCAGATGTTGGCATGTTCAGATCGGCTCCCATCTCTCGCCTACCAGAATTGAGAATGGCATTGGCCCAATTGGATGACCGGTGCACGATCTTCGATGGGATGCGGTCACTGTCCTCACCTCCTGAGGCCTCATACCCGCCACTAGTTGACCTTGAAAGCACAATGCTCTTCGGAGCAGTGGACTCTGAAGCTGCAAGTGACATGAAGCTGCGGAGTTCATCCGCTCCTGACATAGAAACACGGAACGGGTGAAGATCAGGTGAGTCCAGGCTACTCTGAGGTGATGAAGTGTGGTTTCTGATCGATGATGCAATGCTCGGTTGGAAAACGCTCCTTGCTTCATGTTGTAATGGGGCTAAACTGCCACATGTTTCCATGTCCATGTCGCTGCAGTTGCTGTCAGTGCAGCTATCAGATGTCCTCGCAGGGGGATCGACGGAAAGTTCAGATAGGAACTGCCCCCTTATGTCAGGTTGCCTCTTGTCATGTTTAGGACCTTCATGTCTTGCAACTGGCTGAAAAACTTTGGACTTCTTTTTCGCCACTGCAGCTGCCTTCGAGACTTCCTCCACATTAAGGCGGGCTAATGTCCATGGACTGATTTTTACAGGTCCTTCACGTTTTCGTTTGGTTCCATCAGTTTGCTTTGTTTTCTTGCTTGAGGTGTTCTGTGGCATTTCTGGAGGAATGACATGCTGCAGAAATGGCATAAACAATAAGTACCCAAAATAACAAAAAGTATTCTATGAATGTGCGTGCTAGCTGCAAAACAGCTAAATCCGTTAGTATTTTGAACATGGTCGTCCTGATACTACCACTTATGTTTGTTAGTATTTGGAACAATTCATAGTAGTATGGTAGCCCCTACAATCAAGTGTAGCTTTCAAGAAAAAGTTCTAGAAGATAATACAAACAAACAACACTACTCATTTAAAACCAAACTCTAGAAGCGGGCTATTTCTAACAGTTCTATTACTCAGTTTCAGACATTTACATGTTTGATTGTGAAGTGATAGATCACAAACACCTCGTAAACAAAAACTTTCTTCTCATAAAATGCAAAATATAGTTCATCAGAAAAATGCGCATAAACTCATATTCTGTGTACGGTGTACCTGATCTTCAAGGAATAGATGTGGTGGAGTGCACCACGACCCACGTTGAAGAGGAGCAAATGAGCTAGTTGTACTAAATCCTGTAACAGAGCTAATAATAGACATCTGCGGGCTCTGGTGCTCAGTAACCTCTTGCTGCTCTTCTTGTTCTCTCAAAGCTACAATATAATCATATGTACTTATGCCCTGCATACACGTGGATAAAAAGTAGAATACATAAATCAACTTTCAACCATGAGATAGCCTGAAAGGATAAGCATATATTATCTCAAGAAATAGACTAAGCATATTTCAGTAATAACAAAAGAATTGCATCTGGTAATAAGGATGTTCAGCACGTTACATACTCTTCTTTCCATGAATTAATTTTCAAGAAGAATGAGTTCTATCAAGGTTTAGTAGCTGGTTGATAATGTGATAAGAATTCTATTAGTGAAGGATGGCTTGCTATACTGATTAGGCCATATTTCTGGGCTGGTTTCTACTTTGACTCTGGGATAAGTAGACTACTCATTTTACATCCCCTGCGTTTGTTGCTTGTGATCATCAACAGTTCTGTGCCAGTGTTTCTTTCTTCATGCAAGGGTTTTCCACATTAAAATACGTGTTTATTGTTCCTAAGCGTCTCTGCTATTTTCCTTGATGTTTTCAACAATCCCTATTTTCCAGTTTGATGTCAAGCTATACAGTGTCCAATGTGTAATTATGACTGGCGTCTGAACAGACTTGTCAACATGGGTGAAATACTTAACAGGAGGAGCAAACTTGCCATAATTGTTATTGAACAGTGCAGAGTAGACCAAAAAATGGGTGTCACCGTAACTCGTTATAGTTATGATATTTTCAGACATGAGAGAGAAGAGGCAAATCAAATGTGTCATTGTGATCGATATGAATTATATTAAAAAGGCAGGGCAAAGGTATAGCATCCACAGGTAAAGTGATTGTTTACTTTCTTGATAAGCAGAACATGGAAGCAGAAAAGTTGGGCAAGGGGTATTGTTGCAACCATTGCTAGAAAAGTACATGTCATCTGCAAAAATAATGTGTTAGAAAGCAATAGGATATGTTCTCAATACTGCATTGCTAAACAACAATAATTCTACACTATATATTGCTTCTCGTACATACTTTGAAGTGTTTACATATATAGTGCGAACTAATAAGCAACAATATATTCTACACTCTATACTGCTTCTCACATAACCATTTACTGTTTTTATGTTTTTCTTGAGTGTTGAAGTTTTAATTCAAAATATCCAACCAAAACAGTGTTGACCAAAATGTATCTGTTTAGTTCCTACAACAAAATAAAGGCCACATTGACAGGGTTTATACTGTTCAGATCTTAAAAAGAAGTTATGGCTCTGTTTCGTAACTGCTGAATTTATGCGAGTATTTCGACACTGCAAATAGGAAACAAAAGATATTCAAAACATTATATGAGAATTTTGTCCTTAAATAGCTGCAAATTCCAGAAAACTAACCACAACAATTACAAAAGCAGCTGTTGAGAAGCTACTTCCTAGCTTTGAATCAATCTGTCCAGAGAACTCCCCTCGCTTCATTAAACAGAGAATCAGCACAAGAATGCCCACTAACCACTGCATTATAAGCTGGAGTGCAACAATGGAGAGCTGTCAATGGTCAACCAGGAAAATAAAGGACATGGAATAGCAACGCTTGGTACATGCAAAGCCTACTGGATTGCATTTTTCAGTTGCTTCTTGAGTGATAAATGCAATTGCACAGGGAACAATACAACAAAGTTTAGTTCTTTTTTAAGATAATACTAATTGGAAAGATCTTTAAATCCTGATGCTCATCAAATCGTGTCGCAAAGGTTTTTACTTACCAAGAGAACTGCTGAAGCCATTAGAATGAAGAATCTTTTGTAGTTTCTTTTTCCTATGCAATTGTTGAGCCACTACATGACAAACCAAAGCATAAGGGAAGTTAAGAATAACATTTCTTGAAAGGCATAATTTCACAAAAAGAAAACATTAAGAGAAAAAGAGAAAAAAAATACCCTGCAGTGATGATCAAAACCATCAACACACTTGTCGCAAACTCTACAATGCTTACTGTGCTGCAACACCTACATAATAGGCATACATTTTTTACTCACCTACAAAACTGTCCAGATGAGAATATTTTGCTGCAATCAGAAGATATAGCATCTCTTTTTTAAGGCATCTGATTTTATAACGTATTCACAGAATTATTTCTGCAGCATTAAAGTATTTGTAGATTTGACTAGTATATATATCTTAGAGTGAAACAAAGTTCATTCAAATTCTTTAAACAAGATATATATTCTAATCATGCATTTGCCTTGAGTATATGTACTAAAAGCAGCCTCGCATGATGATTGCTAGACAGCAACTGGTTGTAAATTGTAGCTCTTGTGTATCTGATGTTAACATGCTAAACAGTGGTGTCATAGCTTAACTACATAACTGGTTACTGCATAACTGAGTATTTTGAGAGGAGACTTCACTCCACGTTTTTTTTAACACTCAACTAATTGGGTTTAGTTTTAAGAGTTCCTCTAATAAAAGCAGATTTAAAGTTCAGCATAGGCATACATCAGTCAACCTGTAAGATACCTCTACTTCACATAAGCTGCAGAAGAACATGCCTTCTTCACTCGAATGCTGATGCGAAGATTGGTCGTCTGAGTGGAAGCATCTTTTCCATAAGCAAGAAAATGGGGTGCATATCACACAAAGAATTTCATACAATCCAGGACGGTAAGATGAATCATTCCCTTCAAGCATATTGCTCAACCTCTCACTGTTATTAACAACACTACAGCCATCGCTGAATGACTTTCCTCCTTGGTATAGTTCATGTTCTGATTTTTCTTGTGTTTGCTTCCCATCCTCGTCTAAGTTTGGATGTTTCTTTGCTTTAAAAATGCCTGGATCACCAGGATTAGTTGCAGCACACCAGATGTATAATGTGACAACACATGTAATCTGCCAGAAAAACTTTAACTGTCATTCAACAGAATTATCTGCAATCAACTGCCACAGCAAGTGATAGGATTCCATTGACAACACAAGAGCACATCAATGTGCTGTTATGTCAATGTGCAGTTACTCTTTAAGGTTACAGTTATGAATTGCAATGAAAAATCATGTTGGTTGAAGATAAGAAATTTATGTTTTGATGCATATAATCATTTGATCAAAGTGAAAACTACAACATTGATGATCTCATGGAATTTTTATACATTAAGAGCAAGGCAAACAGACAATATCTTAATTGTTAATTATGCTATTTATCCCTGGTATTATTCAGTGCATTTATCTAATCGAATGTTGAATGTCTTAACTATTAGTTCTACCCATCAAATTACATCATATAAAGGATTGGAATCCTCGCACCATATGCATTGAATGCTTTGGACAAGAAAAAAAATATGTAATACCCCTATCTTGTAAAATAGCATCGGCAAAAGCATAGGCATATTAGTGGCATCAAAGATCAAGTTTCACCATGGCATGTCGTCAGTCTCGATAGAAAATTTACTTACTGCTCAGCTCAGAATCATTCAAGTAATGAGTTGACACAAAATAATTTTTAGGAGAGCTATTATTGAGATCTTGAAGAGAGACTTTTTGTTATAAGTTTTTTTATTTTGATTACAAGCCTAATTCCTACAAAACAAGGATTTTGCAGTTAACTCCATCCTCGCACTATGAGCACCAGATTATGTTAGGCAACTACTCTGAGGCATAATCTTTTCTGCAGTTTATCTGTGTCTTCATGTTTTAGACCAATCAAAGCACAGAAGGGATTAATGCAAAATAGCACCCCCCCGCCCCCCAATAAAACAAAAGGAAATGAAGATCTAACCGCCATGAAAGATTACACAACAGGATAGAAAGAAAAGAGGACAAACATGCATCTGCTTACCAGTGGAGTGTAGAGACCCATGAG
This sequence comes from Oryza meyeriana var. granulata, assembly GCA_003991445.1. Lineage (NCBI taxonomy): Eukaryota > Viridiplantae > Streptophyta > Magnoliopsida > Poales > Poaceae > Oryza > Oryza meyeriana. Next base: position 155,236 of record RYFJ01000206.1, read on the forward strand.
CACATACTGGAACTCACTCTTTCCCACAAACGGCAAAAAGAATACATAGAAGGCAAAACCCAGTGCCAGGAAGACTGCTATCGCCACCACCTGCATATGCACACATCAACAACCAAAACGAATATACAATAGAAACATCAAACAAGACCACCAAAAGAAGGCAACAAGAAATGGACCTGAAGAGGATGGTATGGTAGCTGCCACCCATGCTTCCTCATCGCCAAGTATCCCTCCTAGAAACCGACCCCAAGAAATGGAGGGGCTCAGGGCAACCAAGAATCACCAAAGCATAAATGAATCAAGAACCACGGGGTTTTTCCCCCTTTCCAGCTCTGTGGATCACAATGCGAACTTGGAGCAGCCAAGAAATCTGGTTTTCATGTTGGTATTTTCTTTCTTCTATTGAGCTGCCTGCATTTGAAACCCCCCGCACTAACTCGAGTATTAAATGCCCAGAAGAAAAGGCTGCATCAGTGCTCAGCAGCAGCACCAGGAAGCAAACCAACCGTTGTGCACACAGAGAGAGAGACAGAGAGATGGACGGAGATGAATGAGGTTTTGCGACTTGCGAGTTGCGAGTAGTATACTAGTATAGCCGTACAGTCTCTGGTTGGATTTATTATTGGGGAATATATAGGGGCTAGGTGGCGACGAGACCAAAGGTTTGTGCCACAGCTTTGGCTCGAGGAATTTTTTTTACTCCTTAACGCCATTACCAGCGGAATGTTTAATTTTACGTTTTTAAGAGTACCGTATAAGTAATAAAATATTTCGGGTTAAAAAAACTTATGCAGTGTATTGTTTTATTTTTGTTATTTTATAGACTTTATATGCAAGAGATAAGCTATATTCAAAATAATGTACATATGATTCCATCTAAATGAAACTTATTCATCTTTATTCATTCATTTCTCATCATATCATTAAAAATATTAATATCACTCTATTCAGTAAAAATAAAATCTCATTGGAAGTGACATAATGTATTAGGTATGGAGATTTGTAGGTCTTGTCCTAAATGTCTTGGTCCAAATAATATAATGGCATTCACTCCACACCAAGGATCTAAGATGCAGAAATTTCATATTAATTATTTAGGAAAATTATTCAATAATGCTTCCTCTTATACGTCTACATCAAACGCTCCATCCCCACAAGCTCCGCGCTCCATTAACACCTCTCTTCTCCCTCTCCTCTTCACTTCCCCACTATCAAATTCATTGTTTCATAAAATGTTTTAACTTGAATTTGATGGTATTTTACTTATTTATTTATTGATATTGCACTCCATTTCTCAATGTGCTTTGTTGTACGCTTTTTTCTTATATATTTATTTTCAAATGTTTCGGTGACTAGACCTTTTATTTTATGACTTGATGTTTCACTAAAGATCAACTAAAACATTTTGACTGTTTGATTTTCTTTGGCCAAATCAGGCTTCAAACGCCTAGTCTTCTCAAAAATTATTATATGTTAGATACATCAAGGCTAGATTCAATTTTATTATTGTAAGAGAAAAAATATCACGCTCCAAAAGAGGCCTAAAATGTGCCAACTGGATTTTCTAGTTTGCCAATATTTAATCATGTGGGAAAAAACAACTTTGGTGTTATGTTGGTTCATCGAGAATTTAGTGAAGTTACTGTTTATTAAGTGTGCATTAGATGGGTGCACTCACGTATATGTGCTTGTATATATGTCTTTCATATTGGAAAATTTAATCATGCCAAAATTCTTACAGGAATTTAAATGCTGCAAAAATCACTTTTCAGTTTAGGGATGTTGAAAAAATGTGCCCCTTAGCCTAGACATAACATAGTACTCCCTCCTTTCATAATACTGCAAAAAACCGATCTGGAATTGCCGTTCCAGCCAACACCGGTGTCCCATCTGAAAACCGATGACATCATGGAATCTGCAGCACTTGGGAACATTATCGAATCACCATAGCCCGCGTCCTTCTCCCTGGGTTGTGACTCCTCCCTGTTTTCTCCGTCTCGGCGTGCTTCAGAGAAGAAGACACACAGTACCAGCCTGGTATTGTGCGCTCATGGTTCGACCAAACCAAATGACTGAGCCACTTGAACAGTGACCCAAACCAGTTTTGTTGGTTTGATCAGTTTAAGCGGTTCAGCACTGTTTGGGCCGGTTTAAAGCGGTAACAGTTCAATTTTGGTCATGTCATAAGATCAATTATATATCAACACCCCTTATATGTCTGCTTAAAAAAAACCCTTATAGCTCTTTTGATCAGACCCTTAATCAAATATGTTTTCTCCTTTGGTTCTTTCCCTATGATCAGAGCTTTACCACTATAACCTTAAATCGTCCACGTGTCGAGTGTTCCATCTATTAAACACTAACATTTTCACTAACTTTCCCATCCAATTCCTCTTCTCGCGCACTCCTCCTCGGGTGCTCCTCACAGAAGTACGAGCTTGCCCGGCCGAGGTCAACTTCTTCCCCAACGGCAGCCCTCAATCTCTTCTCTCTCTAGCCTGATGCAGCACCGACCAGTGCTCCTCTCCCATAGCCCGATAGGGCAGCCAGTTGACCTCTCTAGCACCACGTCATGACGGTGGCCAACGCTATCCATGTCCGTCATCGCCATCAATCTTTCCGCCGGTGCATCACCTCGTCTTCTTACTTAGCTAGTGCCACCCATGGGTCAGGGACGAACAGCCCTAACCCACTGCGTTGTCACTTCTACCCACATGTTAGCACGTATAGGGTTAAATTGTAGTTTTCTAGTAAAATAATTTGTTATTCTTAGAGGTTTGTTAAATGTATGACTAAAGTTATAGCAAGTTGATTGTTTTGATAAAATAATTATGTTCTTTTGTAAAATTTACTCGCTTTTAAAATATGTAGTTTTAGATTAAAAAAATAGCCACACAATGGCTAGCCTACAAATATACCTACCACACCCAGGCTAGTAGGAAATCCTCCAAACGTCTAGACTGACCGTACATAAAAGATTATTATTATAATACACCTCACAAGATACAACTCTCGGTTGGTATGTGTCGATGTTTTACACCGGCAATAAATATATGGGGCTAGTCGGCAGATGTAAACTCGATGGATTGCAAAGGAACACAGAGGGATTTTATACTGGTTCAGACCCTCAATGTGAGGTAATACCCTACGTCCAGTTTGTATGTATTTCTTTGAGGATATACGGTGGTAGTTCTGATGAACTTGTGTGCACCTGCCCTCATGGGGCGCCCTGCCTCCCCTTATATACTGGGGGACAAGGTTACAAAGTAGGAGTCCCCATCGGATTACGACTAGGAGATCTCCCCTTAGAGATATAACGCACCCGACTAGGAGTGTATATTCCTTTCTATACAAGACGAAGTCTGCCGAATCTAGCTATATCTCTAATTACAAGGCTAGGCCCATCCTCTATCCGAGTGGCCCATATGCTTGTCATGAGGTACCCGGGGCCCATGGCACCCACAGTAGCCCCCAAGACCTTCATAGTTGAGTCACAGCTGATGCCGAGTGCTCATCCTCCATGGTGAAGTATTCCCGAGTGCATTGCTCCCGAGTACTCTTTGTCTGAGTGCTTCTTCTCCCAAGTCCTGCTTCATGTCAGCTGGCAGCGAGGCTATGAAGGGCTCCATGTAGATGTAGGAATAGTGTGCGCCGAATAGGCGCACCTATTAGGTGTAGCCCTCGACTTTGTGCTTAATTGTGAAGACAATTAAACATAAAGTTAAAGATCTTTAACCTTGTAGTCTTTCCCGAGTAGTATACTACTGGTATATGAGACTCTTTGGTATCGTGTCAACCGGAATATAATTTATAGTCTTGCCGAGTAGGATGCTACTCGTATATGGGACTCTTCAGCGTCATGTCAGCTGGAAAGGGGGTGTTTATAGTCTTTCCCGAGTAGTATACTATTCGAAAATCAGACTCGTCGGCATTATGTCAGCCGGGATGATTATTTATAGTCTTTCCCAAGTAATATATTACTCGAAAATTAGACTCGTCAGATTCATGTCAGCTGGAAAAGGTGTTTATAGTCTTTCCTGAGTAGCGTCCCTTTCGGAAGTTAGACTCTTCGGCTCGTCAGCTGGAAGAACGTTTATAGCCTTTCCCGAGTAGTATACTACTCGAAAGTTAGACTCCTCCGGATCATGTCAGCGGGAATGAGAAATTTATAGTCTCTCCCGAGTAGTGCACTACTCGAAAGTTAGACTCTTCCACATCATGTCAGTGGGAATAATGTTGCTCATGGCAACTGATGGCTACGCATGTAGGCCGAGTACCACTTTATGAAAATAAATCCATGGCGTGGTCAGGTGTACCCGAGAAAGATACCTGCATCCCCAATTTTAATGAAGACCAGCTTGTGATCCTTGTAAGGATATATCCTCGAGACCTGGTGGATAAAACAGATACCTAAACATATATGTTTAGCAATAAGGCTCTCATAAAGCATATCTGTTTACCTCATCGGTTCCTGTTGGTAGCACCAGCGCTATAATTTCAACTCAGCCTGCGGGCGGCCCACATGGAGCATGCTACTGTAGGAACTCATATCTTGGTGGCTGCTACCAAATAAGCCGGCCTGAGCCGACCTATCCGGCATAGCTCTATAGAAGTATCATCCATCGCCTGTCAGGATGAGTTTTTTGGTGTCGATAACCGCAATCAGCCAGAGAAATCCTTACTCGCAAGCCTTTCCGACTTATGTTCTGGATGCAGCCTGGTTGCCACAGGTGCCCGAGCAGGTATGTCGCAGGATCTGCTTGCCCTCCTCAGGTGTGACGCGGTGCATGAGAACTCCGGATACGCTTTGACGATGTAAGTCTTCTCTGACTTCAGGACAGCCGAGCAGGGTACCCGAACCTTGCATTAGCATAGGATTCGGCTAGCGACCCTCATGGGGCATACCCTACCCAACAGAGTTATGGCCAAGCGAGGTACCCGAACCTTGCATTAGCATAGGATTCGGCTAGTGACCCTCATGGGGCGTACCTCACCCAGCCGAGTGATATACGACCCCCGACTAGTGCCGGAAGTCGGTTGTCAGCTCACATGGAGCGTAGCCGAGGAAGATGACGTCCCGACTGGCGTAAGTACTCGGTAAGTAGCCCTCATGGAGCATCCCGAGTGTATTTTGGCAGACTTGTCCAGCCCCCGAGCGTAGGAGATAGGCTCGCAGCCCTGAATTCCTGTCACGCGTATCCGGAGCTGGGCCTGCAATATAAAGATATCGGATGAGTAGCATCTGATGATGGAAATAATCACCCGAGTAAAATGTATTTTACAATATATGTAAATACGAATTTTTCCTCTTTTTGACATTAATTTCCCCGAGTAGTTGACCCCTTACGTTTAAACACTCTGCCCGACTAGTCATAGCCCCCTAGCGTCGGGAGTTGGCTCATGGCTCTTTTCCAGACACGCGTTTTGGGTGACTTGAGTTCGTCTTTCATGGAGCAAAGTTTCACGGATCAGGGTTTATGCTACTCGAGTACTTTTGCAATCATTTAAGAGCAAAAACAGGGAAGAGTGCAGCTTGTGCACCTATTAGGTGTAAGCGGCTGCGGCATTGGTAAAGCCGAGTGAAGAAATATTTATCAGGAAGCGACTTAGCTGTTTGGTATTTCGGAGTGGGGATGCCATCCTTGTGTTTGAGCTTGTGAGCCCCCGAGCATGTCACTTGTTGTTCTGATAATCTTCAGTTGTTGAAAGTCGAAGACGATTGTGGCCGACTGCCACAATGAAGCCGTCTGACTTGTGTTTGCGATTCCCGGCTTTAGTCGGGACCGCGTCGTTGGTGCCCTCCCGCTTCTTCTGTCAGGATGCCTTTTTATCTTCAAGGGCCTCAGCAACAGCGTGGGCTGAGTCGGCGTATTTGTTCGCCATGTCGAATAAAGCCTTGACAGAGTTGGGAGGCTTCCGTGTGAATTTGTCGATGAACGAGGTGTCTTTGACTCCTTTTCGAAAGGCAGCGATGACGACCTCATCCTTGATGTTTGGGATTAAATTTTTCTTCTCAGAGAACCTCTTGATGAAGTCACGAAGAGACTCGTTCTTCCTTTGATGCAACTGATATAAGTCGTACTCGGAAGATGGCCTCTCGTATGTTCCCTGGAAGTTGGCGATGAAGCGTTCCCGGAGTTCTCCCCATGAGTCGATTGATTGCTTGGGAAGTCCTGTTAGCCATGTCCTCGCTGAGTCGGCTAAAGCGACTGGGAGGTAGTTAGCCATGACTTTCTGATTTCCCCCAGCTGCTCGAATCGCCAGAGTGTAGACCGTGAGCCAGGACTCGGGATTGGTCTTGACATCGTATTTGTTGATGCCTGTAGGCTTGAAACTCGACGGCCAGTCGACCTGTTGTAGCTCCTGAGTGAAGGCCGGTATGCCTTCGTCTTCATGAGGACTCCGACCCCGACTACGGCGGCGAAACCGCTCGTGGTGGAGGCCGAAATGCTCGTTCTCGTCTTCCAGTTGGCGTTGCTCGTCTTCTTCTCGTTCGCGGCGCCGAGCATTGGTGTCCTGCCGAAGATCACGCCATAGTTGGCCTCGGAGATCCCGGTTGTCCCGACGGTCACTTCGACGTTGCCGGTTGTTGTTTGGGTTGCCGAGTGATGTTTGGCGTGACTCCGTGTGCAGCCGACTAGAGCCGGCTGCTTGGCGTCGCTTTGAGGTAGACGAGACTGCCACTGGGGATGCCGACCGGTTGGTCGGTATGAGGGTATCACCCGACTGTTGGTGCTGCTGACATGCAGCAGCGGTAAGCAAGGCTTTTATCCTTACGATCGTCGGGGTGGCCTGGTGCTCAAGCCCAAGTTGGACCGTGTCCAGTAGAGTTGCGGCGGCCACGACGTTCTGTTGTGGCGTGACGAAGACGTCGTGGTCGCCGACTTTTGTTTGGAGGGTTTGTTGCTGAGCGGTTCGCCCAGCCCTGCGTAGGCCGTCGTTGCGGGCTTGCAGGCGTCTTGCTTCTTCCTCCTGTTGTTCTCGCAGTCGGCAGGCTTCCTCCTCTTGCTGCTCGCATAGTCGGCGTGATTCCTGAGTAGGAGTAGAGCCTTTGGATGCCATGAAGATTTCTCGTGGCGGGGAGAAGCTTGCCAAACTGTTGTCCGACTTGGGGTCGGAATCCGACTGAGAGTCGTAGTCCGACTGAGAGTCGTAGTCGAAATAGTCGATGGGGGTTATTACAACTCCGACCTCCCTAGATCCTATCTCGAGCGGCTCGGGGCCGTATCCGAGTCGAACTCCAGAGGATCGGGTTTGCCGCGTCGGATGTAGATTATAGATATCCGCGGCGTCGCCGAGTCCGAACGGGAAATTGACGATCTCTTCCTTTTTTTGGCCCAATCTCGGCCGGCTCAAAACCGAGTCCGAGTCAAACACCGAAAGAAAGAGTTGTCCCTGGAATCGGGCGTATTGGAGATCGCCGCAGCATGTCGTGACAGATTGCTGCAGCGTCGTGTAGGCCGACTGGCGCGGAGTCGGCTGGTTCCTCGGTTGGTTGGATCGGGTCCGTGTCGGCCAAGGTGAGATTGCCGAACATGTCGGCGACGGAGTCGAGGCTTCCGAATGAGATTGCATCTCCGGGGGAGAGTTTGCCGCCGTCGACTTCGGATGCTGGATCCATCGAGCTTGTAGATGTAGATTGCGCCGAAGCCCCTACCTGGCGCGCCAACTGTCGATGTTTTACACCGGCAATAAATATATGGGGCTAGTCGGCGGATGTAAACTCGGTGGATTGCAAAGGAACACAGAGGGATTTTATACTGGTTTAGGCCCTCAATGTGAGGTAATACCCTACGTCCAGTTCGTATGTATTCCTTTGAGGATATACGGTGGTAGTTCTGATGAACTTGTGTGCACCTGCCCTCATGGGGCGCCCTGCCTCCCCTTATATACTGGGGGACAAGGTTACAAGGTAGGAGTCCCCATCGGATTACGACTAGGAGATCTCCCCTTAGAGATATAACGCACCCGACTAAGACTGTATATTCCTTTCTATACAAGGTGAAGTCTGCCGAATCTAGCTATATCTCTAATTACAAGGCTAGGCCCATCCTCTATCCGAGTGGCCCATATGCTTGTCATGAGGTACCCGGGGCCCATGGCACCCACAGTATGGATCTATATACTCTCTCGGTTCTAAATAGGTTAATTTGAGATTAAAATTTATCTCAAAATAGTTATATTTTTTTTCTCTTACTTACCCTTGCATATAAATAGAAAAGTTTTATTCTGTCAATATCCCTTAACTATTCATCAACCAATATTAATTTTACATTAGTGAGAAGTACCTTGGTCTTCTCTAGTTACTTTCTACTAAACTTATTTTAAGATTTATGAATCGATTTAGAACAGAGAGAAAATATGTTCCTGAAGGCAATCTTTTCGGTATGTTCCTGAAGGTAATCTTTTCAAGAAGGAAACGACTCTGATCTCGATCCTCGCTAGATCTAACCTGTGAGATACAGTTCAATGATTTTTACCCAAAGGAAGGTAACACTTCCAAGACAGCGTGCTAGCCAACACGCCACGTCAAGACCAAAAGACGACGAATGCAGCCTAGCAAGCAGGGAGTTGCCGTAAAAGCCCAAATCGTAACTGCAACGAGGCAAACCGTTAGTATATTGTTAATTAAATATTAACTATTAAAAACTTAAAAAATAAATTTATTTGATTTTAAAGAAACTTCTATATAAAGTATTTGTAAATAACATCATTTAATAGCTTGAAAAATGTGTTAAAAAACAAAAACACAAGGAAGTACTTCAGCTCAATGTGTATATTCAAACAGGGTATAAAGAGTGTTTAGCGGGAACCAACATAATCTTCCCATTTTAGCTCAATCTATAGGATTTCCATTCACCCTTTTTTGACCCAACTCTCAAATTTTCTAGGTTAAAAAATTAGGCCTATTACCATCACAAATCATAGCACGCATGAGGATAAGAGATGATATTACATAGATTTACGTAGATGAACTAATCATTTGATCAGTGCTGACGACAAACCAAGCGATGGCAGGAACATGTGACTGAGCATGGGTAGAGCTGGATTTTTATTACACCCAAGATGCACACGCACATACGTCACTATACGTGCACACAATATCTACACACGCTAGAAAAGATAGATATCAGTGGCAAAGACCTGATCTTATTCTATTCTAAATACACTTATATGTACATAATATTCATATTCATCATGCTTAAAATTCTAAATGGTAGAGTTGTATTGTAACGTCTCGGTTTTGGGTCGTTAAAAACTATTTTTAAGTAAAAACTTTCATGAAATTTCTCATTAGTTCCAATTCCAAAGTCCATCTCTTCCCAAAATTCAAATTTTCATCAAAAGCCTTCAAAGCTCTCCCTTAAAATCCTCCCCTTTATTTCTCTTAAATTCAAAATTTTGAATTCAGTATATCCCATAGAAACCCTCTATTCTCCCTTCTTAGGACTCCTTTGGAACACAGGATTTTGAAAACACGGAATAGGAAAAACGTAGGAATATAATGTCATGCACAATAGAATCCTACATGATTTCAAAACATAGGAATATTGGAAGCAAGGCCTTTGGATGATTCACAAAAAATAAAACACATGAATTTTGGAGAAATTAGGGCCTCTTCGATTCACGGAATTTCCAAATCACAGAAATAGGAAAAATATAGGAATATAATAGGAATGCATGTGCAAAACAAAGGAAAGGAAAAATATAGGAATGATCCTTTGGATGGTTGATAGGAAAAATACATGAATGCTTAGTATTAAGTTAATGTAATCAAGATTTGAATGCTTTAATCTATTTAACTTGAGGCCAAATACATAGAACAATGAGTGCTTTGCCTTGATCCTACACGTAGAAATAGAAAAAAGAGCTCTAAGTGGATGCAGATTTTCCTTTGAAATTCCTTAGAAATCATAGCCAAAGGAAATTTTCCTATGCTTTTCCTTTTCTTCAATCCTACAAACCCAATGGATGGATTGTGATCATTCCTATAGGAATCTTATTCCTACGTTTTTTCCTACAAACCGAGTAAGTGCATTGGACTTCTTAAAAGAAATGAAAATATGAGCTAGGACCTCATGTTTGTTTTCCTATGGAACGAGGGCATAGGAAACCAATCCATAGGATTTTGCAAACTCCATTTCTTTGTTCCAAAGGACCTCATAGGAAATATTTCCCAAGGAATAAAATCCTCCAAATTTAGTTTGAAATTCCTTCAATCCAAAGGAACCCTTAACCTTCCCACAAATTCCTTTCAAATTCAAACCCATTTCAAAATATTCCAAAATCTAGCCTTGATTTGAAATCCTGTGATTTGTTTTTGTGAACTAAGTATAAAATTTGAGTTCAAATCTCCTTTCAAATCTTCAAATATCTCTCAAACCAAATCTCTGGAAAATATAAAATCTTACTATTTAATCGGGCCGCTCCAACCTCATTTCTTCTCCCCAGCCTGCTCGGCCTCCTCTTTTACTCCTCCCCACATGGCCCAGCCTAGCTTCCTCTCCTCTCCTTCTCCCTCCTGCATGCAGCCATTGGCCCACGGCCCACAGCGCGCCATGCAACCTCACACATCCGCACGAACCCACAGGCACTAGTGCCCGCTCGATACCCCTCTCCCTAGGCCCACTTGCCAGCCACACACTTCCCTGTCACCCCTGTGGGCCTGCCCTTGTGTGCCTGTCTTCCTCTTCTCACCCTCGACTGCATGCACATCATGTGGTTGGAGAAAAGCCACGTCACAGAAAAATAGTTCCGGCCATGAAGTCAAACTCATCGCCGTTGTACTGTCCCATCCGCTAGCCATGCCCTTCCTCCTCGCCATTCAATCTACTGCCATCTCCAGTGCCACGTCGCGTCGTCTCCGCGTCCAGTACTGCACGAGAAAAATCTCGCCCTGGCGAGAAATATCTCGCCGCATCCCACGCCTCTCTCCCTTGTCATCTTGCACCACCCCTCACCTATAAATAGCCCCGGTCTCCATCTCCCTAGCTCGCCGTCACCAACTTTGCCATTGCTCCCAAATCGAGCTCGAGCTCAAGCCCCATGGCCGTCAACGTGAAATTGCCCCTTGCAGTAAGAATCTCTCCCCATTCCCCCTTCCTTTCTCTCCCTCCAAAGTACCACAGTCACCCCCAAGCCCCTCCACCTCTGGAAAAGTCGTCGCCGGTGAGCTCATGTCCTCGATGGTCACCGGCGACGAACGATGCCGTCGCTCACTACCGTAGGCTGACCTCTGACCAATCCGAGCTGTTCACTAGATTCCCCATGCCGCGCTCGTTCTTCCGGCGAGGTCTGCTCCCCTCGGCTCCCTGCTGTTTGCTGGTGCCGCCCAAACGCCGTGCACCATCTAATCTCCGACTGCGTTCCCCTCCTCTTCCCCTTGCCAGCGTGGATGCCACCACAGAGCCTAGGGCTGACGCATGCAGCCACGTGCCCCCACCACCTCCCTCGGCTTGTGTGGTCCTGGCTCATGTGAGGCAGGTCACTGACCCATGGGCCTAGCTGAGGCGGCCCACGAGCACAGTGCCCTAATCCACCGTCTCCCCTCCTCCTTCTATCCATGGACTCGATCAACCATGAACCACCCTTCTCCTTCTCACTAACAATGGGCCCCACCCATCAGTCGAGGAATATTCTCAAGAATATTCATTTTACAAATTTAAAAAACTATTTTCTATTTTCAAAAAACCATTTAAATTTCAAAAATTCATAACTTCCTATCTGTAACTTCGATGGACCCCGTTCAAGTCTCTAATTTTTTTTAAAAAATTGAGGTCTACCCAATGACACTATTAGTTATTAATAATAGTATTTTATTTTTAGGGTTTTGTGTGGTTTTCTCTCTTGTAACATAGCCATATTCTTAATTTGAAATTTTGATTACTCCAAAATACTAAAAGTGCATTTTATAGGCTATACCTTGTGACCCTATTGTATAAAATCAAACAAAGGTCCAATTAGCTAAGTGTTAGCTAACTACGGGATAAAATAAGATTCTTTCACCTTTAAAACAAAACATTTCAAAGGTAATAAAAATGGGTTCGGTCAGGAACCTAGGTCAGTTTCCACGTTCGCATCCGAGTAGGAAATTAACATCGGAACCTAGTAGATCTTTATCAAAAACAAATAGGGGGTTTTACGTGACCGCTAAAACCATCTGTACATTGGCAACCCTTGTATTTAGTTGTTCTAGCCAAGACATCTTATTCTTAGGTGCAGCAAGTGAGCATTTGATAGATCTCCCAATACCTAAAATAAAATTTCAACCCAAATAGCATGGTAGACCCTGCCGACAAATAAATCATGAAATAAACATAAGCTAAAGGTCGCACCATTATAAAACGAATAGGAAGTGCATGGTTAGCCTTGTGTGCCTTATAGCACCTTGTTGCATCCCTAGGTTTTTCTTGCACGGGACGAAATGCATTCATATGCTAGAAGTAGGCCAAAGAAATAGTAATAATTAATGTATGCAAATGAAAGTGTAATATACCAAATTTATATGAGTAAGAATCATGCATCAAACGGTTTAAGCATGGCATGCATAATTTATTTCTATTATTTTTGGCTCTTAAATGTATTTTCATAATAGGATTCATATGCATTGGTATGGAGGAAGGAAATTCTAAAAATATTTGGAACAACATATAATTATGGAAAAATTCACTATATAGTACACAACACATATAGCTTACCACTACCAGAAAACCGAGATTTTGTGACGGTGTTGAATTTTCGTGAGAGGATTAGATACACTCTCACGAAAATCACAATTTTCGTAAAGGTGCAGCAAAGCCCGCCACGAAAACATATTTTCGTGACTGTGCTTGACACACCGCCATGAAAAGTAGTTGTTTTCGTGAAGATATTTTTTAGACCGCCACGAAAATGATTTCCCCCTCACGAAGTAATGTACAGTACCATCGTCCCTCTACTTGGACAAGAAAGAACTAGACCCACCGGCGACGTAAGCATTTTAGATGCGATTATACTAGCACCAAAGCACCGGATCCCATCAAAACTCCGAAGTTAAGCATACTTAGGCGAGAGGATGGGAGACCTCCTGGGAAGTCCTCTAATTTTCGTGACGGTGAGCACCCACCGTCACGAAATACAAACCTGGTAGCCTCGTAATTTTCGTGGAGGTGAGGACTGCCACGAAAATAATTCGTGATGGTTAACCGCCTCAAAAATGACATTTTCTTGGCTTCTGATTCATGAGGGGTATTCTGATTTTCGTGACGGTATTTTAACCCTCACAAAATCTCGGTTTTCTGGTAGTGTACAGTAATTGTTGTAGGTTTTTATCACTTCAATGGATAGCTCAATAAAAGATCTCAAATCGGCAAAACTCTGAAATTTAACAATGTCACTTAACAAATTTTACAACTTCACCAAATTAAATCCATAACTCAAGTTGTAGTAGGCTTCTGCCAGAATGCTAACCATAACGTGGTCCACTCTCTGTAAATTTCCCTAGACCTAAATCATAAATTGGGTGCATAAAATAGTGCATGCAACACAACTATATAATCACAGTTTTAGACTTAATCTCTATACCAGCCTTCAAGCTAAATCACTTAACCTATTTCACATGTTCCCCAGAATGCAACCATGGCCCCTCTGACCCATGCACGTCAGCCATAATGTTGTCCAACATCCCAACCACTAACCCTAATTCCTGCTCAGCCTAAACCATAATTTAATCCCATAAAATGTAGAACACAAACCCCTCTACTCACTGCATTTTTATCATAATTTATATCTCAAGAAAACTAAGTGAAATCAAGTGCTCAAAACAGCAACTAATCTAACCTCGCGACTTATTAGTCTCCAGAAGTAGTACCAAGCTGTGCAATTATGCCCACTTTGCAATTTCTATGCAATTACACCATAACTCATCTCGGAGTGCATGTTGGCCAATAGATAGAACACACCTTCCTATACTCACAGCATTTTTTCCACGATTTTATCTCAAGGAAACTCAGTGAAATCTAGGGTTCAAAACAGCTAACTAATTCAACTTTAGAACTTAGTCTTTGGAAGCTAAGGATAACCTTAACCCAATGCCAACTTTGCAACCTTACCAAAGTGAAACCATAGCTCCTCTTCAGATGCATGTTAGCTAGGATTGTTAACCAAGTTGGACAAATTTAAATCACATTTTATCCACATGAAATGATAAGTAGAAAACACCTAAACAATATCTGACTACAGTGAACCTTGGAACTTGGCACACATATAGACCACACACTCCTCTACTCTGTGATTTTCTTCCAATTTAAAACCCAAAGGAAGTCAGTGAAACCATGGTGCAAAACAACTAGCTGAAATAGTGTGAGCACTATCTTCTAGATGATGTTCTCCCTCATCTCACTGCCAATGGGCCTCAAACTCCATGGGTCCCACCTGTGGGTCCTAGAACACAAGCCAGCACTGCCCCAAGTCCTGAGATGCAGCCACACACCATCCACGCATCGACAAAACCCTCAGCCGACCTCCAACTCACCCCACCGACAGCCCCGAGAGAAATCTCGCCCATTTGGCTTTCCCTCTCACCACCATGCTCTCCTCTCTTCCCACATCACGCTCCACAAAAAAAACATGGAGAGTGCACTTCAGAATCGCCAGGAATGTTGCCGTCTTCGTCGGTGCAACAAGGTGTTCGATATCCGCCATGCTTGCTCTAATGAGCTTCGCTACAAACCAATCCTGGGAACGTGATTCACACCAAACGCCTAACCATTATTTCTCTCCCCATGCCATTCCGCTCAGGATGGAGTCGTGAAATCACCGACGTCCTCGCTCTTAGGGGCGGAGCCAGGCCTAGGGCAACTATGGCCTGAGCCCCAGGCTTACTCTAAAACTCCATTTAAATTATGTAGAAATTGCATAAAAAATATTAAAATATATGATATCTGTTCAAAATTGGCTACTTCAACCCTACACTTGTATATTTTCTGGTTCCGCCCCTGTCGCTCTCGGCCCCGATCACAGTTATTGCGTCGCGTCCGCATTCCGGCCACCTCGGTGGAGCTCTGGCCGAGCTGCTGTACAGCCAACATTGCCCCAACCATAGGACCAAGACACCTCAAAAACCACAGCTAGAGACACCCCGTACATCGTGAATCAAACCCTTCTTCCCTACTGCCGGCTACCGTCTCATTCATCATTTCCAGCACACACGGTAAAACCCACATTGATTCCTCCTACATGGAGTTTCCCTAGGACCTAACTAACACCGTGCACATACATGCATGCCAGTTCGTCGAGAAGATCAAGCCATCGCCGTTCACCTAGAGTGCACGCTGCTGTTGCTGTGTTCCTCCATCGTTGCGACCTCATCGGAGCTGTCTAGCCTCGACATGCTACACGGTGAGCTTCCTAGGACCTCATACAAGCCTTTGCATACATTGATTTAGACCGTACCAAGCCATAGCCCAACATGCAACCACAACCCAAAAGCCACTGCCACTTCGAGCCGCTGCCAACGATGGAAGATGATAAAATAGAAATTCCTTCACCAAAAATCATCTAAAATCAGTAACCTACACACTATGCAAATTTCATGCATGTTAGATCATTTTAGTGTTGTCGCATTATTTGGTATTTATTCGTTGGAACGCTAATTTTGTATAGAGAACAAATTCGTTGACGGTGAAATGTGAGATTAGTTACTGACCAAGGTGAAGAGGTGCAAGGCAAGTGCACTCTCCTCCTTTAAACATATTGAATCCTATGATTTAGGGAATGAAATGTGTTGTTTATAAAATTTGCATGGGTATTTGTAACTATCTATACTTGAAATGTGGGTAGATGGTAGCTATGACCTATTTGCTGCATATTTCACCTTTGAAACTTATGATCCTTGCTGTTTGTAACCTTATACTTGGTTAGAGTACTTTACTTGTGCTCAAATGGGTATTATAATGATTAATATGCTCCCATATGCTTAGCTCTGCTTAGAAACATGCAAATAATCATTTTGATCACCTTATAAATGAAACTTTGGTCATCATATTAATTCTGGACGGAGGGGTTTCCTCTGAGTATTTATGAACAAAAATGGAGAAAAACTTGTTTTTAGACTTGGGTGGCAGTTGCACACTGATAGGGTGATTGTTCGCCTAAGTCGATTAAGGACCGAACTCTATGTCATCAACTAATGTATACCGTGCAACCACATGTGTTATTATGGGATGGCCTTAGCTCAATAAGTTTCTCAATGTATAGCCTTGCACATTGGTAGGTCGGAGTAGTATGGGTTGTTGCGTTACTATGTGGTGTTGATTCGGATGTGTTGTGTTGACCTAGAGGAGCTACTTATGTGGACCATGAGGGGTAGATTGACCACCTTATGGCATAGGCATCTAAGTTTGTCTAATACAACGGTCTTGTGCCCTGTGAGGAACCAGATGGATTGCCGCCACGGCATTAGATTTAAGGCGAGGGCCCCTCATTTAGTGGCATCGAGGTAGCCTATCGATGTGGGTTTCCACTTGCCGTCGCTGGTGCAAGGCTAGGCATTGAGCAATGTAAAGGCTACGCTGTGACCTCTAGACTGCTCTCAATGTGTAGAGTGTAGTGGCACCGGTGGATACCGAATAAACTAGAGAGTTCACATCATATGGGTAAAGTTGTACAAACTCTACAGGGTCAAAACTAATCGATTAGCCGTGCTCACGGTCATGAGTGGCATAGTGAAGTACCATGAATATAGTTTTATGGTTTCTAAATGTGTTTATGAAAATAGGATGTGAAAATGGTGATTTACGGTACTTGTTATGCTTATGATGATGTTTATGGTGGTTTGTTGTCATAGAGGGTAGTAGGCATGGTGATATGTTATTGATAATGAAAATACTATGATTTACTACTTGTACATATTTCACATACTTTGTTAAATACCGTTGCAAATGCTTGAAAACTAAAATTGGCTTTATACAAAATGAAACCACAAATAGCCCTCCTTTGGTATAAGCTTGCATGTAGTATGTTAGGTTTGGCCCTTACCATTACATTAACCTTCTTATGTACTAACACTTGTTTCCTTTTTGTGTTGTTGTTTAGGTTCTTTTGTAGGTGAAGTTGAAGCTTAGGTTGAGGGCGGCGGGATTCATTGGTTCTTTAGGACAGTTCTAACTAGGGGCATACCCGTAGATGGCTTGCTCATTGGAATGGGTAGACAAGCTTCCGCTAAACTCTTAGTATATGGTCGGTCGGCCTATGTAAATTTCTTAATTGTAATTCTAGTTTTATTTAATTGTATACCCTATGTTGTATATCATTGCTTGAGATGAAAGTGTGAGACTAGTTCACTTCCTAGGAGCTAGTTGAACACAAGTATGGGCTTTGGAGCGATTGAGATACCTGTGGGATGGCTTTTTGTAGATCGAATCCTCCTTGGTATGTAGTTTTCTAGTCACCGCCTTCGAGTGGTTGACGAGCATACCTCAAGGAGTACTAGTGTGGCTATCCTATTGGGTATGTCCTTTGTTCCGAGTGCGGTACTCAGGGTTTGTATTCTGCCTACAACTAGCGGTGCCAAGTGTGAGTTGACATGGTTGGCAATGGCGTACAATATGGATCCCGAGTGCCCTCAACATCTCTTTTCGCGCGTAGTTGACAACGGAATCGTTTTGGATGCGATATTTTAAGGTGTTGAAGACGAAGACCTTAGGCAAGTCACCCTTTGATCATATTGCAACTTGACCGGCTTTGGTTTGTGCGATGAACCGATGGACTGACCCAGTAGTTACATAATACCTATAGGTACCCTATCTCTTGTTGCTCCACCTCATGGCACCTCGGTAAACGTGCTCCTTGAGCATGGATTCCGATAGTCCCACCCCAACACAATTGTTTAACGATATGAGAAAACGGGTTGCAAAACCTTTTAAAACCAACGTGTGGTGTTGGCTAGTTTGCAAAATAAAAGTGGTTTGTGAAAACTCGCGATGTAAAGTGATCATCCTTGTGGAGATGTTTTGAATTCACATATAAGAATTGATTTCTTGGGGAATTCCATCCGAGCATCTCACAGTGCTACCACATAGGTTATATGCGAGACCCCTGGCTAAGTAATTAGCTGGTCAGGAATGCCTTGGATGCCAATAGTCGGGGAATGCCGAGATGAGGAGAAATGAGTTTGTGCTTGTGAAAATCTTGCCATTATTGGCACTTATGAACGGAGACATCCTGGATTCTTAGGTAGACAAGGGCTGATGTTTGCCTGATACTCGGTCCAAAGAGGACCTTTCTATGTGGCATGAGCTATCCTTGAGTTGGCTTTGGAAAAGCCTTGTTGGAATTCCCCCTCATCAATGGATGTGGGAAGTAAGCTCGCGTTATGTAGGTAAAACATGCACCCTCTACAGAGGTTTTGAAACTATTTGAACAGCCATGCCCATGGTCATGAGTGAATTTGAGGTGATTCTCTTAACGTTGATTTAATTGACTATGCTTTACAAAAGTGATTTGAGGGATTGGAACCGTTACCACAATCGGTCATGATGGCTGATGGACGACCATTACATGATTTGAAACGGACCTGTGTGAATCGGGATGTCTAATGGCATTATAGATTAGGCTCTCTAGAGCAGAAGCATTGTGCTTGTGGTTATGGATGTCTCGAGGAGCCAAAGAGATGAGAATATGAGATGGGCTAATGCCCTAGAAAGGACGAAAGCGAAAATAAACTAATAGATAAGAAGAAAGTGGAAAGCTACCGAATGGCAAACACTTTGAGCCGGTGTCGTGGTCGGACAACCGGTATGGGAATAGACTTTCAAAGTAACTTTAATTAACTAAATTTGCCTCGTCGGCTTGAGTTGTTGCAAAGCAATTTGCGGACTAGATCGAAGCAAGAGCCTCTTTCCATCCACAATATGAACAACCCATATTTAGAGTTTTGAAACTGTTTTTAAAACAAAAAGTTTGCCAAATAAACCCAGCCCTCCTTTGAAGCCTGCATTCTCACATTTCCATTACTTGCTGAGTACATATGTACTCAATCCATATTTTTTCTCCCACCCCGGGAAGAGTGAAGTTGATGTTGAAGAATAGGGTTTGTTTTGCTAGACCCATGGCGTTGCTTATGGATTGTGTTCTAGCTGTGTTAAGTTCCGCTGCTGCCACACCCTGAATTTTTCCCCCTTAAATAGAGCCACACAAAATATAGTGAATAAATAGTGTCGGCGAAACGGGAATGGGGGTCCCACATTCTCTGGGGACGCATGGATCTTCGGCCACATCAGCTTCTCCGGGGCCCATATTCTGCACCGGCGACGGCCGGCTACGGCTGTTTCCCCGCCAAGTACTTGGGGCCCGAGTACTGCCTGGACTCGAGTACGCTTTTCCCGGGCGCCTCGCGACGGCGCCCACATCCACCTCGGGCCCCGGGGCCCGAGGGCATTCCCGGAACCAGGTCTCGCCCCCGTGCCCGGGGCCTTGGCTTTGGTCCCGGGGCACAGTCCCGGGGCACGTCCCCGGGTCGCGCCCTCTGATCCCGGGGCTTGCAGGCTTGGTCCCGGGGCGCGTGCCCAGGGCGCATCACTCTGGCATTCCCGGGCCCGGGGCGCGCTTCCCGTGCCCGGGGCTCGCAGCTTCGCTCCCGGGGCCTGTCCCCGGGCACGAGCATGACTCGAGTGGGTCAGCTCTCCAACGACCCGCATTAATGACGAGGCGGCAGGGCACGGCGCGCCTGTCGCCCGATCGGGCATGCGTGGGCTCTCATGATGACCCCCTGTGAGCCTGCCCCCTGCGCGGTCAGAGGGCTTCAGTTTTCCACACCGGCAGCGATGGCGTGCACTGTCATACCTCCCCGACCAAGCCGCCCGCAGCCGCCGAGCGACTGACGACAAGACGTCCCGAGCCGACTCCGACGTGGCTCAGCAGGCGGGCACGGACGTGCACGACAAGACATATCATACCTAGCTTTCTCTGTGTACTGGGCACTGTGGACTCCCCTTGATCGATAAAAGAAGGATCCATGCCTACAGGAAAAAAGGTCGGAGGAACCCCGGTCTCTCTGGCTCTCTCTGGCTCTCGGTCTCTCTTCTTCCCGGAGAGCGGCTAAACTTAGAAACTCTCTGAGTTCTTCCCCAAGCGAGGGCTAGCTCCAGAGCACCCCTCGAAGAACACCTTGTAACACCAAAACCACATTCATCTCCCACATAGCAAACACACACAGGAGTAGGGTATTACGCCTCCGCGCGGCCCAAACCTGTCTACTCCTCCTGTCTCCCTTGTGTACCATCTCAGCCCGGGTCCCCGGTGCCCGAGCATCGATCTCTCCCAGACGCCGCTGCCGTCCTATGAACAACTCCCCTGGCCGAACCTCAAAGGAGGGTCTCCAGACTCCCCGCGGTTGGAGTTCACTCCTCCGACAAATAGCTCCAAAAAAATATTTTAAAAGGCCTAGCAAATTAGTTAAATGAGACAAATGCAAAATAATAACTTATCAGGGCTAGGAATATTTTTTCTATATTCTCCTTGCCAAAATACACTAACAGGAATTTTATTGGAATTTTTTAGAGCACTGGAAGTATTTTAATAAATCAAAATGATTTATCGAATTAAATTCTCTCTGGAAAATCTTTTTCTTTTTCCTTCCTTTCTTTCCTTCCCTCTTTTTCCCTTTTCTTCTCCTTCTCCTGGGCCGCTGCCCGCTCCTATGCGGCCTGCTTTCACGGCCCGCACGCCCGCGCGTCCCTCACCCTCTCTCACCGCTAGCCGGGCCCCACCTATCGGCCCCACACGGTCGCGCGCTCTCTCCCTCTCGCTGACATGTGGGACCGGGGCCCACATGTCGGACCCATCCCTAACCTCCAGCCGAATCAGCCGGAGGGGATCCACACCTCCCTGCCATGCGATTTGTGCCTCGGCCCACGATCCCCTACCCCGCACGAGGTTCAAACAACGCGGACGCGGTCGCCTATCCGTTCCCCCGCGTCCCCCGCCCCTCTCGCGCACGATCTAGTGCAAATTTCGCACATCCCGCTATCGCCGCCAGTTCCCTGAACTCGCAAAATCTAGCCGCCTCAACCATGATCTCTCCAGCCCGAGTCCTTAAAAACCTCCGCCGTCCTCCCCTCTCTCTTTCCCCTCAATTGCCCACACCTGCCGAGTACCCTAACCCCCTCCGCGCCGAGTTCCCAAACCACCGCCGCGCTCCGCCGACTCTAATCGCACGTTGTCGTCGCTATAGCCGTCGCTGACTACCGCGCTCGCTAGCTTCGCCGCACCCTGCTGCGTCCTGTCCGGCAGTCGGCCGCCTCGGATTCCCGCCAAAACTCCATCCTTTTTATCATCCCCTTTCGGTAAGCCTCTCTGCCGGCAGTCGGCCGCAGATGTCCGTCGACCCACTCGGTCTTTTTCCCTCCTAATACGTTCAACACCTTCCTAGGATCCCCCGAACGTCGTCCGCCCCTCTGCCGCCGGTGACCCTCGCCGGAACGCTCCCCTCGCCGCCATCCCGAAGTTCGGGCGCCGCCAATCTTCTCCGTTCGCCGCTGTTCGTCGTCCTCCGACCATCGCAACCCTTGGTGAGCATCCCCTCATCTTCCTCGTTCCATCTCGCAGCTCGCCGCCGTTCTTCGGGGGTCGGATGGTGTTAACACCAAAATTTGGCACGATTCATATCAAACTTCGGTTAAGGAAAGAAGCTATATCAACCGATGGAAATTAATCCAGAAGAAGCCGAGTTCAGGAAGGAATCGTGAAGACCAAGGCATGGCAGTTAATATTTTATCTATAAATTAGGTAACTCTAATAATTTTTAGGAAACCTGATCTCGTGTCCGATCAGGGTTTGTTGTTTTTCCTTTTATAGATAGGAAACTCCTGTTTCGTGTTCGATCAGGACTGTATCAACTCGGGGTATATATATGTATGCCTGGGTACCTTGTAAACTATCTAATCGATCAATACAACTTCGGCGCATCGCCACCCTTTCCAACGGGTTCTTGCTTCTCGAGCCGGGCTGCATTGGTTAGGTCCGAACTCCTGCGAGAGGGTAAGACTCATCACCCCTTACCACGGTGTACCTATTCTGTCTACGGCTGCATCAGTTAAGTTTGATCTCTTAGTCCGAGTAGATATACCACATCACGCGTGCATAGTTTTTATCGGCTTACCGGGGGTAGTTTATCATCAGTTTGTGCTACATCGGTTGGGTCCGATCTACTAAACTGCTAGCGATAAATTGTTCCTGTTAGGTTGATAGATTTTATGCAAGCGTCTTATCGGGATGTATAGCCGATAAGTTATCGTACATCACAATTGCATTAGATCTATCGGCTCATCGAGGTTATTTTATTATTATTAATCTGTGCTGCATCAATTGAGTTTGACCTACTAGATTGATAATAATAGATTTATTCTTGTTAAGCCGATGGGTTTTATGCGATGTTTTATCGGAGTGCTTAGCTGATAAGTTATCTTTCTACTAGATAAAGCCGACTGCATTGTCTATTGATTATTATTCTGCATATCTACTCTTTCATCGGCTTCTAGCCGATGTTCAAGTGTTTTCTCGGCAGTCGGCTGGCTTATTATGTGCTTATATTATCATCGATTCTATCATCGGTTTCTTAGCCAATGCGCAAGTCCTATTGGTAGTTGGACACGAGGAAGGACTCGGGCGCGGGAACGAGCAAGGACCCGGGTGCGGGCACGAGCGAGGACCCGGGCGCTGGCACGAGCAAAGACCCGGGCGCGAGCACGGACGAGGACCCGGGCGTGGGCACAGGCGAGGCTCGGGCACGGGCGCGGGCAGTACCTTAGGCTTATGGCCGATGCTCAAGCATTCCTTCGGCAATCGGCTGGTAGGATTCTTATCGGCCGATTGGATCACTGAGCTAATATTTTCTATCTCTTTGTCAATTGCGGGGTCAAATTGACTGGCATGCCTACGAACCTCAACATCTTAGGACCTGCACTGGAGTAAAGCAAATCTCCCAGGCCTTCGCATGTCTCCAGGCGCCGAACGGCCCCCGGCAGTTTTCGGCGTCAACAGATGGTCGCCGGCGGCGACCATCGGGCCGCTCGCCCCACCGCGGCACGGCCACGCCGGCGAGGACGAGCCCCTTTTCGTCCTTCTGTCCGATCTACCTCAGGGTAGATCTGGACCAGCCGGGTGGCGCCCCGTGGATGCTCACGTCGGCTGCCACGTGGCGTGGTCACGTTGGGCCGTGGTGGATCACGTCCACTGTGGGCCATTCTCTCGGTGTCACCGACCTGTGGGCCCCGCCTGTCAGCACGCCCGCGGTTCGCTGACGCCATAAACCAGGTTAATTGCGCAATAAATCATTAGGAAATTATCTTTGTATAGAAAAACACAGGGAAACTTTAAAAATTCATAACTAATTCATACGAGCTCAGATTAATTCCATTCAAATTGCATTAAATCCATAAAAATGCCAAGAATCCATTAAAAATACTTTTAGCCCCTGTTTCAGTGTCCATATATACTATTTTTAATTGTTTGTGTTTTATTTGTTATAGAGTCCGACGCACTCGACCCTCCGGTTTACTACAAAGTCGTTGCCGAATTCGCCGAGCCGGAGCAAGGCAAGTTGCATCATTTCCTCGATCATTTTGTACCCATTAATTGCAAACTATTTGTTTTAAATTAATAAACATGCATTATTTTATTATTTCATGTGGGAAGGGTGACCTATATCAATGCAATTTTAATTGCTATGACCTGTTTTCCTCCTGTATACCTTTGTAGCTGGATAATAATATGACTAGAGGATATGATTAGGATGTTTAGCCCTACTTAGAAACCTTTAGCTCACATGGGGATTTAAATACTTTAATTTATATTTATGGTTCGACTCAATGTCGAGAAATGGAACTTTGGATATGTCGATGTTAAACTACTAAAATTTGACCTGAATGGTGGGCTGTGGGTGCATGGTTATATTGGTTGCACCCATGGCAGTTAAGGACTGGTTCGTGGGAATCCCTTGAGCAAATACTCGTACTTTCCACAAGCCAGCATGGGCAATGGCTAGGCTTGTAGCGTTCCTTCTCTCTTTCCTAGGCACCGATGGTGAGGATGGGCATGATGGAGTTGGGTCAGCCTGGGGTTGGGTTGATCGGCTTTCGGATCCATTGTGGCGCAAGGGGGGTAGCCTGGCCGATGTGGGGTGTCTTGGCGGCAGGTGCAACCTCAGCGTGGTGTGGATGGTTGGGGAGAGGTTGCGTGAACGCTTGAGGGGTGTCGTGGTGACACACCGGCACACGGGAATGTGTGTGGGGTTGTGTCTTGTGGGTATAATTGTACATCTCTGATCATAGTAAATCTATTCGAATAGCCGCGCCGTGGATATGGGCGATTGGTCAAGATTGATCGTGATTTGTCTCACCCTTACTTAATTAACTTGACTTAATGGAACTGATATAGTTCAGGTGGATGGTTGGGCCTGGTTAACGTGGTGTAACGTTAATCAGTGGAGGATTAATATTGTTCAATTAATCAACTTTTTATTGTTTGCGAACTACTGTTTACAACTGCTTTTACGCAAATAAACCCTGAGCCTATCTTTGTCTCCCGTGCATTGTGTATACTTGTGGGTGTGATTTGTTGAGTACTGTGGGTAGTACTCAGCCTTGCTCCTTTTCCCTCTCTCAGTGGGGGAGTACCTGTTCGACGAGCATCAGCAAGAGGACTGGACTGGCTCCGCCGTCAAGACGCCTGTGGAATAGAAGCCTCTGCTTGGCTAGATGTATATAGGCTTTATTTATCTTTACCGCTGCATTTATACAAGATAATTTTTATTCTGTTTGTAAGATGTACTCTGTATGGCTGTTGACGCCGAAAACCCGCCGGGGGCCGTCCGGCGTCTGGGTGACACGCGAAGGCTTGGGAGATCTGCTTAGCTCCAGTGCAGGTCCTAAAGTCTTGAGGTTCGCAAGCGTGCCAGTCAATTTGACCCTGTAATTGACAAGGAGAAGGGGATGTTAAATTCGTGAGCCAATCGGCTGGAAGCCGGCTTGGACTCATGTCATCGGCCGATGGCCGATACACACTGTAGCACTTATACATCGGCTTAAAACCGATGATGGCAGGAGCAATAGCATAATAATACATAATTATCGTGCTAGCCGATCATCGAAGGGATACTCAAAAAACCGGCTATAAACTTGGTAAAATAAACAGGTATAATGCATAAGTAAATAAATCAAATAAATCCTAGCCAATCATAATTTAGTGTTACTGGTGTTGCCGTGAAGATATGCCTGTGCCCGAGCCCTTGCTTATATCGGCTCCCGGGGTCTTCATCCGCTATCCGGGCCCGTACACTGGTCCTTACCTAAGCTCGTGCCCGGGCCCTCACCTGGGGTCGTGCCCGGGAACCTGCTTGTACTTGTACTTGGATCAGCAGAATAAACCCATCGGCTAGTCCTTAGCCGATTGTAACAATAATACAGGCAAGAATATATGATAAGACATGCAATAACATAAATGATAGATAATTGATGAGCCAGCCGACTACTGAACAGAGCGAGTATAGAATAAGACAATGAATAAATGTAGTCGGCTTTAACAGATACCTTATCGGCTAAGCACTTCGATAACACCATCGCACAACACCCATCGGCTCATCAAGAGTAAAGCTGTTATCGTCAGTCCAGTAGATCGGACCCAACCGTTGCAGCACAGACCAACAATGATAACGATACCTCAATGGTCCGATAGATACGATGCGACCGTGATGAAGATAACTTACCGGCTATACACCCCGATAAGACGCCTGCGCATAAAGCATCGACTTAGCAGGATCGGTTTATCGCTAGCAGTTTAGTAGGTCGGACCTAACCGATGCAGCACAAACTGATGATAAACCGCTCCCAGTAAGCCGATACGATCTATGCACGTGTGATGTGATATACCTAATCAATCTATGAGGTCAAACTGAACTGATGCAGCCATAGATAAACTAAATATATCGTGGTAAGCCGACTACCATAAACCGACTAGAATATCGGACCTAACCGAGGAAGTCCTAGCCGATAGGTAGCCGGGGTGACGAGACTTACCCTCTCACAGGAGTTCGGACCTAACCGATGCAGCCCGGCTCGAGAAGCAGGATCCCGTCGAAGGGGTGGCGATGCGCCGAAGTTTGTATTGATCGTTGTGATGATTTACAAGGCACCCGGGCATACGTATATATACCCCGAGTTGACATAGTCCTGATAGGACACGATACATGATTTCCTATCTATAACAGAAAACGCTAACTAATCCTGACCGGACACGAGGTCAGGTTTCCTAAAGATAAATACCTGCCTAACTAATAGGTACAGTAAATAATTGCCAAGTAACGGTCTTCACGGCTCCTTCCCGATTCCGGTCTTTTCTCCGTCAGCTGACTGTAATCTCTCCTTTGACCGAATCCGATACAGGGCCTTACCAAATTTTGGCGTTAACAATGGCAACTTGGTATTGTGTACCCTGGCTTTTTCTAGACAGGGATTGAATACACAGAAATGTTCAGAATTCATATTATGAATTTCTGGGCATTACAGTTGCTACTTCTCTACTTGCCGGTTATATTCTCGGAGTTGTTCCAAAGCATTGACCTCTTATAAGGTATAATCTGTTTATATTTAATCACTATGGTACGTCTCTGTTGACTGTGGGTACCAACGATTTTTTTGAGACTGGTACCGACAACGCGGTTCCGCGAGAGTCGGTACCCTCTCTAGTATTACTGTAGGTGGTGCTAGGACAAGGTCTGACATATATACACCTATTACTCTACGACTCTACTGTCGGCTAGTGGGATTTTGTAATGCAGTGGTGTAAAAAACACAAAAAATGGTACTCCCTCCGTTCCAAAATATAAGAATTTCTAGGTTGTTTAACAAATACTAAGGTTAGGTCAAAAGATTTCTTTTTAGTGACCTCAGTCATCATTGAATTTTGAATTGCTCAGATTCCCTTTCCATCCGATTGGCTTTAGAATCATTGAAATGATATAAATCATGAGAATTAGTGTAGGAATGTTTATATTATGGTACAAATTTTAGATCGTAGAAATGCTTATACCGCTCCATCCTAAAATATAGCTAGTTTTAAGTTTAAGGTTTACCTCAAATATAACTACCTAGAATAGATAAAAGGTGACTAAACCCATTACTTTCTCTACTACTATAGTGGATCCATCATCCACCAATTCTTAAGATCCATATCTACTCAAACTATTGTTAATTGTCATCATCTTATCATCTATAAAGATATTTTATACTTTTTCATTTCTAACCTTAATTTTATAAAACACTTTTAGCCATCTATATTTTGAAAATAAGGGAGTATCTCTCTCGCGGTTTCATTGCCATGTGCCACGACACCTGCCATATTTCATTCTTTTCTGCATGCCTCAAAAGAAGATGCAAAGGTGCTCTCCCTCTCTCTCGCTCTGTGTTGATCGATCACATGAGAGGTCAAAGGATGTGACATTGACTCGTCCCTCCCCGCACTTTCTCTCTCCCTCTTATCTATAATCAACATATATAAAACTGCTAGTACTAGTGACCGTATCCTATACCCATAGTTTTTTTCATACAAACACTAATTAATAAACATCACCAAAAATTCTAAAAATATATATGTACTTTCAACAGTACCATACCTATATATAAAATCTTATTTTCAAATTCATTATACATAGAGAAAAAAAGATAAAATTCTGACAGATTATACTCTTAAAACTGTCAGATTTTTTTTGTGTTTTAGGCTAAAATATAATAAATTTAAGGATAAAGCTTTATACATAGATATAATACTATTAAAAGTACATGTATAAATTTTTTTAACATTTTTAATGATATTTGTTAGTTGGTGTATATGATATGAAAATTTTATGTGGATAGGATATGTCTTTACTTCTGTCGGTTGTTAGTTTTATAATTAAGGGTTTGTCCGTGGCTAAATTAACGGAGAAAAGAGAGGGGATGGAGGCAGAGGCTGAAAGTATAGTACACATAGGCCGTGTCTTAACGGGTCAGCCTGGACACGGTAGCTAGTGGGCCGTGCTATACTTGGGCCAGCGCCTCAGCCCGTGGACCGGCCTGGTATGGCACGGCCTAAGCACGTACACGGTCCAGTCGACCCATTATTTTTTTCATAATTTTTCTATTTCCTTCTATTTTTTCTAATTTTTTCACTAGTTTTTTCATTTTTTTTCCTATTTTGCCTAATTTTCCCTATTATTTTTCCTTTAGTTTTATATTTTTCACTTTTTTCTTTTTCTGCCGCCTATTTTCAAATTTTATGGGTCGATCGTGCCAACGGGCCGACACCGACCCACGTGTCTCACCCGGGCCCATGCCAACCCAGCACGGCCTGTAGCCTCCACATGCCGTGCCTGAACCGAGACCCCGACACGTAAACCAACATGGCACGGCCCGCTACAGGAGTCAGGCCTTAACGGGCCGTGTCTTAGCGGACCGTGTCGAACCGTGCTTCGTGCTGGCCGGTCCGTAAGACCCGGTTGGCCACCAATAGTATCACGTCACGTGCTATCAGTGCTGCCTCTGATAATTAATTCTTTAATGTTAGATATTTTATCGAACAAACAAAACCATCCAATTTCATAAACACCCCTGACTCATCTATAAACACCACACACGCACACCAAATAAGGCGGTGTTTGCAACTGCAGTGGCTTATTTCCTCTTTTTTATAAGCATACTTTCTAGTTTTTTTAAAAAAATTTCTATATAAAAATATCTCTAAAAGATCAAATAGATCCATTTTTCAAGTTTATAATAATTAATACTTAATTAATCACACTGTTTTACGTGCCACTGTTAAACCACAAGCCATAATAAGCCATAAACACATCTGAATACTACCTAAGTTAGCAGCAAAATGCAGCCCCGATAGCAATTTGGCTTAAATCAAATCAAGAAGTAAGCCTAAGGTAGTATTCGAATTGGATGTTGTGTGACTTATAAGCCGTATATAAAAAAAACATCATTAGCACGTGATTAAGTATTAATTACTAAAAACTTAAAAAATAGATCTATTTGACTTTTTAATACTTACATATAGAAATTTTTTTAAAAAATATATGGTTTAGCAGTTTGAAAAACACGCTTAAGGAAAAAAGAGATAAAGCAAAACGCAAAAGCTGTTTCGAACAGCATAACAACTACGCTATCTAATCTAAATTGGAATAACTAGTTGGATACACGTGCGTTGTAACGAAAAAAATAAAATCAACCGTAACTCATATCACAAGAATAATATCAAATAGCTTAAATAATAATCAATAACGTTAGCCCTAGCACGGTTACAACTTTGTTGCATAGACATACAAAAAAGTTTATGAAACTATAAAAATTACACTTGAAAAATTGTTAGGATAGCCTTAAACAAATGTTCATTTACAACAAAACAAAAAAATATAATAGAGATATAATGAGTCCTAAAAGTATCTTAAGCACAAAGTACTACTCACAAGCATCCCAGCTATAATCATCTTTTAAACAAACGACCAAGAGCAGCTTCCTTTCCTTCATAGTGAGTCAGCATCTAATGTATATTTTATTATGGGAAAGAAAAAACACTTGTGGTGTCATGTCTACATTCTTAAATCAGTATAATTAAGACACATCAACACACGAGCCAGCCAGATTATTGTTGGTGTTACAAGCCAAGCCAAAGAACCATCTATCTCTAGGCTTTTGCAGGAAAGCTCTCGAGATACCTCTCGACGACGTCGAGGCCGCAGAGCTCCTTGACGGCCCCGGCATGTCCATCTGGAACGTCAGCGCCGAGCCACCGGCCGGCCCAGTGCCGACGGTGCTGGAGAACTCCTTCCGGGCCGCCCTTATCGCCTACCTCATCGTGCAGTGCACTGACGATGCCAGCAGCAGTGGCGGCTCACCGGACGCTGTCAGGATGGATGGCAACAGTTTCAGATTGCAGTGCTGATGCATTCGAGAAAAGAGATCAAAGGAAGAAGACATTAGTAAAATATTTCACTTTTGGAGGAGAGGACACGCTTGTGATCGCGAGTGCTGTTGATGAGCTCAACGTTGAACTGCTTGGGGATGGTGTCCACGGTGGGGACCTTATACGTCCACGTGCTGTCGTGGATGACCAGACCATCGGAGTTGGTCGCGTACTCCTCGTTCGTCAAGAAGCCAACCCCTTGCACGAACGCACCTTCCACCTGAACTCCAAAATCAACAACAGCCAACAAATTCAGATTGCATATTTACACATCTCGTTCTTGCAATTAATGATCTGCAACATGCAGATCCAATTTTTTTAAAGGTAATTAGCAGATTGGGTGATTGACTGACCTGGCCCAGGTCCACAGCAGGATTCAGGCTCTGACCACAGTTATATACACGAGGTCGCTCCTCAGGATGGTGGTTGCCCCTGTCAGCACATCGACTTCCACCTGGAGTGTTCATATGCAGATTTCAGATCAAAATGCAATAACTTTGAGCAGGATATCGATCAAGCTCAGCAATTTGGCTCGGCAAGTACATTTTCAGAGCTGCTGTTGTAATTTGGATCAGGGTGTGTGGTGTGTACCTCACTGATGGCAGCTCCATAGTTCAAGTAGCTAGTGAATGTCGGGTCAGGGGTCCAGTACGCGTGCTCCATCAGTTGCACACTCGCCATGCTTGCCTGAAAGTGTGGATGAGCAAATTAAATTAACTGTCATCACAAATTACAGATTTACAATGCTGTCAGAGATAACGATCTTTCAGAAAACAAGATCTGCTTGGTGATGCTTGCAGTTTTACTGAAAAAATTAGATTTTTCCTCACCTGGGCAATCAAGGATTTCCATGGTAGGGTGCCAGCCTTCTCCTTGATGGGCTTCAGCCTCACGACGAGCGTGGCACACAACTTCTGAACAGCTTCGCAGCTAGTCTCGGAGGTGGTGCTCCCACCGGTGAAGCCTCCCTGGATCATGCTCAGGGTGTCGACCTGGATGACACAGACATTGTCGAGGAGGCCCTTGCCGCTGTCATCGCACAACTGGCCCAGTGTGAACGTGGTCATCTGCTTCACCTTCGTCCACAGCCCCTCCCCGATCTCGACACTGCCTACCTCGACGGCGATGGAGCCATCATTCATGATGAACACCTTCCCCGGAGTCAGCTGGAGCCTCACGTCGTAGGTGATCAGGACACAAGAAATGCGCCGCTAATTCCACTTGTTGCTGCCGTTGAAGTGCTCGACCATGGTGGCCCTCCACTGGTACTCCGGCGATGAGGCTAGCTTGTCGAGATTGTGATGAGGCTGTACTTTCGAAGGTGTATTTCAGACTGAATGACACAATGGAAGAATGAATTATATTTCTGTAGCTATGGGCCATGCTGATTATACTGTCTTCTCATTATCATAGATGTGGGTCCAAAAATAACACAAAAACTGCCTTTTCTGCCCAAATTGCAGCTACCTGCACAAATCCATCTAACAGTCCTAAAATTTTCATCATTAAATCTACTAAATTGGCACCCTTCCTAAATTCCAATCAGTCGCAAAAAATCTGATCTTTCCAAACACTACACAACAGCAGTGCTTAATTTCTGTCAGGCTGTAACAAAAAAAAAACAGGGGCTACACCATTAAACCCCAAATCAAAGCATATATACCCCCTATTTTCCTCACTGAACAGCCCTGAAATCTGCAGCTTGAAACAATTTCATGTGAACCCAACCAATCCATGATTCTAAATAGAAGCAACATCAGATTTGCACAACACTGTAGCATTTGCACGAGAATAAACAAGGAATCTATGGGAGAGTAGGATCCAATACCTGAGTGTGGTGGTAGATGCCCTTCCCATGTTGTCAAGGTCGTTGTGTTTTCCCCGGCGCGATGCACTTCTGGGTGTTACAGCTGCAGCGGAGGCACCTAAGCCATGAGTCCGGGGCCGTGATTCCGAGGAGCTCCGGCTTGAACTGGTTCAAGCGGCGTTGGCAAACAGCAGCGTGGGGTCGTCCACGGGGACCAAGACGGAGGTTTCCTGCATCCGGCTCGCCAGCCACTCCGTCAAGACCGCCATCGCCAGTCGCACAGGGGTGGATGCGGAGGACGAGCCACTATACATAAATAAAAAACAGTAGTATTTGGGGCAGCCCACTAATTTTAGGAGGTTTTATCTTAGCACAATTAGGAGGATGATGCAGGTCATGGAGGGTTTACCTAAATACAAATTAGAAGCATGCAGATCAATCTTGCCATTTAGGTATCACTTGGAATGTAGTGGGCGTACAACATGCAGTGGAGGAAGGGAGCAGTGAGCGGGGATGGAACATCTCTGAACGGGCGTGGGGGTGTCCGGGTGTAGAGATACGAACGCGGCGGCACGGCCACGACGCAAGATGAGGATGATCTGGTAAGGCGGCTGACTTGGAATTGCCGCGGCGGCGGTGTCCGGCGGAGAGGGGAGCGGCTGGATTCGTTGTCGGCGTCCGACGGAGAAGGGAGTAGATCGCACAAGCAGCAATTTTAGTTGGAGCAAGAACCAAAAAAGATGGCGAATGCATACCTGGACAAGGGCGGGAGCCGGACCAGCAACGACGGTGACGTTGGGGGCGGCCGCCACCGCTAGCAGCGAGTCGTTGGCGTCGGCGAGGACCTCATGCAAGGATTGCGGCAGCGGCGTGTCCTTGGCGCTGCTCCAGGCGGAGATATCGGCGAGGCGGTGGCCTGGGCTGGCGGACATGACGAAGAGGATGCAGATGGTGGCCATGGCGGCGCCCAGCACGAAGGACACCAGCGGGCTAATGCTGCTGCTGCCGCCGCCGCCGCTCATCGTCTCGCCGCCCTTCATCTTGCCGCCGTCCAAAATCGATCTAGGGGGTGCGGGGATGGGAGGGTGGTACGGGGGAGAGAGGAGAGGGGAGTGGGAGCAATCCGGATCGTCGGAGTGGACTGTTGGATGGATCGGCCGGCGTGCTAGGGGTTTAGGCGGCGCAGGGAGAGGGGGAGAGGGGGATTTCGGTGCGGCGGCGGTTGGGACGGCAGACGGCGGCGGCTAGGACGGGAGAGGACGGCGGGCGTGTCACAGCCCTAAATCTAAATTAGGATAATTAGTGTTAAGCCCTAGCTAATCCTTTGCTTTGTGCTAGTTGTCACTTCCTAAGTTCTATATATCTAAAAATCTTACAAAAATTCCTAAACATGTCAGGTGATGTGAGTAAGCCCTTGTAAATTTTACATAATTTTATCACTTCAATAAATACTTCAATAAAATCCCTCAAATCAGCAAATCTAGGAAGCTAGCTGAAATAAATTGGTTCACTTCTGAAATTCACCGGATGAAAATGAGGACTAATTTACACAGAGCCCTTTCTCCTATAGATGTCCAAATGGGCCGTGCCCCGTCGGGCCGGCCCGGGCACAGTGCTACAGTAACCGTGCCTGGGCTGGCGGTGCGGCACGGCACGGCCCGTGGACTGTAGCGGGCCGGCACGGGCACGGCACGGGCACGGGCACGGGCACGGGGCGTGGGAACGGGGCACGGGCACAGGCACGGGGCGCGGGAACGGGGCACGGCACGGGGCACGGGGCACGGGGCACGGGCCGGCACGGCCCGCCCGCGGAGGCCGCGCCGCCGTGGTAGGCGTCTGCGGCCGCGGAGGCCGAGGCAGGCGTCGGCGGCCGAGGCCGGGGAGGCGCCCGGGCGCGGAGGCGGCGGCGGAGACCGAGGCAGCAGCCGGGAGGAGGCGGGCGTCGGCCGGGAGGAGGAGGCGGCCGGGAGGAGGCGGCGGAGCCGAGGAGGCCGGAAGGAGGCGGCGGGAGGAGGCGGAGGAGCCGAGGAGGCGGCGGGAGGAGGTGGAGGAGCCGAGGAGGCCGGGAGGAGGCCGAGGCAGCGGGAGGAGGCCGAGGAGCGGAGGAGCCGAGGAGGAGGCAGAGGAGCCGAGGAGGCGGCGGGAGGCCGAGGCGGCGGGAGGAGGCGGAGGAGCCGAGGAGGCCGGGAGAAGGCGGAGGCGGCGGAGGAGCCGAGGCGGCGGGAGGAGAAGCCGAGGAGAGGAGGCCGGGAGGAGGTCGAGGCCAGGTGCGTGCGGGAGGAGGAGGCAGGCGACCGTTGCACTGACATCTGCCCGTTGCGACGCTGATGACCGTTTGCTGCAGTGTTCGGCCACGTTGGCCCAGTCAAAAATTGACACCTGTCCCAACGGTCTGAAAAAACGGCTAGATTTTGAATCTAGCCGTTGCATGACCAAAAAAATCCAAAAAAATATCAAAAAATCCGAAAAATTGTGAAATTTTTTCTATAAATAGGGGAACCCCCAGCCACATTTTTGCTCATCCAAACCTCCCAATCTCTCCTCTTGTGCTCTATTCTGCTCTCTTTTGCTCTCTTTGCTCAAAATTTTTGATTTAGACAAAATTTTGTCTAAAATTCAAAAATTTCCCACATTCTCATAGGTAATAGCTGCAACCTCCGGTGCTCCTACAAGGTAAAAAAATCTTAAATTTTCTTCTTTGTTCGTACTATTTTTTTAATACTAATTTTCTCTATTTATATTGTAGGATGGATCCGAACTACCCGACGTTCCAACTGAGCGACTTCGACCCGAGCTATCTGTCGATGTCGCAAGGAGACAACTCCGGGTCGGCTCCTACACCGCAAGAACATACGGAGGAAATACATGCAGCTTCACAAGGATCCGGAATTGCAAGCGGGAGCCTATCAATGGCAACCGGCTCAAAGAGATCAAGAACTTCCTCCGCCTGGCAACATTTTGATGAGATCAAGGAGACCGCCGCGGATGGAAGGGAGGTAACTTACGCGAAATGTAAAATTTGTAAAACTAAACTTTCTGGAAAATCTTCTGGTGGAACAGGGCATTTGAGGCGGCATGCTGAGGCGTGTGCGAAGAAGCAAGGTTACCAGCTAAGACAGCAGCAACTGGTACTCAATCCGAACGGTACGGTACGTTCATGGGAGTATGATGCTCAGGTAGCACGAGATTCCCTTACCTATTTAATTGCTAGACAGGATCTACCCCTAAATTTTGGTGAGTCTCCTGCATTTGAGACTTACATTAAAACTGCTCATAATCCTAGGTTTCAAGCTGTTAGTAGACAAACTACAACCCGAGACTTGGTGAATGTTTACAACCAAGGCCGGGATAGTATTAAACAATTATTTGCTACTTGCACATTTTCTATTAGTATCACATCTGATATTTGGAGTGGTAGGGCTAAGGAAGACTATATTAGTGTAGTTGCTTATTATGTTGATGATGAATGGGAACTGCAAAAAAGAGTAATAGCTTTAAAATTAATTGATGTTTCACATAATGCAGAAAATATTGCTGAACGAATTTCTAGAATTTGTGAGGATTTTGGCATCACAAATAAAATATTTGCAGTAACTCTAGATAATGCAGCTGCAAATTCCAGAGCAATGGAAATTTTGCAGCCTTTATTCAATGTTTATGCTGAATCATTTCTTTTACATCAACGTTGTGCTTGCCATATTATTAATCTTATAGTTAAATCTGGTTTTAAAAGAGTAACTGTATATCTCGATTCTATCCGTGAAGCCATAACATGGCTGAATGGTTCTAATCCTCGACTTGCGACCTTCAAGCGATTCTGCATCGCTTCGGATAAGGATCCACGCAAGTTCCAAACGGATGCGGACCATCGGTGGAACTCGACTTATTTAATGTTGAAACATGTCTTGCCTTACAAAGATATACTAACTGTTTTCTTGCAGTCCAAGAATGTTGTTACCAGTGACGGGCAATCGCTACTGACAGAACAATCTTGGCATGTTGTAGAAAGGTTTTATTACTTTCTTGAAACATTTTATGATGCAACTGTTACTTTGTCTGGTGTTTACTATCCAACTGCTAATTTAATTTTGCATAAAATATTTGAGATTGCCACTTTATTAAAAGAATATGAAGATGACCAATTATTAGGATTTGCAGTATATAACATGAAACAAAAATATCTTAAATACTGGAGAAACATTCCATACTTGTATGCTTTTGCATTTATTCTTGATCCTAGGGGTAAAATACGGGGGTTTCTAAATATTTTGAATCTTATTGGGGATACAATGAATATTGATTACACTAACTACTATTCTGATTGTAAGACAAAATTGTATGAAGTATTTCGAAAGTATGAAACTAAGTTTCAGGGAGTTCGCGTGCAAAGAGCCCCACCCGTCCCTGTCCCAGGTAAGAAGAAATTGCAGTGGGGCCGAATTTGAGGTGGTTCCTCTTCTTCTTCGAGCACCGGTGGTGGAAGTTCGGCCGCAGCAAGTCCTGCACACGCTTCACTTGAAGCTCTTGAGCTGTCTACCTACTTGGACAGCGACTCCATCAACCAGGAAGATCTCAACGTTCTTCAATGGTGGAATGATCACAAGACCTAATATCCCGTGCTCTCAAAGCTAGCACGGGATGTGTTCACGGTGTCTGTGTCTACGGTATCATCCGAATCGGCCTTCAGTCTTTGTGGAAGAATTATTAAGGAGAGAAGAAGAAATCTCCGCAGTGAGGTGGTAGAAATGCTACTTGCGGTTAAAGACTGGGAGCTAGCTAAGGAACGTGCCCAACACATCACGGAGAACCAAGATTTGGCTGAGCAGTTCGAAAATCTTTACCTACAAAATGAGGAACTAGAGTAATCTTTTTTATTTTTGAGTATTGACCTTTAGCTGTACTCTTTTTTCTTTGTCATGGTTTTCTCAAAATTGAGTTTTTACATGACAGAGTTTTTAATGAGGCAGCTGTGTAATATCAAAATCAATAAAGGTCATTGCGCAATTTTTCTCTATATCTATGTAGAAATTAAATTGCATAACTATATATGTTCTTCTATTTTGCTTGTTTAAAAATATAAAAATTTCCTCCTCTAATATCATCAAAAAATACTCTCATATTTTTTTAATCATCTTAGATAATGTTTTTACATTTTTTTCATATTTTTTTACCACTCCTCTAATTTTTAAAAATTTTTTAAGTCTCTTTTTTCCTTTTTTTACTCATCTCTCTCAGTCACTCTCACTTACTCAGTGAGAGTGACTCAGTCGGGACTCGGCGCAGGCGGGGAGGCGGCGGAGGGCGGCCTCGGGGGGCGGCGCGCAGGTGGGGAGGCGGCGGCGGAGGGCGGCGGCAGGCGGCGGAGGCCGGGGAGGCATGCGCAGGAGGCGGCGGCGGAGGGGGCGGAGGAGGCCGAAGCGGCGGGAGGCCGAGGCGGCGGCAGGCGGCGGAGGGGGCGGCGCGCAGGCGGGGAGGCGGCGGCGGCAGGCGGCGGAGGCCGGGGAGGCGCGCGCGGGAGGCGGCAGCGGAGGGGGCGGAGGAGGCTGAGGCGGCGGGACGAGGCGGAGGAGCCGAGGAGGCCGAGGCGGCGGGAGGAGGCGGAGGAGCCGAGGAGGCCGGGAGGAGGCCGAGGCGGCGGCAGGCGGCGGAGGGGGCGGCGCGCAGGCGGGGAGGCGGCGACGGAGGACGGCGGCAGGCGGCGGAGGCCGGGGACGCCGGACGCGCGGCGGCAGGCGTCGGCGGACTGGGCCGGCCTAGGCACGGTGGGCCGCTGATGGGCCGTGCCGGCACGGCACGGCCCACGACCTCGGTGTGCCGTGCCTGGGCCGGGGGGGAGGCACGCGGGAGCGGGCCGTGCCGGACCGTGCCTCGGTCCGTGCCGGCCTGGTCCGCCCGTTTGGCCACCTATACTTTCTCCAAAGTGTGTGCCAACATGAACCCTACCACCAGTATTTTTTTTGGCTCAATTTATTTCCCAAGGAAATCACATAAAATAATGAGATCAAGGCACTGGAGGAATAAATCAAGCTGCAGAAAAAAAAACTGGGTCTGTGTGCCTACTTTGCAATTTCACCAAAGGCAAACCAGAACACTTCTAACCACGAAATTTGGTCAGCATATTAAATACATCTTCCTCTACCTCCCATTATTTTCCCATAATTTATGCTCCTCATTTACTTAGTGAAACAGTAATTTAGAGAACTGCATGTTGGACAGCTCACAAAATAGTCTCTAGAGGTTT
Source organism: Oryza meyeriana var. granulata (assembly GCA_003991445.1). Classification (NCBI taxonomy): domain Eukaryota; kingdom Viridiplantae; phylum Streptophyta; class Magnoliopsida; order Poales; family Poaceae; genus Oryza; species Oryza meyeriana. The sequence continues at coordinate 193,260 of RYFJ01000206.1, forward strand.
TTTCTCTCTCAAGACACTGACCAGTGGACCCCACAAGACCTGGCCCACTTGTCAGCCTCATAGCAGCATGTGACAGTGTGTTTCACCAGGAAATTCACCCATACTCCTCCACTCCTCCTAGACCATCACTACTTGGACCCACAAGCCATAGAGTAAATCTAGCTAAATATGAGTAAAATATTGTTGCCTGACATGTGGGACCCACCAGAGGCACTGTGGAGATGGAGCAACTCAGCATTGCATGAGCCAACATGTCACTGCCTCCTTCTTCCTTCCCTCCTCTCAGTTTACAGAGCTGTAGTCGTGGAAAGCAAGATGAAGAATCTTGAGAATGAGCGAAAGCGCAAGAGGGTTGTACAGTCTCCAGCTCCAGGAGGTTCACCACGACCTCGGGTTTGGCTGTCTGCACCTCCGCGTTTTCAGGCTCCTCCACCTCCTCGTCAACAAGCGTTTAGGCCATGTCCACCACAGCAACGATTCCCACCTCCAATGGGTAGATCTCAACAAGGCCTTCGTCCGTTGGTTGGTCCCAATGTCACTTGCTACAAATGTGGACAGCCAGGGCACATTTCAAATCAATGCCCGAATCGTGGCCAAGGTGCACCAGCGAATGCTCCGAGACCGGCATTTGTACGTCCGAATGCACCACCAAGGCGAGCTCCTCGGGGCCAGCAGTTCCAAAAGAGGGGCAAGGTGAACCATGTCACCGCCGAAGAGGCAAGTCAGGCACCGAATGTTATGATCGGTACGCTACTTGTTAACTCTCATCCAGTTGACGTGTTATTTGATTCCGGAGCTACACATTCCTTTGTTATAGAAAGTTTTGCTTCAGCCCATGATCTTTCTGTTAGCAAATTACAAGCACCTTTAATTATTGAAGCACCCGACTCGAAAATGAGAGCCAAATATATATGTCAGGACGTGAAGATTGTTATTCAAGGGGTAGAATTTAGTGCTGACCTAATCATTCTCTACACCAAGGGAAATCAGAAAAGAGAGAAATAAGAAAAGAAAAGAAAATGTTTAAACTTTGTAAATTCATATCTTGGTCTTTTTAACTCATTATTGAGTGAAACCAATTTTGTTAGCTCTGTAAATTTGTGAACTTTATTAGTGTAAGATAAAATATGACAACTTCCGTACAGAAAATATCCATAAAATAATATGAAGCAAAATTGACTTATTTTGGGCTTAATAACTTGAAATATTCCCATAAAATTCATTTAACTCCTTTTGAGGTAAACCAAATTTCTGTGGATTCATAAAATTATGCTCTTTAATTTGGTAAAATAAAAAGTGAGACCTTCTGTGTAGGGTTTTTCTTTAAAAATGGAAATACCTATTATATACATCTTTTTACCTTAGAAGTTTATAAATTTCTAGAAAATTCATCCTAATAGCTAAAAATGTGAAACCACTTTTGTTAAACTCAGAAAATTGTAAAATTTCTGTGGAAAATTTGTATTTGATATAAATACCTCCCAAAATAGGCCTAATTAATTTGCTAACCTTTTCTTTTGTTAAACTTGTAAAATCTATATCTAAATCATTTTAAATCCAATTTCAGTGAACTCAATTTTGTTAGAACCAGTAGGTTATACACTTTCATCTAAAAATGATCACACAAATAGAACCTTAATGGGAAATGCAAGTTACCCCTAATACACTAGGGTGATACACAAATAATTCCAAATCTGCCATTTTCAGCGTATATGGCTTGTTATTTTTGTATCTCACAAACCAGAGATGCAAATGACTTGGTTCTTTTTCCTAAAATCTTATTAGGACATGCCCTACCTTCTGTTTTTATCTCATAATTATTTGATCATGTTGCATAGACATGTTTAATTGCTTCTTATTTGTATATTGCTTCTTATCGATAGATTCTGAGGATACGGAGTACGTGGAAGTTCATCCAGAGCTTGAGTGTGAGCCCTCGCTGCAGCAAGGCAAGCGTCTAAGCATATTGAACCTATGTTTTCAATAAATTGATTTGTTTGTGAAAACAATATCTATATGCATGCTTCAGTCTATTTAAAATGGAAAAACGGGTAGAGTCAATATTACCCAATTGTATGCATTTCCATTCCTTGGTTATTGATCTCATGTTTATACCTTGTCACCACTGGTTAAGGACTTTGGGATACTTTTATTTTACCGAATGCTTAGCCATGCTTATTCTAGATTTAGCAAAATCCGATAGATGGAGCTATCGGTTCCAAACTAGTTGAATGCGAATAGATGGGTTAAAATCTGACAAGAATAACTTCTAATTAATATTTGAGAATATGTTTGACTTGGACGGATGATAGGGCGATGAAGGGATGGTGTTTCCCCGATGCACATAGCTCCGTCTGGGTCGTTAAGGACCGAACATGTTGACGTCTATTCAAGCACCCTACGTACTTCCACACGCCAGGAGTGGGACGGCTTAACTCAGTAGCACGGGAGGCTGTAGCCATCTACGCCCGTCCGTCAGTCGTGAGGATAGATTTCCGTTGGAGGACCTCGAGCGCGCCTGGCTGTGGCCGGAGGTGCCTCCCACGACGGTGAACCCGCCTTAGTCATCACACACGCACGACTAAGTTGTCGGGGGCCCAGACGTGGTTTAGGTGGTTGGGGCTAAGCGTGCGAAAGGTTTTGTTGTGACCTCTAGTCCGCACTCAATGTGTAGAGTGTGGGTACAGATATGTACGTATCAAACTAGAGTGTAGCCGTTGGGCTTCTATCACATCGTGTGGGTAAAGATGTACACCTCTGATCAGAGTAAGAACTATTCGAATAGCCGTGTCTACGGTCACAGGACGAACGCTTGATGTGTTAGTTATTCATGTTAGCATCCAACTTGGGTTATGTGATTATACCATGACTTAGGATAGTCATGGATGGATGGGTTTATATAAGGGATTTTTAATGTTAAATATGACTTGGCTTTAATCATGAAAAGTGGTGTGCTAGTGTAGCACAATTGTTTGGGCAAGGGTGGCCCCTGGATGATGCTTAAAGCATGGTTTATGCTCATTTATGTTCCATTTTCAGAACCATATACTTGCTGTCTTAAAATTTCAGATGGAGTTATTTCACAAAATGCTTATAGTTTCAAGTATTACTTGCTCAATAAAATCAGCTTTGTGCAAAATCAAATCAATATAGCCTTCTTCCTTGATGTAGAAACCAGCATGCTTCCTTTGTACTATTATTATTGTGTAAGTCTTGCGGAGTACCATTCGTACTCACGTTGCATCTTTTCAGGTGAGGATAACGACGATGATGGTGTGATCTACTATTATCCTGCCGAGGGTGGCGAGGATAATGTGTAGTTGAAGTCGAGCTCTATCCCCAGTCGGTTGCCCTGTGCATGGGTTTGGCACCACTGGTTCTTGTCTTTTGTGTTTATATTCCACTGCAAATCTTTTGTGTCACTTTGTGATGAATTAGGATGTGTGATCCTTTTTGCTTCTCATCCCTTTCTAGTATTCATCCTCATCTTAGTCTCATTGTATCTCCTCACCTTGCTATGATTGTTATTTGTAAAATCAAGTCTATGCTTCCCTCATTCAAATATTAGTTCGATAAAAGAAGCCGGTATGTCGAATGTAAGCAAAATTACTCTCACTTTACTAAATATAGTGTAAAATTTTATAAACCAGTGAACTAAATGGTGCTTTACTGTCCTCTGAACCTACCCTAAAATTTCTACAAATTTTGGAAGCCTACCACTCAAGTTTCAAGCTCAATCATGCGAAGACCCGTGTTCTGGAATTCTGGACCAGCAGCTGTTCGAGATTCTCTACAGAGAGTTCTGATTCTTATCTTACCTTACCAATTTTTCTGGAGACTCTCAACTATATCAGGAAGCATCACAGAAATTTTCAGAAATTTATCTCTTCTGTAGCCCCCTCTAAAAATTCATGAATTGGCTGCTGTCTGGCAGTCCTAAAAATTTCAGACTCTAGTCTTCTGAAAAATAAAATACGTAACCATGATGAATACACCAAATAAATTGTAAAAGGGTACTCCCAGCTGAGAGACGCTCGCTAGATATCTACTATGGCTATATGATTGTTGGTTTATTTGGATCTTCGATCTTTCTTTGATGCCAACGAGTAGTTTATGTCCTAATTGCCCCTTCGCAGGAACGTGTTTGTTTCTCGTTGACTTTTGAGGATCTTGTTCAGATTGTAGGAGTAGTATGAGTTACCTGATTTTTCGTTGGATCTTATTAAAATGCATCATGGCATACTAAGTTAACCATATCATCATTTCAGTGCATTTGGCGATTTCATTCATAATAGTAGTTCTGTAACTTAACTCATGCTGATATGTTATCCTTCCCCTAGAGCTTGCCACCTATTGTAGTTCCCTTTGCTAATGATCATTATACTGTTTATATCCGTAGGATGTCCTGTCCTCACACCCGTTCTCATCCTCCTGAGACACCTGAAGGTTCTCGTCGTAATGATCAAGAACCACCGCCTCCACCTACCATGGCTGATGTGTTGATGGCTGTGGAGCGCAACCGTCAAGCTCAAAACATCGCGCTCCAACAAATCGCAGCAAGCACGGCTGCCATTGCCGCTCATTTTGCCCAAACTGCGGGCGAAGGTGGTCATCAAGCTGCTGGAGGACTTGCTGAATTTCAGCGTACTCAGCCTCCAATCTTCTCCCGCTCCGACGATCCGTTAGACACGGATGATTGGCTCCGCACCATCGAGCGGAAGTTAAACCTTGCTCGCTGCCCGGAAGCCGACAAGGCGAACCTAGCGGCCGAACAACTTCATGGAGCTGCGGGTGCATGGTGGGAGAACTTTCTCGCTATGCAACCTGCTGGCCATATCATCACGTGGGCAGAGTTTCGCGAAGCTTTTCGCGCGGCTCACGTCCCAAAGGGCATCATGGACCTCAAGCAACAGGAATTTCTCAATCTCACTCAAGACCGCAAGACCGTCTTGGAGTATCTCTACGAGTTCAATCACTTGGCTCGGTATGCTCCGGACGATGTCTCCACCGACTCCCGCAAGCAGAATCGCTTTATGCGTGGGTTGTCAGCAGAGCTGCAACTCGAGCTTGTTGCACACATCTTCCAGGACTTCCAGGACCTTGTCAACAGAGCAGTACTGACTGTAGGCTAGAGCTTAGCTTGGTGATTGCAAAAATATTTGCGAAAGATTCAAACGAACTATTTTCGGAAAACCATTAGGGTGTGAACCCTCTATGTAATATCTATAACGCTGCTGTTCGTTTATCCATATTTAGAGTACTTGTGATGTTTATCAATTGCTTACGATGAAAGTGTGAGGCTAGTCGCTTTCCTGGGGACTAGCTCAACATGAGTATGAGTTGTGTATAATTGAGATGGTTGGGGATAGCTATTGTGGTTCGAGTCCTCTGGGGTACGTATCGTGTTTGGTCGCCACCATCGAGTGGTTTGATGGGCGTATGACGGGGAGGACTGGCAAGCTATCCTTATGATTATCTCTTTTGTATATTTCTCGGCATTTTGGATTTGAATTGTGAGTGGGTAAAGATTATGGCAAGTCTGCGATGAGGATGGATGGTTACCGTACTTATTTGGTTTTTATTTGAGACCCCATCCATCTAGATAGTTCGCGTTGCCGTAATAGTTACTCTTCATATTGCACTTCTGGGGTGCCCACAGGGCGGCGGCGGCGGGAGCTGAGGGTGAGGTGCAAGGAGATAGATGAAAGGCGGCGGCGGTAACTGTGGGGGACGGGAGTCGGGAGGAAGAATGCGCGAGGCGACGGCCGATCCGGGCCGTTTGATCTTGAACGGATGGGATTGAGCGTGTTAGAGTAGGATTTACCATCACCATTATATTCTTCAACATTTGCTACTCACTGTATATGTGCTACTTCCATTGTATATAACCATATCGTAATGTATTGATAAAAATATCAATCAAATATAAAAAAACCGTTTGGTACGAGAGAAGAGATAACACCGTCCATGAATAAAATTTAGTACTTGCAATAAAATGAAATTGTACTACTAGCTAATTAGCTATACAGACTCGATTCACGAGGTTCAACGGGATCAAGGCATCACCACATCATATGCCGTCGTTGTCAGTTCGTTCTAAGCCCACTATAGTCCATAAGGACAAGGAGCAATGTTTCATACTCATGTACACCTTAAGGCCTAACCCATGAACAGTTAGTTTTTATTGTGGTATGATACACAATGTTTATGGTTTGCAGTATGCTGCAATATATGCTGTAATGTTGATCCACTATAAAATAAAATATAAGCTGGCTGCCAACCACTGTGAGAGATAGTGGGGGAGAGAGAGAAAGCATAGAAGAGAAAAAAAGTACTTTTATTCGCTATCATCAGCTGTAAGCTTGAGATGCACCATAAGAAACTTTTAACTATTGCACAATGTATAGGGTGCACCTTAATAACATATTTATTGTTTAAGGTCATCTTTTTTAGCACATTATGGTTGCCCTAATACTAGTTTGGCCTCCTCTCCCACTACCTTCACGTTCGTGTTCCTCTTTCACCAAGAGTGAAAATGAGACGAGTATTTTTTTTTCTGCCTGTCTGACCCGAGACTTGCAGAACAGGTACGGGAGGGAAAAATATATATTCAGTACTATCTGAGTTTGGCCGAATCCGCTAAAAGTATTGGTTGTAGTATGAAAAGAGTTGTATGTGTTCATATGTTTCGTATTATCAAACATTTAACAAAATCTATTATGAATCCATTTATAAATATTATAAAAGATTAGTTAATCACTATTTTACAAACTCAATACATTTTTCTTTGATAGTATCTTTGTTTGGCGCTTTAATTGCCTCCGCTAAGTTTAATATCTATAGATTGGAGATACAAATAGATATCTGTTTCCGAATTTAATTCCGAGAAAAAAATGAAAAAGACTACAGATAAGTGATAGGTTATCCGACACTATCCGTATTCGATTCTGACTCGGAAAAAAATATAGGATATGATACATAAATAACGTGATCCACCTGTGACCTGATTTCACCCCTACCCTTCAGCCTTCTTTTGTTTTTTTTTCGCGCATCTGCTGTAATTCAGCCCGATTGCGGTGCCTCTGCTGCATTGCTTTAGAATGCTCGCCTCGCCTCTGCTAGTCTGCTGCATTGTTGAATGTTTGGAACTTGTCAAAAAGTGTCTACCACTTTAGGCCTTAGCAGATTAGCACTTCCATGTTTTCAACATGCTTTGTTCTAACGGTAATGTCCGGCAACTTCGGCTTTTTTGGCATAACACTTGGATTGAACCTACTATTTGAATAGGATGATCTCATCACAAGGATATGTTTCCCAGCTATTGTTCCTTTCTACCTATCTTCACATATAAAAGGGAATCCTCTTTCTTCTATTCTGAAATTAAAAAACTGATTAATCCTATTCTTATTTGGGTTCTGAAATACTAAATTAACATCGAGTTTTATTTAGTGGAACTTGAATTTTGCATCTATGTGCACCAATAAAAATTAAACCTCCATGCCACTGATAGCATATGGATAAAAAGATACTCTATTATACAATCCTTGCTACATCAGTAGTTCAATGGGGTTGTATAGCTAAAAAAAATTGGAGACATAAGATTTAGAGGGTGAGACTTTCTTTCATTCCTTTCTTTTCTCTAGCACTCGTACAAATGAGCGGTCCCTCTCCTCCTTACATAGCGATATTTCATATATGTAAAGTTAGATAAGGACCCAATTAATGTATTTGGACTGGGCCATCATGGACCCAAACCCAAAGTTTCTCAACACCCCTTTGGGCACTCACCGTGTGATGTTTATACCTAATCAAAACTCTAGAAAATCTAGTGGAAAAAATTGGAGAAAGAGTATATAGCATACCTATGTTATTTCGCACGGGTTATCTAATTAAAAACATTGATAAGAAACCACAGAAAAACTTATTCAAGGGAAAAAGAATACAATCCACCCAATTCCTTTTTCGATCTCAGAACCGATTTGGGTACTTGATCCTTCGGGTCAAGCTTTTACTAAATGGATGAGCAAAAATTCTCCCCCTGAATTATGCATCTCTTTAAGTCTAAATCATCTAAATTATTTGATCACATTTTTCTAGAATGGTGATGTGAGTGATTATCCAAATGGCTAAATCTTGCAGGATTTTTCCACGACTTATAGATTTTCTATAATCCATTAATACCGGTGTGCCACATATTTCATTATCTTTCTTGATAATGAATTTGGGGTTGGACAAGGTTCAAACCATGTTTCTTGCTAAGATAGGTGAACTATATCCGTGGAACCTATGTATTTTCATATACTATTCTTCTGATATACTATGGTTCCATTCTTTATACACTTTAAGCTTGCAGGCCTAAGCAACATTGGTTTCGACCAACTTTATCTCAAATTCGTTTGGAATGAGCTTTGCTTGATGATATTCGGATCATCATCCCAATCCATTCTGGGATTTATTCCATATCTTATTCTATCTTGGTTTTGGGCTTTCAATACTTGTCATGCAAATGCACAATCCAAATTTCTTCAATCGTCTATTATCAACTATAGGTCTCATAGTTGATCTTTTAGTTGATTTTTTAACTTCCGGTTACCTGCCGATGAGTTTCATCGTCTAGAAAAATATTGCCCACAATAGGTCTCATAATCAATTTCTATTGATTATATGAGACTTCTATGCGAGTATCCATGGATACACGAAGATATGAGATTCATGTGCTTCTTCGTCTTGCTTGATGTTTCTTTAATACGGGCATTATTCTTTTGTGTACCAGCATTTACTGTGGTGCGCACTTAAATTGCTGGTTTTCTTCCTTCGTTGGAAGATGCGGTATGCTTATTTCGAGGTTCCATACTGTTTGCCAGGAATCAACTAACTCCTCCTCACTTAGTGGGGTACTTTTAGTGACTACGAGTATGATAGTTCCTTTTTATCCCTATTTTCACTAGACGTTCCAGGTTACATTAGGAGCTTAAGGAGCCGGAGTTCTTGTCCTATTGTTTTTCTTTCGAGGTCTCTGGACAAGATGAGGGATACCTTTGCTTTCTTCGGTATTTCACCCTTCTCCAGTGCATTTCATTTGGGTGAATGCAACATAGTCATGCTCTCCAAATCACAAAAGTAATTAAGAATGATAGGCAGTTTGCACAATGTATGTGTACTTTTGCTGCTTTGCATTCATTTAATTAAATATTCATTAATCCCTTCTTTAACCATTTTTCTTAACATTTATCATCTAAGGGTTCATTCTCTCCCCCTAAATGACTAGAGATAATTTCCTTTCAAGTCAAGGAATTTATGCTGCACATACCTCTGTTCAAAGTTTCCATCTTTTAAAGAAAGCTCATACTATGGTGGTGGGATATGCACATATATTAAAAGAAAACCAGTTGTATTTCTTGAGCAAATATTTGAGAATCCGCTGCTTTTAGGACTGCATGTCCATTCATATGGCGGAAGTCAAATAATGGTGTCTGTGGCTTGTACAGTGTCATTGGATTAATTGTGCATGTCGGGGATATTGAGTTCCAACAATTGTATTTACAGCGGATGCCAAAGAGAGAGATCGCTCTGGTGAATCGTAGGTACAAGAGCTCACTGTTGCACTATTCTCTACTATGTATATGCTTCACTTTTCCAGATTTACAATCTTATTATAGTACGTCAAACTAATCAAATCAGCTAAGTACTTCCAAACTCTAACTGCAGGTAATTATTGTTCGTGTCTGGGATCAGCACCTCACCCACAACTTGTGCCAGTGGTGTCCAGCACAGGCAAGTTTCTATTGCATAGTGGCTATGCTTATGAGGGTCAATAGAACAAGTAAGTGTTGTCGAAGAACAACAATGGATTCTGATTATGGACTAGAGTGGTAAATCTTTTGTATTAATCTCAAAAATCTTGCCATTACAGTGATCTAGGTGCCTATTTATAGGCCTAGGGGTACAGTTATAGGCTCTAGGGTTTCTTTTATAGGTAATATTACATTATGGCCCCTTGATAGGGGCAATTACGGGAGCATTTACGTCTTTTCCTGTCTACATGCTTCTAGCGGGCTATTGGGACGCTACATGGGCCACCGGGCCACTATGTGGGCCGTATCCTTGATGGGCCTTTCGGCTCTCTTGGCTGTCATGCCCCCCAGCCAGGGCAGAGACGCGTTGTTGGGCTTCACCTGCTGGAGCAAGCCTTCGGACGCCTAGGCCTTTCGCCTAGTGCCTCGTTCTCCCATCTCCTGGTCAGGGTTCTTCCCACTCCATGGCGGCTTCGCCTCACACACATTGCCCTTCGTCCTTCGTTTTCACCCGACATGCTACGTCCTTCGCCCGTACTGGGCCCCTCGCCCGCATGTCTTCGGTCTTGGAAGGGGATTCGGTTGGTAGCTTCGGCCTTGAGCATTCCGAGGGGGAGATGGTCGAAGGGGCTGCGGCCTGTCTCCAACAAGCCCCTCACGTGCAAGGGTGAGTTGTGACTCGGCCGAGGTCGTGGATACCATTCCTGACGCCATGCAGGCCACTCACCGTCCCCACTTCGGCCGAGTTTAACTCAAGACCTTCGGGCGAAGACCTTCGTGGTTTGCTAAGGCCCTTCGATCATGTGAGGCGGAAAGCAAATTTTTACTGGCTGAGCCACTTGTCACCACGCGTTGGTCGATGCAGCCACAAGGCGATTTGTCTTTCAAGATTGCCACGCGTCGGCCCATGCGACGACGTAGCAGTTCGTCTTCTGAGACAACACATGGCCTTCTCTCCTGGCGCCACATGTCATGCCCTTAGTGACGATCCAAGGGCCGCAATGGTTCGCCTCCCAAGTCGACGTGTGGCACCCTGCCATTGGTTGGCGCTAGGCAACCTCGTCTATATATAGACGTCCTCGACCGCCCCTATAGCCATTCCGCACTTTCTGATTTTGGACTCGAGCTTCCCTGTTCATCCGCGCTCGCCGTCCTTTGCTCTTCGCCCCTTCTCGTCTTCGACCCGAAACTTCTTCGCCAAACCTGGCTCCAATGGCTCCTTGCAAACTAGTGGCAGTGAAGGCGGGCGGTGTAGATCCAGGGTCGATCAACGATGACAACACCGTCTTCCTCACCCCGTCGTTAGTATGCCAGGCCGACGTAGACAAGAAGTGCAATACGGGCACTCTTTTGGAGGGTCTCGCGCGGGCGCCAGACGAGGATGTTGTCCCCGCACAGCTAGATGACGAGACCGTGGTCTTCGCCGCCTACTTCGACATAGGGCTTCGATTCCCCTGCTGCACCTTGCTCCCTGAGGTGCTCACACTATTCAAGCTTGAGCTATTGTAGCTGAGTCTGAGGGCCTTCGTCCGTGTCGCCATCTTCGAGTGGATGGCCCGGATGCAAGAGTTTGAGCCGACAATTGACCTTTTCGCCGTCGTCCACCAGGCCACCCTTTACAGCAAGATGGTGGTGACGCCGGTGGGGCCGAAGAAGAGTGTCTTTGGGAGCATGAACTTCATCACGCGGCCCGACCAAGCCGACCTATGGCCTGTCCTAGCTTCATTGCCGAAGTGGGAGAAGTTGTGGATGAGGCGGTGGTTCTACCACAAGATCTCCTTCGCCGCCGATTCCGTCGAGTTCGGGGCCCTTCGCCCGTCCATGGGTGTTCCAAACTTCGACGCTCGTCCGAAGGTCCCCTCAAACGGCATGCCGAAGCCCGCCGCCAGCTCGTCAAAGCCATCACGAGCCGGCTCACCGTTCGGGACCTTATCGAGGAGTTCCTAATGATGGGGGTGAACCCGTTGGCGTGATCATGGAATATCACCATCGACCACGATAATCAGATCTACAATCTCCCCGCCATTGCCGTCCCCGACGACCGCCTTGGTAAGCGCTTTGCTTTGCTTCTTTTTGCCTCTTCGTTCGCCTATCGGATTCAGTTTGACCTGTTCTGATTCAGGTGACTTTGTGCGGTTTGTAGTTATTTTTTTGCACGAAACGGAGAGGCTGGCGAAACGTCTCGTCGGCAACCTCACCCAGAACGAATACGGGGAGATCATGAAATTTTGAAAGGGGGAGGGTGAACTGCGTTTGTATGCGGCTTCGCCAAGAAGTTCCCCCGCGCTAGAACCCCGTCCACCCTAGGGTGCCGATGGTGACGTGGACATTGCGGGGAAGAAGAAGTGGATGGCCAGTGACGCTGCTAGCCCTAGCCGCGTAGTGCCAAAGATGGTGCAGCCTCTCTGGGCCATCTGTCCTTCGCCCTCGACTACCCTCGATGAGGACAACGAGGATGGTGATACGGGGCATCTTGACACCAGCACTGTGGGCTGTACTCCCAGCCCTGAGGTTGCAATGCCCATCAGTGGCCGGGATGGGACTGGGCCTTTGCCCGTCTGCAGGTCCGAAGACGTTGCCGAGTCATCGGCAGCCGCCGCTCGGCCCGGGAGAGCGGGGAGGGCCATCCACTTCCAGTTTGCACCGGTGGTCCTGGGCTCGACGTTGAGCAACTCGGAGTCGTCTTCATCGAGACACCAGAGCCCGGTGACAAACAAGGCGAGGCTGGAGTCCCCTTAGCCCATCGAAGACGAGGACGTCGTCGTGGAAGACGTGAGCGAGGAGGTGCCAGAGAATGCCTTGCCTAGAGGTGTGTCTGAGCCCACAAGCAACAGCGGCCATGGCACTATGGAGACGAGCGGGCAACCGGCCGCGACAATCTTCGCTTCCGACAGTGTTCTTCCGGTGCCAAGCTTCACTGCCGAGGACTTCGCCTACCGTGACGAGCTTCGCTCGTTCATCGGGGGGCTTAGCTCCTTGGTCTCTTCCTCGATCGTTCAGCCGGTCATCGATGACTGGTTCGACTTTGACGAGGCAGGGTTGTCATTTCGTGGTTTATTGACCAAGGTGAACTTTGCCTTCTTCCTGCTTTGGTTCGTACTTAGCTTTTCATCTTGTTTCGCTTTTCCCTTGCTTTGTCTTTTTCAGGTGCTTTCCCTAGCGGGGTGCTATGAACGCATGGCGCACACCCGCCTGGACGGCCTTAAGAGCCGTCAGCGAGACAAGGTGTCCAAGGCCGAGCGGCAGGCTCAGGAGCAGAGCGTTTTGAAAAAGGTGCTAAAAGACGCCAAGGGCTCGAACGCCGCCTTGAAAGCTGAGGCCAACCAACTCCGGGTGCAGAACGAATCCTATGAAGCCCAGCTCTCTGACCATGAAAGTGAGGTCGAACACCCGCGAGTGGAGCTATCTGAGGCGAGGGGGATTGAGGCTAGCACTCAGGCTTTGGCCATCGACGCCACTTGTACGCTGCGCGTGGCGCTGACCCGGATGGGCGCCTTCCCTTCTCCGCTGCCGGAAGACGATGCCCCTGCTGAAGCATTCACCGATTGGTGCATTGTCGCAGGAGGGGTGCTGGGCAACACTTCTAGCGTCTTTGGCGACTGCTGTGCCCGGATGGCGAGTTGCGACATTTTGTCCCCGCTGCATGCCGGTGGCTGCGATCATCTCTAGTACATCCCCGTGATCTCCAGCTGTGATGTCAAAGACAACAGTGTGTGGGATTGCCGGGACAAAGTCCGGCCTCCCTATCGATCTTTCCGGAAAAGCTGGTGGGTGCCGAAAGGCAAGGAGATAGCCGCCAAGCACCTTAGTGACCAGCCGAAGAAGCGAGGGCAGCGCGAGGCAGCCGAGACGATGTTGGAGGGCCGCGGAAATGTGCCCAAAGCTGAGGCGCCGCCGCAAGTGTGACGGCCTCCCCCGGCTGGCTATATATACATATTTTTTTTTCTTTTGATAGCTAGGACAGCTATTCTTGCCGATGACCGGCCTTTTGTAAATCTATGCCCATGTAAGGCCTTCGGCCCCACTTTTGCATATGAATGAAAGTATTGTTCGCCTATGCCCAGGTTTAGCCTAGGTGAAAACTCTGTCTTCCCCGTTTCGATTACCTATAGCCAGCGATAGATTTCAAGTTTGTGGCGTCCTGGTCGCCCAGGAAGATGAGGTACCTAGGTCCCGAGACCGTGTCCCGGTGATAGTGATTAATGGCCGAAGCTACGCCGGTCACTCTATGGCAAAGTGGCTGCGCAGAAACCCAGGCATGATGTGTCCGACTTCAACCGGGACTACCAGCTTCACCGTGGTGATATGGTAGAATTCTGGCTAAATTTTCAGATGTCGGCTCGTCAACAAGGGATTTGGGACCGGTGGTATGCGTTCGCCGCAGCCGACTCTCCCACTTGCGAGGTCCCCGTCGTCGTGCTGGATAGCGATGATTCGGCCGGGGACAAAGTGCCTGCTCGCGACTCTCCGGTCATTGTTATTAACAGCGACGGTTTGACCGAGAGCGAATGGGAGGCCTTTCGGCCTAGATTTTCTACTCCCAATCCTACTGGGAGTTTTGTAAGTCCTGTAGACTATAGTTCTTCCAATAGTGAGGCATCTTCCTCTTCGGGAATTGATTTGTAAATTTGTTGCAATGCATTCTGTATGTAACTCAATGAGTCATGTAATGCTTGTAATCGGAGATCTTCGAAATAAAGTCTCTTCGCATTATTCTCTTTCATGAGTCTGACATATGGCTCTTGGCCATCTTTTATTGTCCTTTCGACACCGTTAGGTTTCAGGGATTACTAGTTTTCGGCATATAAGTTTTCTTGGCTAAGCGGTGCTTCGGCAGCTCGCCATCCCCTACTGTTGATGTTTTACACCGGCAATGAGAATATAGGGCTACTCGTCGGATCAAAACTCGGTGGATTGCAAAGGAACACGGGGAGGTTTATACTAGTTCAGGCCCTCAATGTGAGGTAATACCCTACGTCCAGTTGTGGTGTATTCCTTTGAGGATGTATGTTCGCTTCTATGAGCTTATGAACGCGTGTGCGTCTCTTCTGCCCTCATGGGGCGCCCTGCCTCCCCTTATATACTGGGGGACAAGGGTCCAAGGTAGGAGTCCCAACCGGATTACGGCCAAGGGATCTCCTCTTAGAGATATAATTAACCCGACTAGGACTGTATATTCCTTATCGTACAAGGCAAAGTCTGTCGGGTTCTACCATATCTCTAATTACAAGGCTAGGCCCATCCTCTATCCGAGTGGCCCATATGCTTGTCATGAGGTACCTGGGGCCCATGGCCTCCACAGCAGCCCCTGAGATCTTCATAGTTGAGTCACAGCTGATGCCGAGTGCTCACCCTCCACAGTAAAGATTTCCCGAGTGCATTGCTCCTGAGTACTCTTTGTCCGAGTGCTTCTTCTTCCCGAGTCCTGCTTCATGTCAGCTGGCAGCGAGGCTATGAAGGGCTCCATGCAGAAGTATGAATAGTGTACATCGAATAGGCGCACCTATTAGGTGTAGCCCCTGACTTTGTGCTTAATTGTGAAACAATTAAACATAAATCAAAGATCTTTAACCTTGTAGTCTTTTCCGAGTAGTATACTACTGGTATATGAGACTCTTCGGTATCATATCAATCAGAATAATATTTTGTAGTCTTTCCCGAGTAGCATGCCACTCGTATATGAGACTCTTCAGCATCTTGTCGGCTAGAAGGGGTGTTTATAGTCTTTCTCGAGTGGCGTCCCATTCGGAAATTAGACTCCTCAGCTTCATGTCAGCTGGAAGAAATATTTATAGTCTTTCCCAAGTAGTGTACTACTCAGAAGTTAGACTCTTCAGCGTCATGTCGGCTGGAAAAATATTTGCTCATGGCAAATATTGGCCAAGCATGTAGGCTGAGTACCACTTTATGAAATTTAATCCATTATGTGGTCAGGTGTACTTGAGAGATACCTGCGCCTCCAATTTTAATGGAAACCAGCTTGTGATCCTTATAAGGATATATCCTCAATATCTGGTGGATAATACAGATACCCGAACACATGTGTTCAGCAGTTAGGCCCTTATGAAGCATATCTGATTACCTCATTGGTTCCTATTGGTAGCACCAGCACCGTGATTTTAACACAGCCAGCGAGCGGCCCAAATTAAGCGTGCTACTGTAGAAACTCATATCTTGGTGGCCTACTACCGAATAAGCCGGCCTAAACTGACCCACCCAGCGTAGGCTCTATAAGAGTAGCATCCATCGCATGTCAGGATGAGTACTCCGGTGTTGGTAACCGCCATCAACCAGAGGGATCCTTGTCCGCAAGCCTTTCTAACTTATGTTCTGGATGCAGCATGGTTGCCACAGATGCCTAAGCAGGTATATTGCAGAGTCTGCTTGCCCTCCTTATGTGTGACGCAGTGCATGAGAACTCCGGATGCGCTTTGATGACATAGTCTTCTCTGACTTCGGCAAAGCCAGATAAGGTACCCGAATCTCGTAGGATTCGGCTAGCGACCCTCATGGGGTGTACCTGACCTGGCAAAATCGTAGCCGAATAAGGTACCCGAATCTCGTAGGATTCGGCTAGTGACTCTTAGGGGGCATACCCAACTTAGCGAAGTTGTACCCAAGCCCCGACTAGTACCGGAGGTCGGTTGTTAGCCGAATAAGGTACCCGAACATTGCATTAGCATAGGATTCAGCTGGCGTCCCTCATAGGGCGTACCTTTCCCAACCGAGTGGTACCTGAGCTCCGACTAGCGCCGAAAGTCGGTTATTAGCTGAATAAGGTACCCGAACCTTGCGTTAGCATAGGATTCGACTAGTGACCCTCATGGGGCATACCTTACCCAATAGAGTTGTGACCGGATAAGGTACCCGAACCTAGCATTAACGTAGGATTCGGCTAGCGACTCTCATGGGGCGTACCTCACCCAGCCGAGTGGTATACGAGCTCCGACTAGCGCCGGAGGTCGGTTGTTAGCTCACATGGAGCGTAGCCGGGGAAGATGACGTTCCGACTGGCGGAAGTGCTTGGTCAATAGCCCTCATGGAGCATTCTGAGCGTATCTTGGCAGACCGGTCCAGCCCTCGAGCGTAGGAGATAGGCTCGTAGCCCTGAGTTCCTATCACGCGTATCCGGAACTAGCCTGTTCGGTATTTGGGAGTGGGGATGCCATCCTTGTGCTTAAGCTTGTGAGCCCCTGAATGTGTCACTTGTTGTTCTGATAATCTTTAGTTGTAGGAGGTCAAGACGGTTGTGACCGATTGCCACAATGAAGCCGTTCGACCTGTGTTTGCGATGCCCAACCTTAGTCGGGGTCGCATCATCGGTGCCCTTCCGCTCCTTCTATCAGGGTGCCTTTTTGTAGCAGCGGGCCTCAGCAACAGCGTCGGCCGAGTCAGCGTATTTGTTCGCCATGTCGAATAGAGCCTTGACGGAGTTGGGAGGTTTTCGAGTGAATTTGGCGATGAGCGAGGTGTCTTTGACTCCTTTTTGAAAGGCAGCGATGACGACCTCGTCCTTGATCATCGGGATTGAATTCTTCTTACAGAACCTCTTGATAAAGTCATGAAGAGACTCGTTCTTCCTTTGATGCAACTGATATAGGTCGTACTCGGAAGATGGCCTCTCGTATGTTTCCTGGAAGTTGGCGATGAAGCTTTCCCGGAGTTATCCCCAGGAGCCAATTGACCTCTTTAGGAGTCCTGTTAGCCATGTCCTCGCCAAGTCGGCTAGGGCAACTGGGAGGTAGTTAGCCATGGCCTTGTGATCTCCTCCAGCTGCTCGAATTGCCAGAGTATAGACCGTAAGCCAGGACTCGAGGTTGGTCTTCCCGTCGTATTTTTCAATTCCTGTAGGCTTGAAACCCGATGGCCAGTCGACCTGTTGTAGCTCCTAGGTGAAGGCTAGTACGCCTTCGTCTGTGTGAGGACTCCGACTCCGACTACGGCGATGAAACTGTTTGTGGTGGAGGCCGAAGCGCTCGTTCTCGTCTTCCAGTTGGTGTTGCTCGTCTTCCTCTCGTTCGCAGCATCGAGCGTTGATGTCCTGCCAAAGGTCACGCCGTAGTCGGCCTCAGAGATCCTGGTTGTCCCGACGGTCGTCTTGATGTCGGCGTCGCCAGTTGTTATTATGGTTGCCGAGTGACGTGTGCGTGACTCCGTGTGCAACCGACTAGAGCCGGCCGCTCGGCGTCGCTTTGAGGCAGATGGGACTGCTGTTGGGGAAGCCGACCGACTGGTCGGTATGAGGGTATCGCCCGACTGTTGGCGCTGCTAGCATGCAGTAGCAGTGATCATGGCTTTTATCCTTGCTATAGTCAGGGTGGCCGGATGATCAGGCCCAAACTGGAGCGTGTCTAGTAGAGTTATAGCAGCCACGACGTTCTGTTGAGGCGTGACGAAGACGTCGTGGTCGCTGAGTCAAGTTTGGAGGATTTGTTGTTGCCCAGCCCTACGTAGCTCGTCGTTGCGAGCCTCGCGTTCAGCCTCCTGTTGTTGTTGTGGTCGGCGGGCCTCCTCCTCTTCCTGCTCGCGTAGTCGGCGCGCTTCTTGTGTGGGTGCAGAACCTTGGACACCATGAAGATTTCGCGGGGCAGGAGGAAGCTCGCCAAGATGTTGTCCAAACTGCTGTTCGAACTGTTGTCTGACTTGGAGTCGGACTCTGAGTAGTTCATCGGGGTGATGACGACTCTGACCTCCCTAGATCCAATCTAAAACGGCTCTGGGCCATGTCCAAACCGAACCGTAGGGGATCGGGTCTGCCGCATGGGATGTAGATCCGTGGCATTGCCGAGTCTGCATGGGAGATTGACGATCTCTCCCCTTACTAGCCCAACCTGGCCCGGCTCGAGGCCAAGTGCGAGTCGGACGTCGAAGGAGAGAGTTGTCCCGAGACCCGGCAGGTGGTAGATCGCCGTAGCAAATCGACGAGGGTGGCTGCAGCGTCTTGTGGGCCAACTGGCGTGGAGTTGGCTAGTTCCTTGGCCGGTTGGATCGGGTCTGCGTCAGCCAAGGTGAGATTGCCGAACATGTTGGCGACGAAGTCGAGGCTTCCGAATGTAATCGTGTCTCCAGGGGAGAATCCGCCGCCGTCAACTCCGGTTGTCGAATCCATCGAGCTTGATGAGATTGATCTCGACGAAGCCCCTACCTGGCGCGCCAACTGTCGATGTTTTACACCAGCAATGAGAATATAGGGCTACTCGTCGGATCAAAACTCGGTGAATTGCAAAGGAACACAGGAAGGTTTATACTATTTCAGGCCCTCGATGTGAGGTAATACCCTACGTCTAGTTGTGGTGTATTCCTTTGAGGATGTATGTTTGCTTCTATGAGCTTTTGAACACGTGTTCGTCTCTTCTGCCCTCATGGGGCGCTCTGCCTCCCCTTATATACTGGGGGACAGGGGTACAAGGTAGGAGTCCCAACCGGATTACGGCCAAGAGATCTCCTCTTAGAGATATAATTAACCCGACTAGGACTGTATATCCCTTATCGTACAAGGCAAAGTCTGCAGGGTTCTACCATATCTCTAATTACAAGGCTAGGCCCATCCTCTATCTAAGTGGCCCATATGCTTGTCATGAGGTACCCGGGGCCATGGCCTCCACACCTACCTTCGACAGATAGCGCTAGGTTAGTACTTGACGCTTGTCCGATAGGTTGACTTTCACGTGATGCATTTTGCTGTATTTTTCTGTCCCCTACCTTTGACAGATAGCGTCATGTTAGTACTTGGCGCTTGTCCGGCTTTGTGCTATATGTTCATTGCATTTTTCTGCAGCCAAGCGATGCTTCGGCTGCTCGCCGTCCCCTACCTTTGACAGATAATGCCAAGTTAGTACATGGGGCTTGTCTGGTAGATTGTTTTTCGCGTTGTGTGTTTGGATGATGCGGTGCAATTTCAGCGTTTGATCGAGCAATGCTTCGATATTTCCGCTTCCCCCGTTCGACAGAGCGCTGATCAGGCGTTGTCCTTTCGGGTCATTTGCGACTAATGCGAAGACACAATGATTTTTATACTGGTTCAGGCCTCCAATGTGGATAATAACCCTACTCTAGTTTTTTTATATGCACTTTACATGTAGTAGCACTTTAGAGAAGCGGCGTTCTATGTGTGGTCTAGCTCTTTGCCCTCCATGGTCGCCAGCCTGTAAGCCCCTTCGCGCGATTTGCAGATTACGAGGTATGGTCCCTCTCATTTTGACTCGAGCTTGCTTACTACTACGGGGTTGCTTTTCTTCTTCAGCACTGATGATGTGACCATGACACATATGGATACAACCATTGCTCACATCATATGTCAAGATGAAGACATAGTGATCAAGCTGCCGAAGTTCTGTAGTCCAATTCGGCCTCCCGACACAGCACAAAGTTCAAACGGCTGCCAAATTTGCATACGAGCTCCATTTTGGGCCCATGAGTACTTGATGGAAAGATTTCGGAGTCCCTTTTCTAATGGATCCAGCCTCACATTGCAGTTTCGTTTGAATTGGTAGCAATCACAAAAACAAGGTGTTGCACCACCTATAATGGGCCTATGGGCTTATAACTTCATCTGGGACCCTAGCCCAAGTGGGACCCAAGTAGATTGCGCCCCAACCTGGTGGAGCATGACCCTAGGGACCCCTTGGTCATCCTCCCTACTCCTTAAATGGCTAGTTACCCCTCAGAGTTTCTCGTGTTTTATTTAGATTAAAGTTTAGCCATTGCTACTTTTCCAGGTAAAGCCGTGATCGGTTAGATTGCCATTTTCCCGTTACGGAACCCTATCTTATCGTTTGTATTCAATTCCTATTTGCAATATTAGAGTGCTTTTATATTGTTCTTGCTCGTTTCTTTGATTTGCTTGCAGGAATAAGATTGATCTGCATCGGCAAGATGAACAACCCTCAGAGAGGTATATCGATCGCTAAGATGCTACAACACAATGTCTCTTACGGTTGTAGTCGGGTCGTCAACATTTCTCCCAAATCGTAGTTATCTTCAACTCATCGAAAGATCGGGCCACCCATGCTCCTATCAAGTGGTATCAGAGCTTTCGTTGCTCAGTGAGTATTCATCTACCCATAACCAGAAAAAGTCGTACAAAAAAATTGCATCCATTACCTAGACATATTTGAGCTACTGCATTGTTCTTTTTGATTTTACTTTCTTGAGTTTTCAATTGCATCATCTGTCGAGTTGCTGATTTTAACGTCTAGTCGTTTAGAGTTTTGAGTTCTTGTCACGTTTAGTACCACCTTCGTCACCACCATCACCATTGTCTTTGTTGTCGCCGGGACCTTCGAAAACAGAATCGTGTCGCTACCAAAGTTTTGTTTTTGTAGTTTTTAGAAGTTTCTATCAGTCGGTTTTAGAGTTGTCAAGTTGGTAGGGTTTCTACCATAGCCGTGCTTCGGTTTGCATGTGAGGAAGAAGGTAGATCTGTTCGATTTCTGTTTGGATCAGTTTCTATTTTTTAGGTCAAGTTGGAATAGAAAGATCAAAAGAATAAGGAAGCCTCGATCTATTTTCTGATCTTATATGAACAATTTCCTCTCCTCCTCCACGTCCACATTGTGGCCAAGCTTTTCTCCCAAGCTAGAGTCCGTGTCCTCTCCACCACGCAAATCCAAGTCCTATCTCCCACTTGTAAGTTTTCCATAGTGTCAAACACCTTGATGAAAAAAATTTTAGTATCGGAATTGAATTCTGTTTGCAAAAACAGAACCGACATAATCTCAGCATTCCGTTTTCATATAGTTCCAATTTTGGATTTGCACTTTACGTTTGAGTCCCTATAATTTTTATATTTACATTTAAGTCCCTATAAATTTGCAATTTGGTCCTTTTTTCCTTTTGTGTAAAAAATTCAAAAAAGGCAAATAAAAAATAGAAAAGGCAGAAAGGTGCTTAAAAAAGAGAGATAAAAGCCGCACCAATAACAAAAAGAGAAAAAATGCCCAAAAAATCTGAAGTGAAAAAAAAGGATAGGAGAATTTGTGCATCATCTCCTTTGTTCAAGCAAGTGACTTTCTTTGTTTTGTTCGGCATCTTTTGTAGAATCGTGTTGTGGTATTGTTGGTGCGTAGGCTCGCGTCTCTAGTACGTTCTAACCTAGGACCAGCATGGTACCGACTTTGAACGATTATTCAGTTTTGCATTTTATGATTTGAGCATTTGCTATCCTTTGCTATATATTTAAGCCTAGCTAGAGCTCCACAGATTTGATTGCAGCCGTACACGAAAGTGTTTGTGAAGGCATCGATACATCCAACCTCCATTGGGTCTTGGTTGAGTCGGTGTGGTCACCATTCGGCTTGTATTGGTAAGAACTTGTAAGAGCTTGGTATAAAGCGTGAGTGTGTGTGACTTTTATGCTTCAATTATCTAGTAGTTTATAGGAGCGTGCATATTTTGTGTATGTTCTTGTTTTCTACTAACCATGGCAGGAGTACGCAAGGCGATTGGAGATGAATGTGCTCAACTTCAACATCTTCGTCGAGACAAGAGGAGTGATCAACATGATGCATATAAGATATGTGCACTACCTTATTTTGAAGAAAACTATGATCCTCATGCATACATTGAATGGGAGATAGCAGTAGATAAAGAATTTGAAAAGCATAATTTGTCTGAGAAACAAAATGTTATGTCTACCTCTAGTGTTCTAGTTAAAAGTGCTTCATATGATTGGGAACATCTTTGTAGGCATGATAAAATACCTCAATCTTGGAAAGATCTGAAACGATATTTGAGATATGTTTATGTTCCCATGCATTATGCTGATATTCTGTTCAACAAACTACAATGTTTGAGACAAGGTAGCAAAACCGTAACATCATACTATCATGATTTGCATACTTATTCATTGCATTGTGGTTTAGATGAATGCTAGGAAGCTACAGAGATGAGGTTCTTACGTGGGATTAACAAAGAAATTCATGATATTCTTGTGCATGAAACTTATAATTCTCTCTCCTATTTATTAGAGCTTGCATGCGAAGCTAAAAGTCAAATTAAGCACATGAGGGAGCAACAAGCTATATTTATGCCTCCCATTACTAACGTTTTGCAAGAAGTTCAGTGCATTCACCAAAAGGAGGAGAACAAAATAGTTGAGATGCCAGTGGCATTGCTTGAAAAGGAAGATGAGGAGTATGAAGCACCAACTTTACATGAGGAGAGTTTGGAAGGTAAGCTAAGTGATGCTGAAATTAATCAAGATGAGTATTCTCAAGCTAAATTACACATGTCCACTTTTCATGCTATGATAGAGCAACCAATAGTTGAACCCACTACAGATTTGCCTATGTCACAAATAGATTTGCTTGCTATTTCTTTAGATAAAGAAGAGTTGTGTGATAATGCTTCACTTATATCCATGCCACAACTTGTGAATGAACATGTCATTTCTGTTGTTGATTATTTTATGTCTTGATTTTAAGCATGTTGTACAACATGGTAATGAGAACAAGGAACACGAATTGCTAGTTTATTTAAATACTTTGGGCTAAGTTCAGTTTGATGAACTTTGTGAGCTCAATGATTTGAAGAAGAAATTATTTGTTAGATCTGAGGTGCCTTGTACTGCTTGTATTGTTTTTCATATATCTGGCACAGGGAATGATCGAGGAATATATTTGGTGCATCGAGTTTATATCTGTTCAGATTTGGAACCTCCAATTACTATCCAAGAAAATAACAAACTAGAGAGTAGTATAATGACTAATAATGTTATCTCGAGTTTGTCTTGTTTTGAGTTAAATGAATAGGTTAGCTCTGAAGAAGGGCAGCGACCGGATCTTTCAATGTTGTTGCCATACATCATTAAAAATGCACCACGTGATTGCTTGGATTCCGAACAAGGGGAGCAAGATAAGCCACCAAAGAAGTTTACATATTATGTGACCATAATCTTTTTTGTTCATCCCCATTACCAGGTACATTCGTTTCATTGGAGATTAATTTTATTTACTAAAGAACTAATGATATTATGTGACAAACATTTATTGTGTTGTTTTGTATATGTTCAAATATATGGCCTAGACCATGCGCTATGAGAGAAGCTATACATGGAAAAACCGAGGACGGTTTTCCATGAAGAAGGGAAGGATGATGTGACCATGACACATGTGGATAAAACCATTGCTCACATCATATGTCAACATGAAGACATAGTGATCAAACCGCCGAAGTTCTGGAATCCAATTCGGCCTCCCAACACAACGCTGAGTTCAAATGGCCGCCAAATTTGCATACGAGCTCTGTTTTGGGCCCATGAGTACTTGATGGAAAGGTTTCAGAGCCCTTTTCCTAACGGATCTAGCCTCACACTGCAGTTCCTTCTGAATTGGCAGCAATCATATAAACAAGGTGCTACGCCACCTATAATGGGCCTATGGGCTTGTAACTTCGTCTGGGACCCCGGCCCAAGTGGAGCCCAAGTAGATTGCGCCCCAACTTGGTGGAGCACGACCCTAGAGACCCCTTGGCCATCCTCCCCACTCCTTAAATAGCTAGATACCCCTTCAGAGTTTCTCGGGTTTTGTTTAGATTAAAGTTTAGCCATTGCTACTTTTCTAGGTAAAGCCGTGATCGGTTAGATTGCCGTTTTCCGGTTACAGAACCCCACCTTATCATTTGTATTCAATTCCTATTTGCAATATCAGACTGCTTTTATCTTGTGCTTGTTTGTTTCTTTGATTTGCTTGCAGGAATAAGGTTGATCTGCACCGGCAAGATCAACAACCCTCGGAGAGGTGTATCGATCGCTAAGGCGCAATAACACAAAGTCTTGTACAGTTGTAGTCGGGTCGTCAACGTTTCTCAAATTGTAGTTATCTTCAACTCACCAAAAGATCGGGCCACCCCTGCTCCTATCAACTGTGTGCCCTGGGAAGATCTCTTTTGGCTGTACTTTTTTGTTGTACAGCTCCTCAATCGAGGCCAAGTACTATGCCATGTTTTGCAGTGCCTCGACACGCACCTCTTCGAGCAGCTCCAAGGCGGCCTTTCACCCTGTCTCCTCATCCCCGGTTGGCTTGGTGTCATGGCCTCTTCGCCGTACACCAGCATGAACAGGCTAAACTTCGTTGGCCATGTCGGGGTGGTACGAAATGCCCAAAGTACCGATGTGAGTTTCTCCTGCCATTTTCCTTTTGGCGCTTCGTCCAGCCTCATCTTTAGGGCTTCAAGGATCTTGCCGTTCACCATTTCGACTACCCCGTTCGACTGTGGGTGTGCCACGGATGCGAAGTTGATCTACATTTTCAGCCCCTCGCACATCTCCTTGAACTTCTCTGAGTCAAACTGTTTCCCATTATCAGTGATGAACTCTCTTGGAATGTCGAAGCGGCATATGATGTTTCTCCATACGAAGCGCTAGACCACCGCTGAAGTTATACTAGCCAACGGCTCGACTTCGATCCAGCGCGAGAAGTATCCCACCGCCAAGATGGTGAACTTGTGGCTATTCCGGGCCGTAGGAAACGGTCCTATGATATCCAGCCCTCACCTGGCGAAGGGCCAATATGGGAGAAGCGGTTGCAATTTGTACTGTGGCGTGTTCTAGGACTTTCCATGCTTTTGGCATCTTGGCACTTCTTGATGTGCTCTTCGCACCTTCGTAGGATTGTGGGCCAATATAGCCCCTGGCGAACTATTTTGGCTGCCACTGCTCGTGGCGCCTCGTGCGCACCATACTGGCCTTCGTGCACCTCCTTGATCATCTCCTCTCCTTTGCCCTCGGAGATGCAATGAAGGAGCGGTTCCAGAATTCCACTCTTGTATAGTTGCCCCCCAACGAGCTTGTACCATCGTGCTCTCGCTTGCAGCTGCTTTGCTTTGGCTTTGTCGTCTGGGAGCTTTCCTTTGGAAAGGACCTACACAAAAGGTGTTTGCCAGTCTGGTGCACCATGGTCAATGTACATCACCTACTGCGAGTCTTCCTCATGCTTCGCACTTGGCATGTAGACCAC
The DNA here is from genome assembly GCA_003991445.1 of Oryza meyeriana var. granulata. NCBI lineage: Eukaryota > Viridiplantae > Streptophyta > Magnoliopsida > Poales > Poaceae > Oryza > Oryza meyeriana. The sequence goes on from RYFJ01000206.1 coordinate 219,010, forward strand.
TTCGAAGAAGACCCCTAGCTGGAATGGACCTCCGGCACCTGCTGCCTCCGCCAATATGTCATCTTCTTTGTTTTCTCCTCCGGGGAGGTGCTGCACTGTGATGCCAGCGAAGGCCTTTTCCATGGTCCTTATGGCGTCCAAGTACTTCGTCATTCCTTCATCCTTGGCTTCGAAGGTCTTGTCGATGTGGCCCATGACTAGCTTGGAGTCTGTCTTGACTACCAGTCACCGGGCCCCAACGGCTTCGCCTTCCGCAGCCCAAGGAGGACTTCTTCGTACTTCGTTGTGTGGTTGGTGGTGGGGAACTACAGCCTTGCGTTACGATCGAAGTAAGGATTGCGGTCGGGCTTTCTTCGGCGTGTGACCACGAGCCGTCAGAGAACATGGTTCAGCAATCCTCATTCGTCGGCAACGTCACTTGGCTAGTAGGCGAGGTCCATTCAGCGACAAAGTCGGCCAGAACCTGTGATTTTATCACCGTTCGGGCCACGTAATGCAAGTCAAAGGAGGCCAGCTCCACGGCCCACTTGCCTTGACGGCCTGTGGCTTCCTTGTTCCGAAGCACCTCCCTGATGGAGTATTGTGAGGGCACCGTTATCTTGTGTGCCTAGAAGTAGTGTCGGAGCTTGCGCGAGGCCATGACGAGGACGTAGGACAGCTTCTCAATCTCAAAGTACCTGAGCTTCGCTCCTTGCATCACTTTGGATACAAAGTATACTGCTGTCTGTCCGCCTTCACCCTCATGGACTAGGGCTGGACTTACTGCCACCGATGAGGCCGCAAGATACAACAGTAGCTTGGCACCTACCTTCGGATTTGCTAGCCTTGGTACCTCTTGGAGGTAAGCTTTGAGGGACTCGAACGCCACTTGGAATTCGCTTCTCCATTCGAACTTGCTTGCTCCCCGTAGGGTCTTGCAAAATAGCAATGCCTTCTCCACCGATTTCACCATGATGCGGCCCGTCAACCTCTGCATTTCGCGTGTGCTCTTCGGCGGCTGCATCTGCTGGATGGACTTGATCTTCTCGGGGTTCGCCTCGATCCCCTTTCGGACACCAGGAACCCCAGTAATTTGCCCGCGCGGACACCGAAGACACATTTCTCCGGATTGAGCTTGACCTTCGCCTTGCGCAGGTTGTCGAAGGTTTCTTGCAAGTTCGCGATGTGGTCGATTGCCTTCTTGATCTTGATGACTATGTCATCCACATATGCCTCAACGTTCCTACCAATCTACGCCTCCAACACCTTGTACACCAGGCAGGCAAAGGTGGCTCCAGCATTCTTCAGACCGAAGGGCATGTAGATGTAAAAGTATGTGCCGAAAGGGGTGAACAAAGAGTCTTCTTCTGGTCCTCTTCGGCCATGAAGACTTGGTGATATCCCGAGTAAGTGTCAAGGAAACTCATCAACTCATAACCGACGGTAGAGTCGACCAGCTGGTCGATCCGTGAAAGCGGGAAGTCATCCTTCGAACACGCCTTGTTGAGGTTTGTGAAGTCGACGCACATTCTCCACTTGCCATTCGACTTCTTGACCAGTATTGGGTTCGCCAGCCATTCCGGGTGCTCGACCTCGCGAATGACTTGTGAGTGAATCAGCTTGTTGACTTCTGTCTTCGCCGCCTCTTGGCGGTCAATTGACATTTTGCGCAGTTTTTGCTTACGGGGCTTGACGATGGGCCTGACCGTGAAGTGGTGCTCGATGAGGCTTCGACTTACGCTCAACAAGTCGTCCGAGCCCTAGGCGAAGACATCTAGGTTCCACCTGATAACCTGCAACATCTTGGCTGCCATCTCCTTATCGACGTCATTGCCAATGGAAACGGCCTTCAATGGATCAGTAGGGTCGACCGGGATTTTCTTGACTTCGCCTTGGGGCAAAGGCTTGTGCATGCCGTAGCCCCTAGCCGTGCCCTGCCGATAATCTTGAACATTGTGGATCTCTCGCACGCTTTTTGATGCCTATCGAGCTACCCTGGCCGAAGGCTGGTGACCCCAAACTATGATCACCCCATTCGGTCCATGCATTTTTAGCCGTAAGTAGTTGTGGTGTGCTACTGATTCAAATTTGTTCAGTGTGGAGTGGCCAGGGATGGCGTTATACTGATACGAGATATCAACAATGTCGAAGATGATGGCTTCTGTTCTGGCGTTACCACCCTCGCCAAATGATACTTGCAGCTGTACTTGCCCCAACGAACGAACTGAGCTTCCACTAAAGCCTTGCAGCGGGATGGCCGCCGAGACAAGTGCAGCTTCTAAAATCCCCATTTGCCGAAAGGCATCAACGAAGATGATATCCGCATAACTCCCTCCATCAACAAGAATGCGACGTTGATGACCGATGTTTCGGTGATATCTTAGACTTGGCATCTTGCTTGGGATAACCTTCGCATGTACTCATGGATGGATTCCCCCGGCTTCTGCCGAATGCCAAAAAGCTCCTGCTGAGTTTTCGGCTCCTGGTAGGTCCATCGAAAGTTGGTGACGAAGACATCACACAGCTGCTCCCAGGAGTATATGCTGCTTGGCAGCAGGTTGATGTACCATGATCGCACCAAGCCATCCAACGTGAGGTGTATGACTTTCGCCTTGGTGTTCTCGTCACCATGGGCTGCTTCGATCGTGGACTCGTAGACGAAGAGGAACTCGCTGGGATCTGAGTCACCTGCGTACTTGACGATCGAAGGATTCTTGAATTGTGACGGGATTGGGTGGCTTTGTACTCCCCAGCTCAACGGTGACTTCTTGTCGTTCACTGGTGCGGTGTGTTGTACTTGTGCTGATGAAGGTGCCACACAGGGGTATGGGACCCCGAAGATGGGCGAAGCTTGCGCCTGCAGGGCTGGAGGATGGTTTGTGACGCCAGGGGCCGTCCATCCCCCCGGAGCGGGGGTGGTTTCCGTGGGCGGTGGCGAAGGATTAGCGCCTTGCCCCCCGGCGCCGAGCTGCTGCAGGAGAGCTTGTAGCTGTGCTTGGATGGACAGCGTTAACGCAGGCGCCGAAGGAGGTTTAAGAGGTTATTACGCTTGCGGAGACGGCACCAAACCAGGGGCTGGCGAAGGGACCACTGGCGGAGTTGCTGCCCCTGGCTGCAGCACTCCATGCGGCCCCTATGGCCAGACGAAACCTTGTGCGGAGGATGAAACTAGTTTCTGGTGAAGCCTGAATAATTGGGAGGACGAAGTGGGCACCTGGTGGAGTCCAAAGGCATGGGACTGCGCCTACAGCAGCTGCTGCTGTTCTTGTATCTGGTGAAGCATGTCTTGGAGCCTCTACATGCTTTCCTTCATGGCTTCGTACTCCGCCCCTAGCACCGCCACAGCCTCTTCGCCTCCGCCTGGAGCAGCCACTTGGGCCGAAGATGCACCCTCTTCGACCGGATCCTTCTGCGCTTTGACTTGGGCGTCTTCGGGCTGATCGGTCTCTCTGTCCCCATACCGGCGCGGGGCCACTCTTCTTCTCATCGACCTTCTCTTCGGAGGCATCGTGGTCTTCGGCTTTCTTTCACTTGGGGTGGGTTCCCCACAAACGGCGTCAATGTAAATCTTTTGTATTAATCTCAAAAATCTTGCCATTACAGTGACCTAGGTGCCTATTTATAGGCTTACGGGTACAGTTACAGGCTCTAGAGTTTCATTTACAGGTAGTATTACATTATGGCCCCTTGATGGGGGCAATTACAGGGGCATTTATGTCTTTTCCTATCTACAGGCTTCTAGCAGGCTATTGGGCTGCTACGCGGGCCACCGGGCCGCTATGTGGGCTGTATTGTTGATGGGCCTTCGGCCCTCTTGGCTGTCATGCCCCCCAACTAGGGCAGAGACGTGCTGCTGGGCCTCGCCTGCTGGAGCAAGCCTTCGGACGCCTATGCCTTTCGCCTGGTGCCTCATTCTCCCCGTCTCCTGGTCAGGGTTCTTCCCACTCCACAGCGGCTTCACCTCACACACATTGCCCTTCGCGCCCTTCTTCTTCGCTCGACGTGATGCTTCCTTCACCCGTACTAGGCCCCTCTCCCGCATGTCTTCGATCTTGGGTTGCCCGAAGGGGATTCGGTCAGTAGCTTCGGTCTTGAGCATTCCAAAGGAGAGATGGTCCGAAGGGGCTGTGGCCTATCTTCAACAGTAAGAAAGCCCCTTTAATGTATTTGCCTCCTTGATTTACATAATTCTAACCAAATGATCCTTTTTTTTAGACAAACTAACAACTACTTATGAAACCGACATCATTTTCAATCCGGATTCATCATCAGCTCATGAATTGAATGACTGCGCCAGATGTTTCAAGATGGGGCTCCTCAAGTTCAAGAATACATCAATGACTTTATTAGTAGAAGAAAGATGCACGGTTCTGATCCTCCGGAATGAAAGATAGATTTAAGTCACATTTTGGAGTTGCACTGAGAATTACCTTTCTTGCATAAGAATGTCTAAAATGCAATATCCATTTAATTATGTCCCCAAATAATTTAGTCATCATTCTCATGTTTTCCAGTGTCTCTTTTGTTATTCAATAATAATACTGTATATCTAGGACAAATGTTATCATCAATATAATATGTCATAGTTTTGGTTTGTGTAAAATCTATTTGCTCTGCATATGCTGAATATGGGGGAAATGAGAAGGTCTGTGCAGAATTCATAAGGTGTTTTACTGACACCAATAAATGTTGTGTAGTTTTTTCCTGGGTGCAACTTTGAAATTTGCTGATTACTTTGAACCTGGCTTTCGGATGGAGAACCTGTTTCACGTGTGGCAGAAGCCATAAGAACTGTATCAAAATCAAGTCAACCAATGAGCTTGTCACTAGAGAGTAGCATTCAACATGGCCCATTATGTACATCTAGGGCTGGATAACGAGCTGGCTTGGCTCGGTTTGGTTCGGCTCTGTGTGGCTCGTTATGGAAACGAGCTAGCTCGGCTCGGCTCGTTAACGAAACGAGCAAAAAAGCTAGCTCGGCTTGGCTCGGTCCAACTCGCGAGCAGTTAGTTGTTTAGCAATGAAGTTAAAAAGAAAGTAAAAGGTGATGGTGCAAAATGCGGTGAGCAAATAACCACTTCATCAATTGTTCCAATACTACTGGAGAAAAAGGCTATTTTAGGGACAACCAATTGGGTGACATGGATTGCAACATTTTGAGAATCAAACAAGAGCATTCACAAATCATGACACAGAAAATCCATTTGAGAAAGTAACACTCACACCTTAGCTTAAATCAAACAAAAAATAGGCATAACATACAGTTTCATACTTCATGATTCCAGACCCAGTCCATTATACATGTTCCATAGTTGATAGTTCATCAACACCATAGGCCTATAGCAAATAGATTTCAAAATACAGAGTCTCAAGCTCTCAAAATTATATAAACTGATCAGTTCCATTCAATGGACATTGGACAAGCACAAAGACAGAAAGTATATCATCAGATTACATGCCAATAGCCTAACATACAAAAAGGCAACATGTACTTGTAGCTTGTCCTCCCTGGCTCCCTCCTTGATGCCAGCAACTTATGATGTAAAAGGTAAGTAACAGCAAGGAGAATGACATGACAACCAAAAGGCCGCCCAAACCACAAACCCCTATCTCATAGACATGGAAGAACGATTTGGATACACACCTTGTGCACAGACATGGAAGCCACATAGGGGGATGACGACCACGATACTCGGCCGTGGCCCGGCTTCGTCGACAAGGACAGCATGGCCCTCTTCGCCACCGCCATGCGTGTGCGCCTGCTCCTTGATTCAGTACTTCTTGGGGGTCGCTCGCTCTCCTTGTCCTCCATGGCGCACAGCAGGGTGCTCTCCTCCGTCACAGGTGCAGTGGGGAGGGACTGGCCAACTGGGGGCAGCGAGCTGCAAGCGACGGGGGTTGGTGAAGGGCCAGGGCCGGGGGGGCTAGCGAACCAACGCTGTGCCTGGCCGATAAGGGTGGCAAGCTGAGGACAGGGAGGGGAGGGGGCTAACAGACCAACGCTGGCGCCTGGCTGATGGGGGCGACAACCTGTAGGCGGCGGGGGGGAGGAGGAGGGGGCGGCAGGGACCTGGCCAGCCGGGGACCGCGGGGTCGGCGGACCTACGCTAGCTGATGGGGGCCGGGGGCGGCGGAGAACCAGGGCGATGTCGCGGCAGGTAAGTCTCTACTCTCTAACCCTAGCCGCCCAGCCGTTCTAGACTTCTGGTGATTGCCGTCTTGCTGAGAGCGTGAGTCGCGTCTCGCATGATTCGTGACTCGTGACCGTGTGAGGGGGCTGAGGCCGATCAGGAATTTTGGATTGGGGATCGGCCTCTGTGTGCCTGGGGGCCGGGGCGGATGAGGGATGCCTACGGGCCTTTTGGGTCGGTTTAGTGGGCTGGGGATAATTTACAGCGTGGGCTAGCAATGCTGCTTGTTCTATGGCTCATTAAGCTCACGAGCAGCTCGATCCAGCTCGTTAAAAATAACGAGCTAAAATCCTAGCTCAACTTGTTAGAAAAAGAGAACAAGCCGAGCCGAGCAAGCTAGCTACGAGTCGGACAAGCTAATGAGCCACGAGCTATCTGTCTGGCCCTATGTACATCACAAATTCAGCCCACCACCATCAGGCCAAAGCCCACCACCATCAGGCCAAAAACAAGTCCGCCCCAGCTGCTCCTGTATTTAGTTGTTGAGATTTTTAGGCAGTAATAGATAGGTCTCATTTTGACGAATCAACTGCTAATCCACGACCTCCATAAGCTCTTTGCTATTCTCGTTCTCGTTCGATGAATCAACTGCACGGCGAAAGAGAGAGGTGACTTTCCTAGCACTTGCACCCGTTATTCTCTTTTCTCCTGAACCCACACCTCTGTTCTTCTCATTTTGCTCGCTAGCAAAAAAAGTACACAATTAACGTGTGCCTTGTGGATCTATGTACGATGCTGCACAATCAGAAGAATTAATCTGTGTATATTCCTAGATACCTTTGTATCAGTTCTAAGCTTTGAGCATAAAACCGAGTCAGACAGGCCGGCACGTGATTTGAGAGGAGGGGAGGGGTTTGGACTTTGGAGGCTAAGGTTCTTAGATATAGATCTAATGGTTTAAATAGTTGGTCCACCGGGTTCGGTGGAAATTTATTAATATAGCTTGACACATGTACTCGGTGTTTGCTTGTTTTCTTCTTATGATTACTCCAATAATTGTTATTTTGTCACTGAACTGCTGCTACCATGTGCTGAAACTAATCTGAATTTATTCCAAACCCTTTTTCTCAATTGCTACCATGTGATGAGGACCTCTTATTACCTACAGTTCTCAATGAGGGTGCAAGCCACCTCATCAGTAGAGCCTGAAACATATTGGCCTGAAACAAGCATGCTGCCATTTAACAGGAATGCCTATTTTCCTTGTTATTAGGTTTCATATTTGTCTTCTCATGTTAAATTGTATTCTTAAATCTTAAAACTAATTGTAACAGAATAGTAGCTCTATCTTTACTACATATTGCCCTTACTTTTCTGTATGGCCCACAGGTCACTAGAGCTCCATGAGGTTTAGACGGAACATATCTTCCAAACCTGCTGGAAGGTGTGTGCGGAGGTGATCTACAAATCACCCATGCAGCCAAACAAGTTTGGCATTCGGTACATTTGGTTTATTCTAAAGGACATGACGGTATGTCAAACACATAAACTTTATGGTCCTAAGTGCCTTAAAAAAAGTGCCGCCAATTAGGTTTCTATATGTATAAGTGTTCATGCATGAAGTATTTGGACTGTGTTTCGAAAGTCGTGAGAATATAACTACCTAAGCTTCCTCTACTGTAATGCAAATCAAATATTGCATCCTTTACTTTTATTTCATGTGGCATTGCTGACGCTAATTTTATAAGTACATGTCTAAAATTAAGATATGAGTAAACAAAATTTATTTTTATGAGTACATGTCTTGATTTTACATGTGAAATGCAGGAAAAAACGATGGAATCGCTAGCATATGACATGCTAGCTGATGGTTTTAATAGAATGATATGTAGTGGCTTAGTTTATGAACTTTCTGATGTCGGTTTTTAACCGAGAAATGTGCCTACACATGCGAACCTAACCATACAAGCTGAGTTTTGTATGGTTCAGACACCAAAAACAACCTTAGGCATGCCTCGTTTCATAGAATTCGATGATATTTTTGTCGAGGCGACAGGAGATAATATATCATTCAAGTGCTTTTTTTAACTACTATATATACTAGATTTGTTCCTTATGTATACGTATTATTCCTACAAATGGTGTTGGCCTGCTGATATATGTGTGAGAAGTTCCTCATCCCCATCCTGACCTACGCCATAGACCTACTAGGGATATTGCCTTAGTAAATCGCCGGTGAGTTCACATACATTTTCTACTCTAAACGACATATTTTTTTTAACAACATAATATACAATGAGTTATCCCTAACCTGTTTTGTACAGATTGCAAGTTATCTTCGTTCGTATATAGGTTGAACATGCATCTTGACATACAAGGTGGTGGCAGGCACTGGTGATCGCAGTTTTGCTGCCTGTCAACTACATGTGTGAAAATATTTGACAATCCAACCAGTAAGTAACAAGCCATTATAAATTGGATTATCCAACAGTGATATCTCGTAACTTGGTTTATGCCATAATAGTACTGACTATTTGTGAAACCATCTTGATTGTCATGCAGAGTGTGTTGGGTTTATGCCATAATAGGATTGTGCTGGGTGTGTGAGCTTAGGCTTACATATTCGGCTGTGGACCATAAAATAAAATGTCTCTTAAATGGCATGCATATTGGACCGACCGCTAGTCATGTTAGAGTCATGATGCAGGTGCTGTTTTACAAGACTCCTATTAAATAATTAGGTATGATCTATGCTAAACCTACGCTAGGTGTATAGCTCTCGAGTAACTTAATTATTTTAAGGTATTGAGGATATATCCTTATAAGGATCGACAGCTGATCTTCAATAAAATTAGGATGTAGATATCACTCAAGTATACCTTATCATGCATTGGATCTGAGTCCATAGTGATTAAAAGCTTATAAATTTAACCTAATTGCCATGAGCAAATTTCCGGTCATAATTGACTGGAGAGTTATCCTTCCAGGTAATTGTCACTCAGGAAAAACTAAAAGGTTAAAGTTTCTGACTCTATGTTTAGATGCTTTACAGCTACATGTAATAGGTGCACGCTATTCCATATTTTTATGAAGCACTTCATAACCTCATTGCTAGCTAAAGCGACTCGGGAAGAAAGGCACTCAAGGGACGAGTATTCAAGACGATAGCACTCGAGAATTTCTTTATCGTGGAGAAAGAGCACTCGGCGGCAAGCTGTGACTCAACTATGAAGGTCTCAGAGGCTACTGTGGAGGACATGGGTACTGGGTACCCTTACAAGAGGCAAATACGGCCACGTAAATTGGAGGTGTGCCGGCACATATAATTCGAGATAGAGTAGGACTCGACTTTATTGTACCTTACACGATAAGGAAAGGGATAAAGTTCTAGCCGAGTACTCTATGTACAAATAGAAAAATCCTATATCGTATCCGACTGGATTTCCTACCTTATAACCCTTATCCCTTGTCATATATAAGGGTGTCATATATATAAGGGGTAAGGAGCCCCCTCTAGGGAACAACTCATACACAACGAAAGCAAACATCACAACAGGAGTAGGGTATTATCTTTCGTCAAGTGCTTGAACTTGTATAAATCTTCTTGTCTTTCGAACCAATCCAGTTTTAGATTCGATGCATAGTCCCATATTTACTATTGCCAACATAAAAACATGAATACCAATGCATTCGAGTTCAAGCTCATACGAGAGTATACTACCCACTAATTGCATTCGACGTGGAGCTAAAGAGTGTACTAATACACATTCGACGACCTACATGACAACGTAAAACAAGGTGTGGCTTGGATCTAATGGCCGATAGCTTGCCTCCATTGAAATTCTTGCTTCAGTGATGAACTTGGTGCCTGTATCGATCATCCCAGTCTCCATACTTAATGTGGTTTTATCCAATATCTTATAGAAAATAAATATATGTGGAAACAGCTGGTTTGTACCTAAAAGTAGTAAAAATATTTGAGTGGGCTACTGTCAATCGGAAGTTCTATGCCATTTATAATGTCAAATAAATCAATGTGTTCACATGCCAGTAAGCTCATCCTGTTTTCGCCGTGCTGCCATGCATACAAAGATGTAGTTCTCACATTTGGTTCATGATTTCTTAGCCGGAAAGGACAAGAATTCAAAAAATGTCACGGGACTTTCACACTTTAGTTACTTATCCTATAGGAAATGAGTTTGAATGTGTTTGGCTCATTGAACAGAAAAGCTGGCCCATCAACCACAACGGCATCAGAGCGAGACAGAACAAACCCGGGAGAGTTTACCCTGTTGCTCAATGATCCCACCACAGTTGCATGAAGAATAGAGGTGGCATCACATGGCTTTAATTTGTAACCATGCAAGTTGTTATGCTTCGTTCCCAACTTCTTTTGCTTGCTTGTACGGTACTACTCGTCGTCCCTCCATACCCGAATCTGATCCGATGGCCGGGGTTACACGGCGAAAGGCCATCAAAAATAAGCGCCTCACTCTGGTAGGTTGCACGGCGTGCGCTAATCATGCTTTGTCCACTATCATGATTGTGCAGGCGAATGGTTCTGATTTCGTAATTGTTCAATCGTTGATAGGTGCGATGAAGCGACAATAAAAACGTTTGCTAGATGTACTGATTTGCTACATTGATTAGGGTGTGATGCAGTTTAACGCAAGAGAACTTGTATCCTAAGTCCTGTAATTATTAAACAGCTGACCCAAGTTTGGTTTTCTCATGCTTAGTTCACCGACCAAACAGTATGTGTCCATGTTAGTAATATTAAATTTAAATATCAGATAGCAGCCTGAATTAGATGAAATGCGGATAAGTGCTGATCGATGATCTACTTTGTTTATATGGATGAATTAAATTGAAAAACAAATAGCTTAAAAAAGGTTATTTGAGAAATACTGTTTTTTTAAGAAATCATGTTTTTATAAGCACGGTACAAATAATCCGTAGTAATAATTTATACTAGTAGCTAAAAAAGTATAGGGCATGTCTTCCGATTGATTAAGTGGATTATTACTACAAATTATCTTCTTGATTATATAGATAAATTAAATATTTTGAGCCATCTGTCTAGAGATCATCGTGCCTTAAAAAACTTCTTTTCATTCCATGAACTTTAAGGTGTATAAAGTCTTATGCAGTCATGCATACAATGTTAATCCTCGCATTTTGTTTTCGTGACTTCTCAACCAGAGGGGTAAAAAAAAAAAAAGAATTCAAGAAGTATGACTTGGCCATTCACACTAGCTGGCCATCAGTCGCAACGGCAACAGGGCTTGAGGCCAATACGAAGCAAGCCAGCACTTCAGCTGCCACATTGATACTACCAAATAACTCCCGGAATTGCTTGAAGAATTAGGCACTACACGCGTTTGCAACAGTTGTATGGTTCATTCCTAGTTTATTTAGGAAGATAACTTTGGTCATGTGGAGAATGAACTAACATGAAAAAAAAAACAGGTTTGTAAAAACCTATAGTGCCGCATTTTTATTTGATTTAAGTCACTTTTTTCCTATGTGTGATTGCTCTCTTATATATAATGTAAGTATGTTTATATCTCCTATCTCCTCTTCTAACTTCAAAAAGGTAATCGATTATTTTTAATCCTAATTCTCTTATACAATATGTACTAGAAAAATTATAATGTCATTATTAAAAATTTATGGTGTAATTACGATGTATATTTTGAAATTTACAATGTAGTTACAAATGTAAATGTAGGTAATTTGCAGTGTAAAATGATTTAACTGTTTTTTTGGAAAATGTGGCACTTAATTATAGTTTGTAAAAAAAGGTATTTTTGGGGCTATGAACAAAATGCATGCATAACAAATTGGTAGCAGAAACTTGATGAGCTTATTGGTGGTAATTGCCGCACCTAATGGACGCATGTGTCCACATACATATACACCCCGTGGAAACTTTGCCGTTGCATGCATATATATTGTTCTGAGTGCTGACGTGCACTTCTTTTGAAAAAAGAATAATACGACACAATTTCTTACTTTCTTTTCTTTAATTAATACTTAAATATTTCATGACAGTTGATACTCCCTCCATTTTCAATATGTAACGCTTTGATTTTTGACAAGACATTTGACCATTCTTGCTATTAAAAAAATTTTAAAAAATTATTTATTTTGTTGCGTCTTGTTCATGATTTGTATATTTACACATTTACACCAAATTTTTAAATAAAATGAATGGCTAAACGTTATATCTAAAAGATTTTTTTCAAAATACCCTCCGACCTATATAAGCCGTCCATTCGATTTAATCCAATGGATTATGTTCAATTATACTACACCTTATAGTATGCATAGTAGAATTTGTCTAGGGGTAAATTTGGAAAGAAACCTTATGGCATATAAGTAATTTTGTCGCTTGTGTTTGCCTTAATGGTCCTAGCTAATCGTTCATCGCTCCTTTTATGTTGGCCATCTCATAGCTTTCTAAGGCTGCAGGTGGGCTGCCGTCCTAACTCATCCCTAATTGCGTAATCAATGCATGCATAAGATGCTACAGTCTAGATTTCTTGGCATATAATCTGTTGAGTACTTGCCGCTTATATGGAGAGAAAACATGGGCGTTCTGCATGCATGCGTGCCTGTCTATTCTAATTATGTCAAACAACCGCATGCGTGCTGCTCCAGATGGAAAGTCTACACTGAGGTGGTCGCCGGCGGCGCTAAGTTGGTGAAGCAATGGCAAGCTCGCTAGCGGCGTCACACGATGGCCAGGCAATGGGGAATGATACGGTCGAGAGAGATGCCAGCTTGCTGAGCGATACCTTCTGTGGGACTGATTTGAAAACTAAGTCAAAAAGTACCCCTTACCACTACTGAATTAAATGTCTAAAATGCCCATTAGAATTAATGGTTAGATTAAAGTTCTACTGCACTACTTCTAGCAATAGTAACAACCAGTCTAAAGTTTACACTCTATCTAAAATCAAAGCGTCATATATTAAAAAATAGAGGAAGTACATGGAGCATTATTATAATTCATAATAATGATGATGTTAGACACGACCTGCCGTAAAAGCCACTTGCCCTAACAGTGAATACTTTCAGCGAATTTAATTTCGCATGCCTCCTTTATGCCACTCAATTCTTTCACTACCTCATCCATCTTCATTCTCTGCCTCGCAGAGTCCCTGCAGCAAGCTAAAGCAAGTCTTGAAATAGTAGCAATGAACCAATCAACAATCTCTTGGGTGCTTCCATCGTGTGGTACTGTGCTGTCCACTATTTCCAATAATTTATCCGGACAGGCCATCTCAACATACTTTGGAAGATTCATAGCATCATGAAACATTGTGTCAGTTGGCCTTCTACCAGTAAGCATTTCCAGCAATAGAACACCATAGCTGTATATGTCACCTTCTCTAGAAATTTCTGTCCCCATGCCATATTCTTCAGAAAAAAAAGAGGATTAAGTTAGATTTGTAATGGACTGAATGCTAGTACAAATTAATTTTTCGATGCACTTTCTGACTTAATGAAAGATAGCTGACTGTAAAGTGTTAACTGAGTTTCCCAGTTGACAGCTGTGGAGGAAAATAACAATAAGTGCAAACAGAAGAGAGCAGGAACGGAAATTAAGACAATAGACTTTGATTTACACACTGTAGTTACATACCTGGTGCTAAGTACCCAATTGTGCCATTAATTCCAACTGAGCTGCTTTCACCCATGCACTGACCTTCTGCCTCTGCACTCAATATTGTTGCTAAACCGAAGTCACCAATATGTGCAGTCATATCCTTATCAAGAAGAACATTACTTGGTTTAATATCGCAGTGAACAATAGAAGGATTAATATGATGGTGAAGATACTCCAGTGCTTCTGCAACATCAAGAGCAATGTTTAACCTTTGCATCAAGCTTAGCTTCGCAGGTTTGTGAGGAGTATTTTCTGTGCTTGGATGTAACCATGTATCCAGGTTTCCGTTGGAGATAAATTCTAGAACAAGTGCCTTAAATTCATCACCATTGTGGTCCAAGCTATCACAAACAGTGATAATCTTGACTAGTTTGCGATGTCGAATCCTTTTTAGGGCATTGCACTCGGACAAGAAGGTCCTGGCTGCTCTTGTCTGCTGGAGATCAAGAACCTTCACCGCTACAGTGATTACATTTGAACCACAAGCAATGGTTCCTCTATACACGCTACCAAAGCTTCCACGACCAATTAAATTTTCCGCAGAAAATGAATCCGTCGCCACTTGTAACTCATTATATGATATCCTCTGATACATCTGACCGAGAAATTCGCTCCCCTGATCTTGATTAGCTTTGGATGACTTAGCCCTTAGCTTCATGATGCAGTAGCATGTAGCAATGCAAACAATGATAAAGACAAATGCTCCCACAATAGTAAAGATCAAGACATAAAGCACAGAACGTTGCGCAGGCTTATCGGAAGATTGAAATGGGCATGGCCAGAAATGAAGGAAAAGAGGGCCTCCACATAGCATATCATTACTTCCAAGTGATACAGAGCTTGCATTAGAGAATACCCCCCTATCTGGCACCGGACCAGATAGGTTGTTGAATGAAAGGTTCAGATTCTTCAGGAGCTGGAAGCTCTCAAGGAATTCAGGGATGGGTCCTGATAATTGATTGTTAGAGAGATCCAACACTTCTAGGCCCCTAAGTTTGTTAAGCTCTTTCGGGATTAGTCCATGGAGGAGATTCGCTTGCAAGTATAGAAATTGCAATTCAAGGCAATTTCCAAGGGCGCTCGGGATCTCACCAGACAATTTATTTGATGAGAGATCAATTATGCCAATATTGACCAAGTGCCCAATATATGGAGAAATGGGTCCACCTAATGCATTGTTTGAGAGATTAAGTAATTCGGTTAGGGAGGAAATGCTGGTGATCTCTTCTGGGATTTGCCCACTCAAGAGATTATTTGAAAGGTCCATAGAAGTTAGCTTGCTTAGATTGCCAAGAGTTGCTGGAATTCTCCCCTCAAGATAGTTACCAAAAAGATGCAGCTCATTTAGTTGTGTGATGTTGCCTATTGATGATGGAATCCCCCCCTGGAATCCATTTTCGAACAGAAGCAGCTCATGGAGATTAGTGAGCTTTCCAATATCTGAAGGTATGATACCAGTGAAGAGGTTACCTGCAAACTCAAGGCTTGTGAGTTTGTCATACCTTCCCATTCCTTTAGGTAAATGCCCAGAAATTTGATTTCCTCCCAGTCTAATGCTCTGGAGCTCATGTGAAAGATTAGCAATGGTATTTGGCAAAATGCCTGAAAGGTTATTTAGTTGAAGATTGATGTATATTAGATTGCTGCAGTTAGCCAAGGAAGTTAAAAAATCCCAATCCCTTGGCTCTGTAGCTTGAAGCTCATTCTTACCCACTTCAAATACTGTTAAGAGGCCATTGATACCACTGTTTGGTGGAATTCGGCCTCGGAATCTATTTCCATGGAGGATGAATTTATCAAGAACAGAGATATTTGAAAAGGAGGCTGGAATCTGTCCTTCAAGTTGATTGTAGAAGGCAATAAAATTCCTTAGATTGGGAAGTGTAAAGCCAATATCTGTAGGTAGAGAACCTGATATCTGGTTCGACCCAATATTAAACACCTCAAGGGATGATAAGTTAAACAATGATGGAGGAATCTCACCTTCTAATCCGTTTCCTCCCATAGTCAAAGATTCAAGGTTAATAAGCTTAGATAAAGCCTCAGGAACATTCCCCCTCATCATATTGCCAGCAATGTTAAAACGTTTCAGTGTGGTCAGATTGCCCAGCCATGATGGGATTTGTCCATGAACATAGTTATCAGCAATACTGAACAGGGTGAGTGCTGTGAGATTTGCAAATGAAGAGGGGGTATAACCTGAGATATTATTGCGGCGGATATTCAGATAAACGAGCTTTGACAAGTGGCCAATGGCTGGAGGAATCGTACCAGACAAGAAATTGACGCTCAAGTTGAGGTTCTGCAGTACCAAGCATTTCCCAAGGCTAGGAGGGATCTCACCTTCAAGCTTGTTGTCCGACAGATCGAGCATTCGAAGATTGGTGAGGTTCCCAAGCAAAGGTGAGATGGTGCCAACAAGGCTAAGACCTTGTAGGTGCAAGGAGACGACACGACCAGGGTGCACACCACTGCTGCATGCCACGCCTGTCCATCTGCAAAAGCTCCTGGTACCATTGGAGGTGTCATTGCTGATAACACTCCAGGAAGACAGTGAACCCAAAGGATCCTTTGTTATGTGCGATCTGAATGATAGGAGAGCATGGAGGTCATCATCGTCGGCGTCGACGGAGTAGGAAGCCAGGGTGAGCAAGAGGAAGATGATAGTGGTGGAAAGAGCAAGCGGCTGGAGGAAACGTCTGCTCTCCATGGATGGATGGGCAAAGAAAGCAGGTGAAGATTGTTGTGGTGGAGGCCATACTGTTTTCACTGATCAGGCACATCTAGTTTAGCGTTTTTGCCATGGAATTCATTGAATCGTTGACTAGTCAATCAGTGGTCACCAATGGCTGCTTCCGCACATGATTTTTGGAAAAAGATATCGTCATTGTCAATGCCAGGTGAGTACAATGCATTGCAAACTATGACATATGCATGCTTTCTTTGATATCTCTGCAATGCAATCATAAAAAATATTATCCCGACCTGATAGTAAAGAAAACCGCTGATTTATGTCCTGTTCTTTCTGGTTTATTGTGCGGCTTAAATAAGCAGCACGTAAAACGAGAAATATCATTAGCACGTGATTAATTAAGTATTTGCTATTAAAAAGTTGAAAAATGGATTTATTTGCTTTTTTAAGCTACTTTCATATAGAAAATTTTTATAAAAAATACATCATTCATTATTTTGAGAAGCGTGCGTGCGTACGATAAATAAGAAAAAAAAAGCTGAAAGTAGTGGGAACGGACAGCCCCTTAGTGCATACCTGCTGACGACCTTGTCAAACATCTGAGAATGAAAATATTGTCCCGACCTGATGCCCATGTTGAAGTTGAACTAGAATGATTCTGATCAAATGTCACAGATTTCTTGCCTATTTATGCCGGAGTTGACAGGCCTCCCTCCGCACGCAATCAACGACCTTAGATCCCGCATCTGTCTAAGTCAAGTTTGGATCGATCACTCTGGACTATCGTAGATATTTCTTCTGTGCTGGATCTATGAGATTCGAAGTGGGAGAGACGTGTAAGATGGATCGATTCCGTCAGGCAGGGACTCCTACTCTGACTGGGAGGAGAGAAATAATAGTAGTGCTTACCGCCACGAGCCCACGATGTATGGCGGTAGCTGAGGAGCTCGCGTTCCATCCTCCAGCCGCCCACCTGCCCACGACGAGGCTGCCATCTCTGCCGCCGGCGCCGCCACATCGAAATTACTCGCACCGCGGGTAATTTGAAGGCGTTGGTGGGCGGTTTCAGTGGCGGCTATACTTTGAATGCCTGGCGGCGTTCGATCTCACGTACCCACAGTCGGTGCGGTACTAGCTTTTTCTGTGTGTAAGCATTGTTCGGCGCGTGGGGATGGTTTTGCTTTTTATTATTATTATTATTATAGCCTTGGTTT
Source organism: Oryza meyeriana var. granulata (assembly GCA_003991445.1). Classification (NCBI taxonomy): domain Eukaryota; kingdom Viridiplantae; phylum Streptophyta; class Magnoliopsida; order Poales; family Poaceae; genus Oryza; species Oryza meyeriana. The sequence goes on from RYFJ01000206.1 coordinate 236,701, forward strand.
TGCTTTTTTTAATGATTATAGTCTGGTAGGGCTGTAGTCTTGTAATTTCTGCTATATTAATATGAAACATTACATTGCACTAGATTGTTTGTTTCAAAAAAATTTCTCACACCGAAATTACTTATATCTCCTACTTTTGCCATTGCTGTATGTTTAGAATGAAATAGGAATATACACCAAACTTCTAAACGGTGTGATTTTTAACAAATAAATTTCTATATATAAATTTCTTAGCATATTTTTAAATCCATTTTTTAATTCTATATATACCTCAAATCATTCAGCTATTCTATATTCTATTTCTTTCACCTAAAAGAACACATCCGACTTCTCTTTTCTGTGGGAAGAATGGATTAACAGACACACATCTGAATTCTTAAATAGTATGACTTTAAAAATTTTCTACATATGAATTTCTTAAAATATTATTTTAAATCCAAGCTTTTAACTTTATAATAATTAATTTATTCATCTATGTCCTCGAATAATTATGATAAATCATTTGTCTATTCAGCCATTCGAAAAAAAAAAACAAACCCTTTCCTCCGGAGGAGATTTCACATAAATTGCTAGCATTTGCTCGCAAAAGAGTATTCCTCTTTTCTGTCTTTCCTTAACTTGAAAATCTGAAGTCGGTTAGTTGATGGTTTGATGCTTCCATCAAGGAATACATTTTCTTTTTTTCTAAAACACGGAAGATTATATTAAATAAAATATTTCCGTCTGTCACACATACTTCCTCCGCTATGTTTTGGAATGCGTGGTGACATTTTAAAATATGTGCGGTCAACACTTTTAAACTTTGATAAACATTTTATCTTTAAATTCGACTCAACTTGTGAAAATGATATTGTCAGATTTATCTTAAAAATACTTTCAAAATAATACAACTTTACTATATTTTACATTAATTCGATACTAGTAACTGATAATCCAACAAGTATGTTGGTGACCATGTCATTATCCAAAACGTCACTTATTTGTGAAAAGGTGGAGTAAGTGACAATTCATAATGCATGCAGACAATAAGTTTAAACTTTAGTCATAAATATCAATTTGAATATTTCAATTCAACTTTTAAAACGATATGGCTAGATTTGTCTTCAAAGCAAGTTTCAAAATATTTTAATATTGCTATTTTTTTCATAGGTTTATAATAATGTTTAATAATTAAAATAGTGCCTTAGTAACAATATCGCTATCCAGAATTTTACTTATTTGTGACTGAAGGTAGTAGGTGGCTAGAACCTTATTATTAGAGAAAAGAGATCTGAGCAGACGAATAAAACCACAGCACTAACTAACTGTCGTACCCTGAAAATCACCTTAATTAAAAATTATCTTGGCTAAATAGAAATACAAGAATACACTAGTAAAGTTGTCTGGGAAAGTGTTTGAATAAAATTCTGAAATTTCTAATATTAAAAATCCCAAGTTGAAATTTTCATTAATGCTTGGATGCTTTTATATTCCCAGGTTTTGTCGCAATATTTTAAGCATTTAAGTATTTATAATAATGCATTTATCTTTTGTTTCATGGTAGGTTTTGCTTCTGATAAATTCCCCATGGTTTAATTAACTCTCTGAAATTTCTCAGATTTTTCAAAGCTCTAGAATTAATTTTAATATAATAAAGATCATTTCAATAATTAAATAAATAGAAAACCAAATTCTTTCCTTTTCCCCTGTTCGGGTCATTCCTACTTCAGTCCTTTGGCACCTTCTTGTTCAATTCGAACTCTAGTTCCCCTCCTCTTCGATTGTTCGGTACCGATTTCGAAATCCTAAAGTTCCTTTGAATTCCCAATTCCCAAGATATTCTTATATTTTTGAAGGATCCAATAATCTTTTGTTTTCCTCAATCTCCAATATTCTAAATATTCCTCTTAATCCGAAGCTTCCAAAAACATCCCTTTTTCCCCATTGAATTAAATCCACCCTTGTTTCCTCAAAAACCAAATTCCGTTGAAAATAATTCAAATCCCTAGATATTCCGAGCTTTTCCAATCTCCGGATTCCATAAAATATTTCCGAGTTTTCGATTCCCAAAAACAATATCCAATATTCGAAATATTCTAGTTTTCCAATCTCCATACAAATATCCCTATTTTTCCTATTCATATATATATATATATATATATATATATATATATATATATATATATATATATATATATATATATATATATATATATATATATATATATATATATATACACACACATATATATATATATATATATATATATATATATATATATATATATACACACACATATATATATATACATATACACATATATATACATACATATATACATATATATACATACATATATACATATATATACATATATATATATATATATATATATCGATATTCGGAATATTCCAAAGTTCCGAATATTACCAAAAATTCCAATAAGCTAAAATAATCCTTTGATTCCATAAAGTCCTCCTAAAATTCTAAATTTTCCAAATTGGAATATTTCCTGAAGACCCTCTTTCTCTTCTTTTCTTTTCTCTCTTTTCCTTTTTTCCCCTTTCTTTACTTTTTCCCTTCTTCTTCCTCCTCCTTCCTCCCTCCTGCCCTCTCTCCTCTTCGGCTCCTACCCGGGATCCGAGCCACCCCGGAACTAGACGCCCCTCGGCCAGCCCTACCTCCGCCTTCGGCCTCCTCGGCCCTAGCCACCCCTCAGCCCGCGCCACCCCGACCTGGCCTGGCCGCCATCGCCGTCGCCAGGGCCCGGCCCAGGCTGTGCAACCGCCGCCGCTGCAATATCCACCGCTGATGCCGCCCCGCCTGCTCCGGACTCTCTCCCTTTCTCTCCCTACAAATACAGCCCGCCGCCCTCGCCCTGTGCCCTAATCCACGCTGCCACCTAGCGCCGTCGCGTCCACATCCCGTGAACCACTGCCACAAGCCAAGCACACCGCCGCCCCTGGAAGCCATCGCTCAACTGCTTCCCGCTGTTCTCAGTACGAAGCCGCCATCATCGTCTCCATACGCCCGCTGGTGAGCATCCTCTCAAAGCCGCCGACGCCTTGGTCCCCTCCTCTTCCCCTGCTCGTGGTTGTCGTCTACCCCAGCGTCTCCCCGGCGCCCCTGCTCGTCCCCCTCCAACCCGCCGCCGCCATCTCCATTGCGTCGTGGGAACATCATCGCCGTCATCCTGCTGCACCGTCTCGCCGGCCACCGCCCCTGCCGTTGCGCCACTGAGCAACCCCCTCAACCTCTGCCATGCCGTGCCATGCACGCAAACGCCTGCGTCGCTGGCCAGGTGTCACAGGCACTGACCTGTGGGCCACCCCGTTCCTTGTGTGTGACATGCGGGGCCCACCGGCAGTACTCCTCTCCTCATGACATGTGGACCCCGGAGTACATATGCCCTGATGATCACGGCCCTCCAATGACCGATGGATTTTGATGAAATCTCCACCGTCGGATCTTTACAAAACTTCTAGATCCACTCATAGCCGTCTGATCTTCAAAATTAAATCCTAGCCCTTGGATTTTTATAACCCATGAAACTGTGCCACCTCAGCCCTAACCTCCACGTTGACATCCACCTCAGTTTCTACTTACGCCCTTTTGCCCACGTGTTTCCACATGTGCAGCCACATCACCCTATCCACCACTCCCCTCTGTCCCTTGGTCCATGAACTAGGTTCACAAGAGCCATGTATATGATAGTGGGGCTAGATGTCAGCAATTATCCAAAATAACTATATTAATCCGAAAATCTAGTGAATATTCTAGGGAATATTTCTTTTTCTATTTCTTTTTAGATTTTCTCTGAATTCAAACTTTTGGAGGCCGTAACTTTTCTGTCCGAACTCCGATTCAACTCGTTCTTCTTCCTAAATTCATCTAAAATCATGATCTACATGTTTATATACTTTTTATATACTATTTATTTGGAGTTTTTAAGTGTTTTTTTTTATTTTGCATGTAGTCGAGTCGTTTATGCCGTTTCGGAAAGAAGCGAAGTTCGAGGAGGAGTTTGGAAGACTTATTGAAGATTTTTCTATTGCAAGGCAAGTCACACGACAATCTCCTTGAACATATTGATCTTATTTGTGAAAACTATTTTATTTTAACGTTATTGCATGCAATGTTTTGGAATGTCATTTATCTACCGGTATTTATTATTATCCCAATATTCTTTGATTATAACCATGAATTGATATTGATACCTTTATCTTGATACCCTGGGTAATTAATACTGACTAGCTGGATGTTTAATTAATGATCTAACTAAATTATTTAGGTTTTGTTTAGCCATGCCTGGAAACTTTAACGTCATTTTATGTGGGAAAACTATTTAATCATTGTGATTAACTAATGATTAATGGTTATTGTTTGACGGCAGTTGGTCGTGGCTGGTTAATTAATGCCAACTAAAATGAGCTATCACAATATAAATTTTAAAACCAAAACTCGTGTTGCAAAAGTACAAGGAAAGACACCAGCTGATTGCTCAAATTCAAAATTGGGCTACAAGATTTGCATAAGTCAAGCAACTTCAAAAAAAAGAAGCAAATATAACCAATCAATGTGGTGATTGTAGTACTTTTCTTTCTTTCTTCTTTTTTTTCAACCTTTTCTTCTGAACTTTTTTTCTTTTCTCTTTTTTTTCTACTACAATCGGCATACTAGATTGCACTACGATGATAAGATATGATTGTTCAATACAACTCACAAACATGAAAAGCCTAAAAGCAACTTCCTACAGCTAGCCTCAATGGGATCAAAGTATTCACAATGGAAAGAATAGTTCACTATTTTGTTTTTGATGTATGGACTCAACACGCAAAACAGAAAGTAAAACTGAAACTGACGGGACAAGAAAACTGAAACGAGATACTGACTTTCTCGACTCAAAAACAGATAGCTAGAGGCCGAATTTCAACTTTTGCATTAGAAAGTGATATGTAGAGGACCTCGTGCTCTTTCCAACAAGTATCTAAACTCTGAAAACCAACTGTATATATAACAATTACGACAATTTTACCGAAAGACATATGCACTGAAAATTCAGAACGTGAAAGAAATTATGCACACGGCTAGGGTTTTGGTTTTAGCATAGAAACTCACCACAAAAGCAATCCATAGCACGTGAACAAGATAAATCTATGTAGGCTCAAAGGGAACACGAAGAAAAACTAGGATCAGCAACTAAAACACAAGTCTAATAGACTAGAACTTAATAAAATGCATTAGAAACAAAATAGAAACTATGGGTTATTTCTTTTAGGGTTTTTGTGTATAGGAGAGAAACAAAATATGTAGCTAAGGGTAAAGATCCTACTGAGAAAACCGTGCTCTGATACCAAGATGATACGGGGTGCCCGATCTTCTTGACATAGAATCTGGATACACCGTGTAATCAACGAAGAGGATAAACTACGTGCTACCCTTATAGCATACCTTTCACCACGAATTCGCAAAACCACACGCAAAATATGATCCACTCGGCCACGCAAAAGTGGATCTATTGCTCCCTCAATTCCTTGAAAGGAAAAGCAAGAACAATCAACGGCAGAAACTTCTAATTCCCCTCTCTAGTTTGGCGGCAGCGGCGGCACAAACCCTGGTAGAAGAACAAGAGCAATATTTTTGTGAAAATATGTGTATATTAAACGTGGTCTATCCTTTTTGGTTGTTTACAAAGACTTATATAGCCATTACATAGGTTAGAAACTAACTAGGGATAATATACAACAAGTATGGAAACCTATCAGGACTACCGACGATTTGTTTCAGACTTTGCGGTGACATCAGAAGAAATTGTGTCCTAGGCCCTATCCATCACATGGGCCATAAAGTTAGCTTTCTAACGAGTACTCACACGTCCAAAACGGACTTCGGACGAGAGAGTTTGGGTCATTTTAATATGGGCTGCTCTAACAGCCAAACCGAATCCGATTTGTGCATTTTCCTTCTTATCTTCAAACTCCTTGCTTTGGAAGATTTGAATCCGTGGGAAACTTGTAGATAGAATCGTTGCCAACCCTAGATGGACCTTTGAATAGTAGAACACCGTCTAAATAAGTCGTGCAAAGCCCACGTTTATCATTAATGCTTCTTCCCACACGTCACCCGGTCTGCCTGTGCAGCAAGTCTTCAAATAGACGTAACTCGTTGTAGAAAACTCCAAATCACGTGCCGTTTATTCCGTTGGAAAGTACACTTGACAAGTTTTCCATGTATGTAAACAATGTATATCAAAAGTCTTCGAGTCAAACCAGAATTTACCATGAACTTCACGAATAAAACAACAACCGATCTTTTCCATGCGTGCCGCAACCTCCCTCACCTCCCGTTTGGCCCACATGTTTGTGCATGCCAATTATTCACTTCTCTCATATCTAAAAACAATGTAGTGACAAATATTATGTAACATCAAATTTTCACATATTCCACATATAGATTTAGAGAGAAACGAATTCACATTATAGTTTGATTCGTATGCATAGGAGAATATCTAAAAACTTGGTATATCCGCATCAAAATCCCCGCCACGTTCCTCCTCTACGTGACCTCCCTAGCTCCATGCCCCGCCTGGCTGACCTCGACGGCGGCGACGATGACATCAACGAGACCCGCCACCTCCCTCTCGCACCGTTCGCCGTCTCTGACTCCTTCGAATCCTCCTCTTCCTCCGCTGCCGTCCTCGACTTCGCTGAGCTGGGCGCTATCGAGGCATCCGACGTACCGGAGGAGTCTAACTAGGAGTAGGGTTATACGCCGGAGAAGGAGGAGGATGAGGAACCCGTCAAGGCCTCTACAAAGGAGGCTAAGGACGTGGAGGAGGAGGTGGGCGAGTCAAGAACCTACCCTACGACATCGACAGCGAGCGCCTCGCCTAGCTCTTCAAACAGGCCGGCGTCGTCGAGGTCCCAGCCTTTCCATTCCATTGAGATTTGGAAGTTGACAAATGACCATTCTGTTGAAGTGAATAGAGATTTTGATTATCCATTTTTTCTGTTAGCTATCGGGATGGGCAACCATTAAGTCAAAAGCCACTTTTCCCTTTGTCCTGACCCTATTTTTTCTGTGCCAATGCATGGAAGATGCTAGGTGTACCAGCCTCCAGAGCAAAGTGAAATACGTCAATGTTCCATTTTTTACCAGGAAAGAATCCCCTATGGTATAATAATTATTTTAAGGGATGGTTTATGTACAGTATTATATTAAGGGAAATACGGCGATGGTTCTCAGTTCTTTTATTTTCAGGCTAATCTTTCTGTGGTCTCCTAATGGGCGAGCACGTGTTTTGCCCGGCGTTTTCCACTTTCCTCTTTCACATGGCGAGCCCACTCGTGCATGTTAGCGCATTCTCTCCGGCAAGATGACAGCGTTGCCGTGATTAGTGTGAAGTAAATTAGTAATAGTGCGTTATGTATTTTTTATTGTATGGAAAAATTCCTATTGTGCAAATCTTAACTTTCTTTGTTAAGCTAAACGTTCTACTTAACAGATTTTTACTATGTTATGAAACTTTCCATTCGAATCAAAGTCTATTCAAATAAATAAAAAATCTACCCATAAACCTTTTACATGAATAAAATCTATATTGAGAGACTCCCTACCGAAAAAATATTAAAACTTTTTCTACAATAGTTAAAAAATAATGAGTAAATTGTATTGGCGATACACGAACTTGCGAGATAGATGCAGTATAGTATAAGAACTTAGTAAACTTTTATTTCGGTGCACAAACTTATATAGTGCGTGTGGAATAGGGCCAAAATATGACACCATGGCCAACCTTACCAAGTTGAAAAATGATTAGGATGCCACGTCTGCACACACGTGACAAGGGAATGAGTTGGCTGGATGTATTTGCAAATAACCCCCATACTTGTTTCTATTCCTTCATTCCTCTGTTTCTATTTGAGCCCATGATGCTGATCCGTTTCAAGATAGCTGAATGTGTTGGCAACGGAAAGAGATTAACCAGGAGATTGGCTGCTGAAATGGATTAAGGTGGAAGGGTGAATTGGATCTAGGCAGAAGGGCTTTGCTAGGAGACGCCGGCAGCTTTTAGGGCAACGGCGACAAGACGTTGAGCACGCCGAGGCAATATGGCGCCGGGGCTGCAAAGTGAAGATGCACAACCTCCTATATACAGTGAGTACTTTAGTCCATAAGATAAAAAACGAGTTCGTGATTCCCATTTTAGTCGAGAATTTCTTCCTGTTGTGGTTTTATTAGGTATTGTAAAAGAACAGAGAACTATGTATTGTTTTAGTTGATGCCGGCTGCTAGTTCATAGTACAAGAAGCTGTGATTTTTGTTGAGATTTATGGTGCACAGTGATTAAGGTCGAGAAAAAATACCGAGACAGCTAATACATGCTATGTTTTACCTGCTGGGATGAGAGTATTCCAGGTTAGCGATAGAGGATCCCAATACAATGTGGAACGTAAAGAGGTGTGCTTGTAGGAGGTGGTAGCTCACTGGGATGCCTTGTAACCATGCCATTTTCTATCTAAGACATGAAAGGATCAAGCCAGAGGATGCAGTGTCATTTTGATATTCAACCAGTTGCTACAAGCAGGCTCATAGATACAACATAATGCCAATGAGAGAGAGTATCTACTGGGAGAAGATGTAGATTTTCTAATCTACTCAATTAAATATGCTTAGCCTAAAGATCACCTTAATGTGGAAAATTAGGGTCCTTGGCCATTGCCCGAAGCCATTTGATCTTCCTTTGCTTCTGTTGCTGGTGTAGTGGTAGTAGCGAGATCGCTGGCTTGATCCGGAAGGGGTTGTTGGCGATGTGGTGCAGCATACTGAAGCCCTTCAGGTCTCCACCTACGTTGGCCGAGGACCGTACAACGAAAACCCACCAATGCCTCTCTGATCAGAGTAGAATTAGGGTTTTAGTGTTAGGGGATAACACGATCATGGAGAGATCGTCACCTCTTCATGATCCAGATTCCCCTTTTAATATGGCGCTGAGGGAAATTGGGGACGTCCCAAAAAAGGAAAGAATTTGGGCGCCACCGATCACGGCTAGTGATTAAGGAAGTCAATACACAACTTAATTGTGTTGATTGTGGTCGGCAAACGGTGGGATATCCTGAGCGCAATCTTCTCTTGGTTTCCAAACCGAGAGATCAATTTTCCAACATTATCCCGCTGATCTTGAGGCTAATGAATTCATTCTTATTAGAGTAGTTTCCCAAGGCAACACGTCAGGCCAGTTGTTATGCACCACCAAGACTCCGGTGCCTATAGTTTACTATAGGACTTCGATAGAACTCTCTCTAATTCTAATGGGAGTCGGTTGAGACTAATGCCCCTATATTCAGGATCTCTAAATCAAAGGCATTCAGTTATTTCCATGCTAGCTATATGTTCCTTTAATTAAGATGGGAGGTAAGCCTTTTGTAGGTGTGCTCAACTTTAACAGTTTGATCCTGAATTTTATCTTTCAACTTAATGTCGATGTGTTTGACAACACCACTTGACTTGTTACTCGAATAGAATATTGCGGCTTTGTCATAGTACACTATGAGTGATTTATTAATGCTGTGAACCACTCTGTCTTGAGATGAAGTTTTTAAGCCATACGATCTGTCCTGTAGCTTCATAACATGTCATAAATTTTGCCTGCATTGTCAACGATGTAGTCAGTGTCTGTTTAGAGCTTTTCCATGAAATTATTCCTCCTGCAAAGGTGAAGACATAGCCTGACGTTGATTTCTTAGTGTCTACACGTCCTGCAAAATCAGCGTCTGAATAGGCTAGAACTTCAAGCCCATCAGACTTTCTATATGTGAGCATGTAATGTTTAGTGCCTTGCAAATAGTGCAAGACTTTCTTGACAGCCATCCAATGGTCTAATCCAAGATTTGACTAAATTTTGCTAAGCATCCCAAAAACAAATGCTAAGTCTGGACACTTGAGCATATATCAAGCTTCCGACAGCTGAAGCATATGGTACCAATCTTATCTGACCTAATTCTAACTTCTTTCATGGGCTTTGGAATAATCCAAATTTATCCCATTTAACTATTGGAGCAGGAGTTGCAGAGCATTTACTTATATTATATCTTTCTAATACTCTGCTAATATAAGATTTCTGAGATAATCCTAATACTCCATTATACCTGTCTCAGTGTATTTCTATGCCTAAGACATATGATGCCTCACCAAGATCCTTCATATCAAATTGGATGACAAAAATCCCTTTGTCTCGTGTAGCATGTTACTATCGCTACTTGCTAATAGGATATCATCTATGTAGAGTACTAGTATTATAAATTTTCCACCCTTAGTCTTAAGATAAATGCAATTATCCACCTTATTCTCCTTAAATCCGAATTTCTTAATTATTTCATCAAATTTAAGATATCATTGTCTAGACGCTTGTTTAAGTCCATAGCTTAAGTCTGTAAGCCAGATGTTTCTTGCCTTCCACAACAAAATCCTCGAGTTATGCTATGTATACATTCTCATGCAAGTCACCATTAAGGAATGTAGTTTTTACATCCATCTAATGAAGCTCTATGTTAAAATGAGAAACAAGTGCCATGACAATTCTAAATGAGTCTTTCTTAGAGAGAGGAGAAAATGTTTTCTTATAATCTATTCCCTCTCTCTGTGAAAAACCCTTAGCTACAAGTCTTGCTTTGAACCATTCGATATTCCCTTTAGAGTCAAGCTTAGTTTTATATACCCACTTACAGCCTATCGTTTTTGCTCCTTGGGAAATTTCTATTAAGTTCCAGACTCCATTATGGCTCATAAATTTTAACTCACTTTCATAGCTTCAAGCCATTTAGATGAATGTTCACTCATTATTACTTCTTTGAACGAGGTGGGATCATCTGCCTTCCTAATATCTTCACCTAAATAAATCTCATAATAATTTAGGATGGCAGATCTCCTCTCTCATTGTGACCTTTTGAGTGGCTCATTATTGATCACTGTTTCACTATTAGTCACTGTTTGTTGAAGATGTTCTTGTGAAGTTTCTTCATTATGGGTCTCAGAAGTTTGTTGAGCATCAGTATTTAAATCATTAATGTCTCAATATTAGTATTCTGAATAAAAGGTATATCACCAGAATTTTCATCTAGTGTTACTTCATTTTGAATGACAGGTACTTCATTTTGTGGCATAGCAGCCTTATTTTGAGGTGTTGATGCTACAATCTGAGGTAAAATATAATTAAATGGAATATTATTCTCTTGGATTTCTGGTATAACATTAGTCCGAATTTTCTTAAGATTAATTTTCCTTTCCTGTAAGCTTCCTCAGACTTCATTATTTTTTTAGAATACCGTGTGCTTAGTTTTCACAAATTTAGTCACACGGTCTGAGCAACAAAATTGGTACCCCTTAGATCTTTCTAGATATCCAATAAAATGACAACTCATAGTCTTAGAATCTAATTTCTTTTGTTGTGGGTTGATATTAAACCAGTTGCTACATATAGGCTTATAGATACAGCATAATGCCATTGAGAGAGAGTATCCATTGGGAGAAGATGTAGATTTTCTAATATACTCAATTAAACATGCTTAGCCTAAAGATCACCTTAATGCGGAAAATTAGGGTCACTCACCGTTACCCGAAACCATTTGGTCTTCCTTTGCTTCTGTTGCCGGTGTAGTGGTAGTAGCGAGATCGCCGTCTTGATCCCGAAGGGGTTGCCGGTGATGTGGTGCAGTGGACCGAAGCCCTTTAGGTCTCCACCTGCGTTGGCCGAGGACCGCACAACAAAAACCCTCCAACGCCTCTCTGATCGGAGTAGAATTAGGGTTTTAGTGTTAGGGGATAACATGATCGTGGAGAGGTCGTCACCTCTTCATGATCTAGATTCCCCTTTTAATATGGTGTTGAGGGAAATCGGGGACGTTCCAAAAAAGAAAAGAATTTGGGTGCCACCGATCACGGCACGTGATTAAGGAAGTTAATACACAAATTAATTGTATTGATTGCGGTCGGCACCGGGTGGGATATCTTAAGTGCAATCTTCTCCCAGTTTCCAAACCAAGAGATCAATTTCTCAACAGAAGATGCAGGGTATAGAGGTGAAGCCACCAGTATATGAGAAGAAAGTGGGGAGGCCAAAGAAAACTAGGAGGGACTAAAATTTCAAAGCATGGAGTAGAGATTCACGGTAGTTACGGCAGCGGTGGTGGTCATAGCAAGGCTAGTTGCAAACTGAGGAAGGCTGACGTAAAAGGTCAGAAGCAACAACCTATGCAAAAAGTAGCCACCTCATCAATTGTTGCTTTAGAAGAGCTTATCATCACTCAAGTAATATTGAAACTCATTTTACTTGTGTATATGTTTAAACTGCACCAACTAGGAATTTTAAACGCAACGTTCGTTTGTTTCAGGAAATGCACCTGCGCAACATACCCCAACAAAATTTTAATAAAATGAGTTCATCTGTGGTGGAAGCTTTTATTAAGGAGGTGACAGTCCTTCATTAAGCTACCATTTTTGTTGGCTAGTAATAACCATCATAAAAATCAGTACATAATCTTTTACAGGCTGCTAACAACCATCAAGAAAGGGTGCGTCCAGGAGCAATGCCAGAGTCTGTCTTCTTTGCTACCAATGGGAGAGTAGGGGTTCATCCACCACTAACCACAGCAACACAAGAAGGCAGGGCCACACTGAGGAAGAGAAGTGCAGTACCGAAGAAGAAAAACTCTCCGAAGAAAAAGAAACAGTAGTTTATACATCCATGTCTTATAACTGTCCTCCATATAGTTGGTTCCATGTTATCAATTTTGAGGTATCTTACTGGTACACAATCAGTTCATGTTCAGGTTATGCACTCAGTTTGTGTACGTTCAGGTTATGCACTCAGTTTTCATTCAGAATCTCAGTTTCTGTTCAGGAGCACTCAGCTGTTTCAGTTTGTGTTCAGATTTTGCCACCATGTGTACAATAAAGCATTTCAGGGCCACAACAAAATTTTATAGTGAATCAACCATACATACTGGAACCCATGTTTCAGTCACAGCCAGTGCATTGGAAAACACAAACCAGTACACCCCATTGCATCTAGTAAGATTGTTTCGTACCATCACATAGAGTATTTACACATCAGTTGCCCATGTAGTGTAAACAGCATCGGTTGGTCCACATGCTTGCTTCAGAGTTCAGACAGACCTACACAGAGAAGGCCACTACAACAATCCATTGCTTCAACTTCCCAACACACAGAAGGCCACCACGGTGAATCTGAGAGCAAAATGGTTTCTTTTTTGGTGAGGTTCAATTATCTGCACCGAAGCATATGAGCTAGGCTTCAAAGTTGCTGTAGACATTGCCACGGTCTGTCTAAGGTCACCTTGGCTGATGTTAGCTTGAAGCCAGCCGCTCAAAAATGCCCACCACAGCACCAACTTCTAAGCTTGTAGCTCTAGCATCATTGCCAGCCTTGAACTTCCTGTGGTCACCGCTGCCGGTGTCAAGATCTCCTAAGCAACCACCTCCTTCCACCTCCCCGCCGCTGTCGATCTCAACCGCCCCGGCCCGCCTCCGTCAGCCCCGACGCCCTGCCGCAGCCGCCGCAAGAATCGACCTCCCCGCTGGCGCCGCCGTCTGACTCAACCTCCCCGATGCAGCCGCAACCTAACCGCCTGCCATGAGCACATGACCTCCCAGAATCATCCGTTTGGAACCTTGATAGAAATACCAAACAATGGTAGGGGTATTCCGAAAAAACGATCAAGGTGCCTACTTACGGCCTCATCAAGTGTGTGCTGAGGTGGCGTCCTACTCACCATCCAACTCAGGCAATTAGTCTTACTGTCCTGTTTTTGCCTTGGTTTGCATGCACCACCATAAGTTTGCATACTGGAATAGGAGTTTTATAAGTTGTTGTATTAAATTGCGCCTACCTCGCAAGTTTGTGTACCGTGAGCACAATTTACTCTAATTAACTAGCAATTTTCTATAAGAATACACAACTTTCTACCATAAAATTCTTAGTTATATAATTTTATGCTAACAAACTTTAATCATGAATGAAAACTTTATGCTAATAAACTTTAATCAGGAATAAAAAACTTTATACTCGCAATGCTTGTACTAGAAATAAAAATAAAAATACTAGTAAAATTCTGTAACATTTGTTTATATCATGGTATGTTTGATGGTCATAAAATAAAAACATAGAATTCAATAAATTAAAGAAAACGGAATAAGTACAAGCACCAACACACATTTGGTCCAAACAACATGGCTGGCCGGCTTGTCGCCATGTCCGAGAGATCAAATTGGAGAGCTTTAGAAAACGCGACATAACGGAAAAAGAGAAAAAGAAAGAAAGAAACACGTTTCACGCACACGTAATGCGGGCGACATTGGTGGCTTCTTTAGACATAAGTGGAGTCAGGGTATGGCAACGACCACGACCGAGGAAAGTGGTCTCTCACTAACGTCAACGAGGAGGGTTTTGCGATGTGGAATGCAGGGAATATCCGTGGGAGACGGGAGGCCAAGGGTGGCTAGCACCTCGACGGCCCGGCGCCAATGATGATCATAGGAATGATGCAGTTGGATAATTTCTGGTTGCTTTATTCCTTCTTTCCCAACTCCTTATATAGAAGGGATTACAATCTAACAAACTACTAATCTTAAAGAAAACAAACTGCTAGTCTTTAGAGATATCTAAATAAACTCAAACTAATTGAAAGAGATAAAATCTAAAAATAACTATGCAGTAGCCACGTCCGGTGGAGCAGGACGCCGGCGCCGGTACTTACGGCCCCATATGACATGAGGCAGCTTACAAACTACAGAAAAACAGGGACTTCAGATCACAGGTTTATTCTTATAAAATTGTAGCTGAATAATATGATGCTGACAGAACTCCATTTGCTTATAAGTAATCAGCTAGCTACATGAATTCTTTGATCAAACGCAGTAGTCAGATTGTGCTACAACTTGATTGGACACATACAATGGCTCAAAAGCATACTACACATATTTAATGTTGAGAGTTGACATCATGCACCGTATATTATCTTTCATAGATGGGACTATCTAATTAAAAACCACGAGGTATTGAATTGACATCGGTGTGGTGGTGACCACCGACTAGTATGCATGTAATGAAACCATCTCAATATATAACATATGATATCAAAAGGAAGAACTCGATCTCTATAAATAGCCTCTGTGAGTAATTCCATTTCAGTTCCACCTCCTACCAATTGCTAACCATGAAGAGCACTATTGTCATCCTTCCACTGTTTGATAGGTGGCCTATGGTACATCCGGAGGCCGACATGCTACTATTTCTGAGATTTCCGTCAACTGAGTAACATTTTGTGTTCTATTATTAAAATAATATTATTTCTAAAAAAATTCCTAGAAAGCACATGAGGAGATTGCATCACACCAGAGGACAAAAACGACCTTCATGGTATCCATCTATGACTATACAGTTAATCTATACTCTTTTAAAAGCAATGATTCTACCGTCTTACTTACTTCTATTGTAAATTTTATAAATTACCTTTTAAACTTCTTAATATTAATAAACAATCAAATCGAAATAGATAGCCACGTATAAAATCAAACTAAGGTGAATGTTCCCTATAGAAAAAGAAAGACGCGTAACATATTTCATTGAATAAATATTTTTATTTATTTTTAGCAATATTATTATATATTTTTTATCTATAGCAAAATATGGTATTCACCTAGCCATGGAAGAAGAAAAGAACAAGACATACCTTTAGACACAGTAGTTCAGTAGACGAAGTCAGACACAAGGTTCTTGCCACAGTCCACAGGATAGGAGAAAAAAAAAGAGGTGTGACTTTATGTGTATTTCTGCAAGCTGAGGCAGCTTATACAAGCGACAGCCATACAGGGACTTCAGGTTATAACTTTATTATTACAAAATTGCTAGCTGAATAATGACGCTGACAGAACTTCATTTGCTCATCGGCAGCATGGCTGGCTACAAGAATTCTTGGATCGAAGGCAGCAGTCAAATTGTGCCACAACTTTGATTGCACACACAAAAAATCTGAAAGGCATACTACTCATATTTAATGTGGAGAATTGACATCAAGAGCTGTATATGACCTTCTGTAGAGGGGAATATCTAATTCAAACCCACATGAAAGGTACAAGGGTGTGCTCATGGGCGTTGAATTGACACTGGTTTTGTGACCACCGATGCATACATGTCACGCCACCATCTCAACAGATCAGGATATCTCAAACAGGTAGAGCTCAATCTCTATAAAACAGCCTCTAGGGTAATGCCATCTCAATTCCACCTCCTACCATTTCCTGACCATGGAAAGCTTGCGGCTGCTTGCTTCTCTGATTGTTATCTTCCTCCTCTTGGTCAGAGCCACCTGCAACTTAATAAACATCCGCCATGATCTCCAAATACTCCTTGCATTCAGATCTTTCATCTCTGAAGATCCATCGCACGCTCTATCTTCTTGGAGTGTCAAGGACAACGGCACAACCAATGGGACTGTTCCTGCCTTCTGCAGATGGAACGGTGTGACCTGAAGCAGCCAAGACCCCGGTCATGTGATCGCCTTGAGATTGCAGGGCCTTGGTCTTTCCGGTGCCATCTCGCCACAAGTCGGAAACCTCACCCACAAATTTAAAGGGCCAATTCCACCCTCCTTTTCAAATATATCTCAACTAGAAAAGCTCATTCTCCATGGAAATAAATTTCAGGGCCAAATCCCACCAGATATTGGTAACAAAGGTTATCTGAAAGTGTTTGAAGTAGGTAACAATGAATTTCATGCTACAGAGCCTAGAGATTGGGATTTTATAACTTCCCTAGCTAACTGCAGCAACCTACAACAGTTAAATCTTCAACTAAATAACCTTTCTGGCATTTTGCCATATACAGTTGCTAATCTCTCGCGAGAACTTGAATGGATTCTAATGGGAGGAAATAAAATTTCTGGGACCATACCTTCAGGGTTTGGAAGGCTTCAAAAACTCACAGTTCTTGAATTGGTAGTTAACCTATTCAGAGGCACCATACCTTCAGACATAGGCAAACTCTCCAACCTACACTGGCTCCTGCTTTTCCAGAACACTTTTCAGGGGGAAATTCCGTCATCACTGGCAAATCTCACACAGCTTAACGAGTTACTCTTGTTCTCTAACAACCTGGAAGGGAGCATTCCACCAACACTTGCCAATATACGTATGTTAGCCTCCATTGACCTTTCCTATAACCAATTAAGTGGTCAAATCCCTAGGGAGATCTTGAGCATGCCCTCCCTGACCAAACTGCTAAACCTCTCCAACAATTTATTAAGCGGACCCGTTCCAACTATTGGGCACTTGGAAAGTCTTGGCATAATTGACCTCTCTAGCAACAGATTATCTGGTGAAATTCCAGCTACCCTTGGTAGCTGCAATGCATTACAATTCCTATATATGCAAGGGAATTTACTAGAAGGAAATATTCCAACAGAACTCAGTGCTTTGAGAGGCTTGCAAGTCCTGGACATCTCGAGAAACAACTTATCAGGACCCATCCCTGAATTCCTCAAAAAATTCCAGGATCTCAAGCAGCCGAACTTATCTTTTAACAATCTATCCGGCGCAGTGCCGGATGGAGGTATCTTCTGCAACATGACTTCTGTTTCGCTATCAAATAATACCATGCTGTGCGGAGGTCCTGTCTGCCTTCAACTTCCAGCATGCGCAGGTCTAGCTCCCCATGGGCATCCAAAACATATCCTGATCTTTTGTATTACAGGAGCATTGGTTGTCTTTCTGTGCATAACTGCTTGCTACTACATCAATAAGGCATGCAAGAAAACAAGCGATTCCGATCGAGGGTTTAACACGTACCATACTGACAAGCATCAGAGGATATCATATGCGGAGTTATGTGAAGCAACTGATTCATTCTCTGTAGAAAATTTGATTGGATGTGGAGTTATGTGAAGCAACTGATTCATTCTCTGTAGAAAATTTCATTGGCCATGGAAGGTTTGGCAGTGTATATAAAGGAACTTTACATTGCGGTGAGGATCTACTAACTATAGCAGTGAAGGTACTCAATCTTCAGCTACATTCAGCAAATAGGACTTTCTTGGCTGAGTGTGATGCCCTCAGGAGGATTAAACATCGCAAACTTGTCAAGGTAGTCAACATGTGTGATAGCTTGACCCACAATGGTCATGAATTTAAGGCACTTCTGCTGGAATTTATTTCCAATGGAACCTTGGATGAATGGTTGCATCTGAGCAGAAGTAAGACTGGTAAGGCAATTGGAATGCTAAGCCTGGTCCAGAGAATAAACATTGTTCTTGATGTGGCAGAAGCATTGGAATATCTTCATCACCATATTAATCCTCCAATTGTCCACTGCGACATTAAACCAAGCAACATCCTTCTTGATGACGATATGAATGCATATGTTAGCGACTTTGGTTTAGCAAAAATAGGAAACATCGAACCATGTGGAGATCATCCAGGAGAAACCAGCTCAATTGGAATCAAAGGAACAATTGGGTATCTTGCACCAGGTAACCAGTGATTACCTAATAATACTAAGCAAAATCATGTAGTAACCATTCTCTCTTATTTATCATTTTGTATCTTAAAAAAAATGATGATATTGAAGTACTATGGCTGACAAATCTATCGATATCATTTTGACCTGATAAACCCAATGCTTTAATATGTATCTTGTAGTCTGAGACTCTGAGTTTTAAAATATTGGCTGCATGCATTCTAGAGTGGGCGACAAATAAAAACAGAACATGTTGACTACTGATTTCCTCCTGGTAATTGACCATACATGGTCAAAGTTATCTGAGTGAATAAGCTAAAATGCTAACGTAAGTACATAAAAAAAATGCAATCCTAGTTATATAGTCAACAAAGCCAAATAGTCCTAAAGATTTTTATTCAAATTTTGGTCCATGTATCTAACTCTATCCCTTTTTTATTTTTCAGAGAATGGCATGGGAACCAGAGTTTCTGTACAAGGTGATGTGTATAGCTATGGAGTACTGCTACTTGAAATTCTTACCGGAAGAAGACCAACAGATGCTGTGGAGGCCATGGGCCCCGGGTATCTCAAGGAAGACAATTACGGCCATTCGGACAAAGGGTGGGCCGACCCCTATAATTGAAGATAGAGTATGACTCGGTTTCATATTACCTTACATGACAAGGAAAGGGATATAGTCCTAGCCGGATACTCTATGTACTGATAAGGAAAGCCCTTGGTCATATCAGACTGGGTTTCATATCCTGTAATCCTCATCCCTCCAGTATATAAGGAGGGGGTAGGGAGCCCCCGAGCATATGGCAATCTCACCAGAGAACACCACGAAATCAATACACCACAACTGGAAGTAGAGTATTACCTCACACCAAGGGCCTGAACTAGTATAAATCTCGTGTGTCATTTCCAATCCATCGAGTTTTGGTCCGATGAATAGCCCCATATAATTATTGCCGATACAAAACATCGACTGTTGGCGCGCCAGGTAGAGGCCCCGTCGAGATCATCGTCATCAAACCCGATGGATCCAACCATAGGAGTCGACGGCATCAACTTCTCTCCTGGACAAACCATCAGATTCGGGAGCCTCGACTTCATCGCCGACAATCTTGGCAATCTCATCTTGTCCGACTCGGTTTCAACCCGATCGGCCAGGGACCAAGCCAACTCAGCGCCAGTTGGCCTACTCAACGCCACAGTAGTTTTCAACATCCTGCTTCGGCAACACCCAAAATCTACGAGTTCTGGGACAACTCTCTTTCCTGATATTCGACTCGGGTTCGGCTCCGAGCCAAACGAGATCGAGTCCAAGGGAGACGAGATCATCAATTTCCTACTCGGACTTGACAACACCGCAACAATCTTCAATTCCAATCTGATGCGGCCGACTTAATCCTCTGAAATTTGACTCGGATACGGCCCAGAGCCGCTCGAGATCGGGTCCAGGGAGGTTGGGGTCATCATCACACCGCTAAACTACTCCGAATCCGAACCCAGTCGGACAGCAGCTCAGGAAGCTTTTCTCCACCACGTGAGGTCTTTATGGTGTCAAAGGGATCAACTCCAACACAAGATGCACGCCGACTACGCGATCAGCAGGAGGAGGAGGCTCGCCGACTGCATGAGCAACAGGAGGAAGACGCACGACGCTTGCAAGCCGAGCGCAATGCTCGTAACAACAACTTGCGCAAGGCTGGGCGGACTGCTCAACAAGAGATCCTGCAAACCCGAGTCAGCGACCATGACATCTTCGTGACACTGCAATAGAACGCCGTGGCCGCTGCCACATTACTCGACACCTTGCAGTTCGGGCCCAACCACCAGGCCACCCCGACCATCGCAAGGATCAAAGCAATTATCACTGCTGCGGCTTGCCAGCAGCAACAACAATCTGGAGACACCCTAATATCATTGAACAAGACGGCTTCAGACACGGCGGTTTCATCTGCTTCAGCATGGCGCTGAGTAGCTAGCTCTGGTCAGCATCACTCGGAGTCACGACATACATCATTTAGCAGTCCGAGTAACGATCGATGGTGGCATCATCATGACGACCGCCCGAGGACGACTACGGCGGGATCTCCGCCACGACATCAACGCTCGACGCCGAGAACGCAAGGAAGATGAACGTCACCAACTTGAATACGAACACGAACGCTTCGGTCTCCACCACGAGCGGTTTCATTGCCGCAGTCGGAGTCGAAGCCCCCACTCAGATGAAGGAGTACCGGCGTTTACCCACGAGCTACAACAAGTTGACTAGCCATCTGGCTTCAAGCCGACTGGAATAGAGAAGTATGATGGAAAACCAACCCGGAGTCCTGGCTCACAGTTTACACCTTGGCAATCCGTGCAACCGGAGGCAATCACAAGGTCATGGTTAACTATCTGCCAGTCGCCTTGGCTGACTCGGCAAGGACATGGCTGACAGGGCTTCCCAGGTGGTCAATTGGCTCCTGGGGAGAACTCCGTGAACGTTTCGTCGCGAACTTCAAGGAAACGTATGAGAGACCATCTTCCGAGTACACTCTATATCAGTGCCACCAAAAGAAGAACGAGTCCCTCCATGATTTCATCAAGCGTTTTTCTGAGAAAAGAAACTCAATACCTAAAATCAAGGACAAGGTCGTCATCGCCGTCTTCCGCAAGGGAGTCAGAGATGCGCCGTTCATCGCCAAGTTCACTTGGAAGCCACCCAACTCCGTCAAAATTCTCTTCGAGATGGTCAATAAATATGCTGATTCAGCCGACGCAGTGGCAGAGGCACTTGACGACAAGCCCCAATAGAAGGAGCGACGAAAGACGGACGACGCGGCCCTATCCAAGCATAGGAACTGCAAGCGGAAATCTGGGGGCTTCATTGCGGCGGTCGATCGCAACCGTCCTCGACCTTCTATAACCGAAGATTATCAAAACGACAAGTGACATGCTCGGGAGCTCAAAAGCTCAAATGCAAAGGACGGCATCCCTACTCCCAACTCGTGCAATACCAAATAGCTAAGTCGCTTTCTGATAAATATTTTTCTTCTTTATATGATATTCTTATCTAAATGGGCCAGGAGGCAACTCACTTCCTTATGGTTTGACTCGGATACAGCTTAGTGCTAGTCGGGATCGGATCTAGGGGGATGAGATCGTCAATTCCTTACTCGGCCTCGCCAATGCCGCAGCCGCTTACACCTAATAGGTGTACATACTGCGCATTTTCTATTTTTGCTCTTAATAATTGCAAAAGTACTCAAGTAGCATAAATTTCGATCTGTGAAGCTTTGCTCCATGAAAGGCGAACTCAAGTCACCCAAAATGCGTGTCTGGAAAAGAGCCATGAGCCGACTCCTGACACTCGGGGGCTATGATTAGTCGGGCAGAGTGTTTAAACGTAAGGGGTCAACTACTCGGGGAAATTAATATTAATAAGAGGAGGAACACATATTTACAAACATTGTAAAATACATAAATGTTCTTCGGGTGATTGTTTTCTTCATCAGATGCTACGAGGGCCAGTTCCGGATACGCGTAACAGGAACTTATGGCTACGAGCCTATCTCCTACGCTCGAGGGCTGGACCAGTCTGCCATGATACACTTGAAGTGTAACGCTTCAAGAATCACTCGGAATGCTCCATGAGGGCTACTGACCGAGTACATGCACTAGTCGGGATACGGATGTCACCTTTCCTTGGTACGCCCCCATGGGGGCTAATAACCGACCTCCGGCACCAGTCGGGGCTCAGGTATCACTTTTCTGGGTAGGGTACGCCCCATGAGAGTCGCCAGCCGAATCCTATGTTAATGCGAGGTTCGGGTACTTTATTTGGCCATGACTCTGTTGGGTAGGGTACTCCCCATGAGGGTCGCCAGCCGAATCCTATGCTAATGCGAGATTCAGGTACCTTATTCGGCTACAATTTTACCAGGTTGGGTATGCCCCAAGAGGGTCGCCAGCCGAATCCTGCGCTAGCGCAGCATTCAGGTACTTATTTGGCCAAAACAGGGAAACAAGTCACTACTGGAGCTTTCAGTCGAAGGTAGCACCAAATCTAGAACCTACGGAGGTGCTCATTATTTTTCAAGACTGGAAGACCCCAATCATTCGATTCCTACTGGAAGACGAACTTTCTAAAGATCGCAACGAAGCTGAGTAAGTCAAGCGACGAAGCAAAAACTTTATCATAGTCGAAGAAGACCTATATTGTTAACGCGCATCCAAAGTTCTCATGCACTGCGTCACACCTGAGGAGGGCAAGCAGATCCTGCAATCTATCCACTCAGGCATCTGTGGCAACCATGCTGCATCCAAAACATAAGTCAGAAAGGCTTGCAGATAAGAATTCCTTTGGCTGATTGAGGTTACCGACGCCAATGATATTGTTCAGACATGCGAGGGATGCCAATTTCGTGGATTGCGCTTGGTATGTCGGTTTGGTCCGATTTATTTGGTAGTAGGCCGAAGATATGAGTTCTTAAATACCATGCCCTAATGGGTCGCCCGCTGGTCGCGTTAAAATCGCAATGCAGGTGCTATTTTACAAAAACCAATTAAATAATCAGATGCGCTTCATGCTAAGCCTACAGCTGGGTGTATACATTCGGATATCTCGATTATTTTAAGGTATTGAGGATATATCCTTATAAGGATCAATAGTTGATTTCCATTAAAATTGAGGATGCAGGTATCTCTCAAGTACACCTCATCACATATTGGATTTACTCTATAGTGATACTCGGCTTACATGCTTAGCCAAATTGCTATGAGCAAAATTCTAGTCAATCGTTGGCTGAAGGGTCCAATTTCTGAGAAACATATCACTCGAGAAAGACTTAAAGGTTAAAGATCTTTGACTTTATGTTTAATTGTTTCTCAATTAAGCACAAAGTCGGGGGCTACACCTAATAGGTGCGCCTATTCAGCGTATACTATTCAAATTTTTCCATGAAGCCCTTCATAGTCTCGTTGCTAGCTGACATGAAGCAGGACTTGGAAGAAGAAGCACTAGGATAAAGAGTACTCGGGAGCAAAGCACTCGGGATTTCTTCACCGTCAAGGACGAGCACTCAGCTTGAGCTGTGACTCGACTATGAAGTCTCGGGGCTACTGTGGAGGCCATGGACCCTGGATAACTCAAGGAAGGCAATTACGGCCACTCGGACAGAGGGTAGGCCGGCCCTTACAATTCGAGATAGAGTCTAACTCGGCTTTATATTACCTTGCATGACAAGAAAAGGGATATAGTCCTAACCAGCTACTCTATGTACTGATAAGGAAAGCCCTTGGTCGTATCCGACTGGGTTTCCTACCCTGTAATCCTCATCCCTCCAGAATATAAGGAGGAGCAGGGAGCCCCCTGGGCATATGGCAATCTCACCAGAGAATACCATGAAAGCAATATACCACAACTGGAAGTAGGGTATTACCTTACACCGAGGGCCTGAACCAGTATAAATCTCGTGTGTCCTTTCGGATCCATCGAGTTTCGGTCTAACGATAGCCTCATATAATTATTGCTGATACAAAACATCGATAGATACATTGTTTGATGGGACCATGTGCCTTCCAAAATATATAGAGATGGCATATCCTGACAAGCTATTAGAAATTGTGGATGTAACCATGCTACGGTACAACGACATGATCAATTTAGGCACCCAAGATATGATAGATTTGCTCATTGCTCTGGTCGCAACAATCGGCCTAGCTTGCTGCAGGGACTCCCCAAGTCAGCGAGTGAAGATGGATGAGGTAGTAAAAGAACTATTAGCCATAAAGAGGGCATGGGCAGCTCATCTCTCGACTGATCAGTTACCTCAGTAAGAGAGACTCAACAGCATGCACGGTAAGCTACTGAAGGGAAGCACATCACTGCAAGGGCTATGGCTAGCCGAGCGCAGGTACGAGGACTATATGTGCTCGTCCAGCCAACGAGGCAGGGTGCTGTGCCCGAGGCAACTCAATGGGCATGAAGGTTGCAGTTTGACCTTGGCATTTCGCCGAGCACCTTGCAAGCGGCAGTGATGCCAATGTTCAAGTGCAATCCTCGTGCATAATTGGCACAGCGGACGAGCAGATGCTGCAAAAAAGATCAACATTGTGCAATCATCTTGTATACAAGGACGGATTCATTCCCCAAGAGATTAGTTGAAGGTTCATTACCTGCTTGATGGTCTGATGGGGCCTGGCACGCGGCGGGTGGCATCGGCGTTGTCGTCTTGACAGATCACCCAGAGCACTGCGCTCCGGCGGCTCAGGCGCCCCGCCACGGCGCCACCGCTTCGGCTCTCGGCCATCTCCACCACCATCGTCAGTAACCTTGACTCGTCGTAGCTTTTAACATTTTCTCCACAATTTTTGGGCTGTGCAAGAAGTCGTATGGTAATGATATTGGACAAATTTCAAAAGATAAAATCTCTATCTCTACTCTTTTTTACTATTTCCTCCTTTTTTTTTTATGTTTGACACTATTAACTTTTAGACATACATTTAATTATTTATCTTACTAAAAAATATAATTATTATTTATTTCATTGTGATTTGTTTTATCATTAAAGATATTTCATGACTTATATTTATATATATTTACACAAAATTTTTAAATAAAACGATTAGTCAAACTTATGTCAAAAAGCCAACTGCGTCAAACATTACAAATAAGAGGGAATAGTTCAAAAACTAAAACAGTTTCTACCGATCCATGCCTTGCTTTTGGACCGTATCCATGACTTCTTTCGTTGGTTTTCATATCGCTATATATATATGGACAAACGGACGGCCCGACACAACATAGTATGGGCTCGCTGGTGGTAAGGCTTGCTACGGCACGACTGCTGTACCGGGCTGTGCCGTGTCAGCTCCCGTGCCAAGGCCAAGGCCCAGGCATGGCCCAAAGAGGCCATGGCCGTGCTGTACCAACACGGGCCCGAATCTAACACGTGGGCCAGCGGAGGCCTATTAAAATGTTTGTGCCATAAAATTTGAAAATGTGAGGCGGGAAAAATAAAAAATACGAAAAATAGAAAACTGTTGAAAAAATATTAGAGAAAATTAAAAAAATAGTATAAAATGGAAAAACATATGAGAAAACTGTGGAAAATGGAGAAAAACATGAATAAAATAGGAAAAATATATGGAAAAATTAGGAAAATAAGAAAAATAGAGAAAAATAGAAAAATTATGGAAAAAATAGATGGGCCGACCAGGTCGTGCCGGGCTAGCCCAGTGGCAGCCGTGTTGGTCCAAGCATGACATGGCCCATAGGACAGTGGGCCGTACCATGCTTGGACCGGCTACAGTATAGCCGTGTCTGGGCCGGCACGTCTTGGCCCGGCCCATTTGGCGTTCGCTATATCGCTCGCATGTCTTCCTTCAAAAAAAAAAAACAGCCCAAGCCCATGTTGTAGCCAAAGTTATGCTTTTGTTTTTAGTCCAACAAAGTTATGCCTTACCAAAACAACTCCCATTGCATCACAAATAAAAGGAAGCCCCTGGCACTTTTGCAAAGAGCCAACGTCAGGATTCATACGACATTTGTAAGATGAGACTAGGTCCCAATGTTCGACTTTTGGTAAATTATTAGACGGTCTTGAACCATCTGTAAAGAAATATTTCTAGTATTTCACCACTTAGTGAAAAATATTTCAACAAGAACTTTTTTTAATATTTTATCACCAAGTAAAAAAGTTTTACCATTTGATAAAAAATGTTTCTATCAGATACAACATTAAAAAACTAATTTTAACACCAACACTCTATTATCACCAAGATAAAACAATGAATTATAACATGTATTTCACCTGTTAGAAACATCAAACAAAAATGCAAAGCACGTACCAATACGGCCTTCTTCCTCCCCTAGATCCGGCGTGTTGGCGCAGCGTGTTGAGGTGCGAGCAGGCCGCAGAGCACCCATCGTAGGTTGTCTCCACCTCAAATCCTCCTCATCTTCCTCATCTTACAGTCCTATGTTCGCGACGAGACGGTGCCGTCATCCTCAAGATGGCCTGTGGCATGGCATTGGCCTGAGAGCTGCAAGTGTGTGAGAGAGGTGACGGTAGTTGCAAGCAGAGAGAAGGGGACGGAAGAAATAGCACGCGAGAGGACTGAGGAGGGAGAGAAAAAAAAAGTTAGATGGGTGGATAGGTTTGGATGGATGAACATATGATGATCGAGCGTAGCATGTAGTAGGATGGAGGCGTCTGATATTTTCCGTTCGGTTGGAAGCTTGTGTCAAAACAATTTCGCATTAAAAACCAATGAGAAAAATCAAACAAACTATGCATCTCGCTGCCGCAATCTACACCACTCTTTCTCAGCCAAGATTAGATACCTCACAGACATCAATTAGATATTTTGTTCCGTTTGTCACCCCGCGCATTACGTTCTTCGTCGCCCTAGAAAAATTCCCCTGTTTCTAAATTTCCTCAAATTAGAACCCAAATCTTAAATTAAAGAACCACAGACTAAGAAAGACCCAAAACTGAGCAAAAAACCCCAACCGGGACTCATGTAGTCATTGGTTTCAGGTCTGTCGCCGGCCTCTGCGCGTGACATGGGTTGTCGCATGCACGCCTCGGTGCTCCCCGTCATCTTCGCGCCATCTTCAGGCCTCCAGCCCCGTGCACGACACTGCCACCACCGCAGGCGGTTAGTCATTGCACAGGAGCTAGGCAGCTTCGCTTCAGTAGTGGGTCCCTATCCATGCACTGTCGTCAGGCCTCGCAGGAGACAGCCGCATGAGGGATACAGATCACTCCTAGGAGTGGTCTCACCATATTACATGGACTCCTAAGAGTGGTCTCATCATATTACATGGGATAGGATTCCTATAAAGCTACTGGCTCTACAGTATAGACCGCTCTTCAATGTTTTTTTTATTTCAGCCCTCATCAATTTTCATGTCAGTCTCTATAATATTTTTATTAACCAAATTAATTAATTTTTTTTCATTTTGATAAAAACAAGACCTATATACATGCCCTTAAAATCCAATGGACCCACATGTTAGCACCTCATCCTCTCTTGTTCTTCTCCTTCCCTTTCCCCTTCTGCTCCTCTCCTCTATCTCGAACCTTCTTCTCCTCCTCGTCTCCTCGGGCAGATCGGGAGCTCGGACCAGACCTCACGCTGCCGCTTCCTCCTCCGCATCCTCATCACCGTGAGCTCACCGACCTCGCTGCCGCCACTTCCTCCTCTGTATCCTCGTCGCCGCAGATAGAGCTTGCTCTCCTCCCTCCCGGCGGCGCGCGTGGATGGGCCGAGGAGCTCGGCTAGGCCGTGGCCATCTCCTCCATCCCTCCCCGGCGGTGCGCGTGGATGGGCCGAGGAGCTCGGCTGGGTGGTGGCCATCTCCTCCATCCCTCTCCGGCGTCTCCACAAACAACGGCTAGATCAAGCAACAGCGGTGTTCCTTGAGCAGCAGCTGCGCAGATCAAGCGAATACGAGGTTCCTTGAGCAGTGGTAGCGCAGATTGATCGACGGCGGCGGTAGGCTTCTCTCACCTCGATCCCTACCGCACTGGTTCTCTCTTCTCCAATCCAGTCACCACGGCCTCGCCCAACGCGGCTTGCAGCCATGCCTTCGACGCGTGAGTGGCCTCAGCCTTGCGGGGGCACCCGTGCACTTTGCAAGGCACGAGCACCCTCGCGAGGGCACAACCGCGGCTGACCTGGAGTCGAATCTCTGAGCTGGCACTGTGAAACCACACGACAGCTCACTGCATTGTTAATGCCCTGAGTTCGCCGCCTTTGGGTGCATCATCACTATTGCCACTTGCTCACTCAAACCCAAAAGTTGAAGAGAGGGGAGGAGAATTTGCTAGGGCTAGGGTTTTGGGGCGTTAGCGATTTTCTCGTGGGCATGGTGGATCTTGGCCATCCAATACGATCTAACGGTGTTTGCCGTGCCAGGCGCCAATTGGACTGCCGCCTCTTACTAACCCTGTAGAGTGTAGGGTTAGCTGAGCCTTGCGTGTGTCACACCTAACGACCCTTGCGATCAAGCTTCACGGGCCCGGCAAGCTTCTAACCAATGTTAAAATCTATCTATCTATATCTATACTAATTGAGCACTCTGATCAACGTTAAAATCTATCTATCTATCTATACCTACGTTAACCAGAAAGTTTTAGCCGTAGATTAGGTGATTCATAAATGGGAATTACTAGTTTTCAGTCACCTGAAAACTGTAGAAATTTCAGTCAAATTTTGTGGCCGTCCATTTTGGTGTTAAGATTCGTGCAGGATTTGGGCTTCGTTTTCTGTTTTGTTAGAACCGGTACTAAAGTGGACTACCTTTTGGAGCCTTTTGTGTCAGTTGGCCCATCGCTGTTCACATTGATCCGCCCGACTCACAGAAAGAGAGAGCCAGCTCGAGAGGGAGAGAGGACGACGACGAGAGAGGCGGAGCTCTCTGTGGTGGACGGCGATGGCCTCGGAGCTCGCTATCTGCGAGGGTATGCTCCGGCTAAAGTGTCCACCGGTGTCTTCCCTATGGTCATCGGCGGTTGTCGAGCCCTGGAGCATGGCGAGGCGATATTTTGCTCGGTGACCGGTGTCTGCAAGGGTCACCCCCGGTTAATGCGTCCACCGGCGCATCCCCATCTGTCGCTGTCCGTCTCTAGGTGGTGATGCTGTCTCCTTCGCCAAGTTTTGCCCATCGCTCATCTCACGGTATGGTACAGTGCTGATGTTTGTCCCCTTTAGATCTGCTAGGTGATGGATATGGTGGAGATTTCTCTGTTTAGATCTAGTGGTGATGTGCTGCAATACTATGGATTTTGATGCACGTATGCAACAACAGGGTGTGTTTTACCACCGCTGATATGATTACCATTGTTTTAACTTTGTAGTGCAATCAGGTGAGAGATGTTGTGGTTTTGGGGAGTGTGGTGGGGTGGATGGAGTCATGTAGGTTGGCATAGTTGAACTTTTAGAAGTGACCAGTGCGATGATTTTTGCTTATCTTTGCATGTCAGAAATCCGTTATGCTTCCTTTTAGCTGTATATTCTTTGAGTTCTGACATTTACTGATCTTACTTTTTTGAGTTTGAGTGTATGCTTTGTACATGAACTAGACTCTGGAAAGTGTAGGTGACTAGGTGGTTATTATATGACCAGTATTTCCTAAACTTGTTTGTGGATAGCAACCACGTATTTAACACTTGTGCTAAGTGGCCTTCACTTAATTTCTGTACTAGTAATTTCATGGTGTTCTGAGATTTAGCTGTACTATACTACTATGTAGCCTTCTTTGTTTGTTATAATGTTAACTCTGTTCCTTTATTTGTTTCATGCTCTGTTGATCCTAGAAGTATATTTGCATGTGTAGGCGCCTGACATGTAAATCCCACTAGGTAAAACAGTTAGATTGGCTAAAATTAGTGAATGAATTTCTTGGTGACCTTCACAATAGGATGCCATATTGGTCTCTGTAATTTTCTCCTCGCTTGCCAATTCACCACCAGGAACAACCCTGATTCTCAGATGTATGTTAGACTCCTTTAAATTTTGCAAGTACTGTTCATCTAGATGCTCCAAGCTACTGTCCATTAGTTAAACTAGTTTATTTAATTTCAATGAAATAGTGGCCTAAAATCCTTAGTTCAAAATTTAGTTGGCCATTGAACCTCCCGTAGCAGAAAGAGTGACCTACTATATCTTACACATTTTTTTCTGTTTTTTTATTCCTCTGATTACTGGTGTACAACTACTATAACTTATGTCCAGATTCCGTTGTCCTCAGTAAATGAAGACCTTCAACCTATGCTTGCAACTAAGAAGCGTACCCTTGCTCTAAACAAAAAAGACCTAGCAAATCCTAATATAATGAATGTAAGTGTCGACTGATTTTTAGCTCAGGCTCCTGAAACTTAAGTTGTCATTTGTGCTGAAACATTAATACTTTCATAACATTGTTCTTATGATTTGATTATTATTTACTCACAGGGTATTTATATTTTAATTGCAAAGGTGGCTTCATCATTCTGAATCATCTAAGCAGGATTGCATTTCAATAAATACACATAGCAGCAGTTCTGTTAGTCAAGTCAGTTGACTGTTAATATCAATTTTATCCCTTTCTTCTTTTGTAAACTTAACATAATATATATCTATAATACTTATTTCCAATGTTCCCAATGCCGCCAGATTCTATAGTCTCATTTTGATGAAAATCATTCTCATTTTTTGTATACATTGATTGTATGTTCTCATGCTCAATCCCCATATTCTCTTCCAAAAGAAAACAGCCTCAACTTTTGTATTAACATAATGCATATGATCCTCTTGCATTCTGACATCATGATCCTTGTTGCCAGCTCCAACATGCGAGCTATTTTCTGCCTGTTTGCCAAATCAATCACATGTTATGTTTTATCCCTTTAAAATTTGGCAATAGAAAGTACAGAAACAATGCACGCAGAATATGTATACGTACAAGTAAACATGGACTTCTAATATTTTGTATTCTATATCTCTTACCTCATTTTCACTTGCAGGAGGTTTGTACGGCACTTGAAGCTATCCGCCGGGGTGATCATTTCCTCTGGTGAGCTGCTGCTCACCGAATCCCCTCCGGTTACCGTGAGCCGTCGATCTCCTCTGCCGGCCCCTTCTTCCCTGAGCCACACGGTGAGGAAGACACATCAGCCAACGCGCCCCACCTCACTCCCGAATCGGTAACTGACAAATAGCGCCCACGACATTAAGTGCACAGTAATCACACGGTTAATCTCTTCACCATATCTATGACAAGTGGGCCCTCTTGGTCAGGTCCCCTCTCTCTCTCAGTCCATAGACATGTGGGGCTACCCTTTCATCCTGCTCTCTCTCCCAATGACATGTGGGCCACTGCCTCCTACTCTCTCTGTGTCAGTGACATGTGGGCCAGCCCTCTTAGCCTCTCTCTCCCCTGCCACTGACAAAGGGCCCCACGTGTCAGCCACAAATTCCCAATATAATTTATTTTTCAAAAAATCCAAAAAATCCTTTTCTTTTTCCAGGAAAATCCTTTAAACTTCTAAAATCCATATCTTTTTATCTGTGACTCCAATTGACCCCGTTCAAGTCTTAAAATTTTTCTAAAATTAAGATCTACCTTATGGCACTATTAGTTATTAATAGCAGTGTTTTATTTTTAGGGTTTTATTTGTTTTTCTTTCGTTTCGCGTGTAGTCAACGTTTTGGATATAGTCGGACGTCGGATTTTCGCGAGGATTCGAAAATGAAGACTGAGGCAAGTCACTCCTTGACCATATTGTTCCTTAATTAAAAATGATTTGTTTGCAAAATTGCATTGCTAGTGTGCACGATAAATTGAACGGCCTCGGTTTGCGGGATGAACCGACGGATCTACCTAGGAGTTACATAAAATCCTGAAGGATATTGGTACCCTATCCTTTGTTGCTTCACTCCGTTGTACCTCAGTGACCGTGCTCTCTGAGCATGGATTCCGATGGTCCCATTTCCAGCACAATTGTTTGTCAATATGGGTAAAATAGGGTTTCGGAAGTTTTGAAAACCTGACATGCGATGTCGGCGGAATTGCGAAACAAAATTGGTTTGTGAAAATCCACGATGCAAGGTAACCGCCTGTGTGGTGGTACTTCGTATTCGCACATAAGGACCATTTCCTTGGAGAATTTTATCCGAACATCTCACAGTGCGACCACATGGATGGAATAGGACACCCTGGCCGAGTAACTAGTATTCCTAGGATCGTTTGGTTGCTAATAAATGTGGGATCGGCTAGGTGCCAAGAGGGCGATATACTCCCATCCTTGAGTATAGGAAATGAGTTCTTGGTACTTGGTTTGAGAACCCATTTATAGGGAAACGTGCTATCCTGGGTGGGCTTTGGAAAGGTCTTATCGCGAACCTTCCCCGCTGACGAGTGTGGAAAGTAAGCTCGTGTCATGTGGGTAAAGCGTGCATCCTTTGTAAATGTTATAAACTGTTCAAACAGTCATGCCCACGGTTACGGGCGAATGTGAGGTGATTTCTCTAGCGTGATTTATTTGCCAGTGCTTTGCAAAAAATGGATTTGTGGTATGGAAGTCGTTACCAGAATCGATCTTAGTAGTTGATGGATGACTTAAGTAGTCTGAAACGGGCTGTGTGACCCGGGATATCGAATGGCATCATAGATTAGGCTTCCTGAGTGAAAACAGTATGTGATTTGAGTTGAGATTATGGATG
Source organism: Oryza meyeriana var. granulata (assembly GCA_003991445.1). NCBI lineage: Eukaryota > Viridiplantae > Streptophyta > Magnoliopsida > Poales > Poaceae > Oryza > Oryza meyeriana. The sequence continues at coordinate 269,397 of RYFJ01000206.1, forward strand.
GCTCAAGGAGCCACAGAAATGAACTATGAGTTGAGATAATGTCCTGGATAGGACAAAATGAAAGGAAAATAATAAAGGAAAAATGAGATGACGTCCTGGAAAGGACGAAAGTGAAAATAAACTAATAGATAAGAATACAGTGGAAAACTGCTTGAGGACAGACCCACTGAACCGTTGTCGTAATCCGACAGGCAGTATAGGAATAGACTTGACTAAAAACTTTAAACAATTAAAATTTGTTTCGTCTGCTTGAATTGTTGCAAAGCAATTCGCGAACAGGATTGAGGCGAGAGCTTCTTTCCAATCACCCCTGAGACAATCCACACTTTTCAAAAATGTTTTTAAATAAAAAGGTTTGTGAAATAAATCTCAGATTTTCTTTGGTAGTCTGGATGACTCACTTTTCTATGACTTACTGAGTACGTATGTACTCAATCCATTTCCATTTACCCTCCTCCAGGAGGAGTGAAGTTGAATTGAAGATTACGGTTTCTTTCCTAATCCTAAGCCGTTGTTTATGGATTGGGTTCTCGCTGCACTGTTGTTTTATTGCTGCTGTTCAGTTTGAAGGTTGCTGCTCAGGGCTTGTCCGAAGTTACAACTTATAAATGTATAATGTAATTTATTTAGTTGCTATGGTATATCTCCGTTGACTTCGGGTACCAGCAAGATTTCCTGGGACTAGTATCGGCACCACGGTTCTGTGGGAGTTGGTTCATGCTAATATCCGATGGTGCTTCCTCTCTGGTGTCACTGTAGGTGGTGTTAGGATGGAGACGTTACACCTTATATATAGAGGGGCAAGGTGAGACATTTGGTACCGATCGTACTCGATAATAGATCTAATAAAGAGAGAGCTCCACCCTACATATATGTGTTCATTGTCTACTTCTGTAATAATCTTGAAGGCAAAGAGAAAGGCATGGGTGTTCTAAGTCTTGTCACGTCTCTACTGCTGCAGAAGGGAAGAGAACGAATCCAGTGATTCACTAATAGGCGCATTGTTTTACAACACATTATAAACAACTCTTTATTCGCCGGTTTGTCGTTATAATCTGTTCTTGTTATTAGATTAATTTCTAATCACAAATTGAACTGGTATAGTTGTGTTTTAGAGTACCACCGTCGCGCAGATGGATGCCCTGCAAGTGCGCGACGTGCTATCCTGGCTGTGATGCCGATCGCGCGCGTTCACGTCGGCGCGGTGTGCGCGCGGCTCGCCGATCGCCCGCAGAAGCTGACACCGAGAGCGCCTGTCTCGGCCCCGTGCGACCACCCCTAAGCGGCCACGGCGGATGCCGCACCTCCACGTGATAGCATGAGGTGCTCCAAGTCTCCAACCACCGGCCTGACGACGCGCACGCTTGGATGGATATTGCGTCCATGCACGAGATCGATCTGCAAATCAACCAATATGCATGCAGCATGCACGTTACTTCTACAGAACAAATCGGCCTGTTTGCATGTCCCGCCGGAGCTACAATGTCGTTATCAGATCGGCTAGCTCTGACCACACGCGCACAGGAGCGAGCCAACTCAGCCGGCAGGAAGGCCGACGCATGTATGCGGGGGCAGGCCTAGCGTGCGCGGGATTGGTTAACCCGCGCGCCGTAGCCGTACGGACAAGTTTTTAATCCTGTTATTAAGTCCTAATCACTCCTCTAGTGCTTAATAATTTTTAATTATAAAATAATATATAAATAAGTAGAGTAAAAAGTTTTAGATTTTAAGTTAAAAGTTTTGAAAATCTAATTAAAAGTTTTAAATTTTGGGTTGAAAATTTTAAAATTTAAATAGATTTTTTTAAATTCTTAGTTGATAGTTTTTAATTTGAGTTGAAAGTTTTAAAAATTGAATTGAATATTTCAAAATTAGAGATGAAAGTTTCAAATTAGTGGTACAAAGTTTACTCTAATTTTTTTATGCATGCACACGATCTGTACGGATTGGTTTCAATTAATTCCTAGCTTGTTTCTAACAATATAATAATGGCTATATAAGCCTATATACACGATCAACCATGTTTAATATATATATATTTTTTAGCAAAATTGCTCTATTCTTCTATTAGGGTTTGTGCATCGCGTCAAAGCTAGAGGGGAACTAGAAGTTCCTATCATAGATTCTTCTTGCTTTTCCTTGCAACAAATTAAGGCAGCAGTAGGTTCACTTTTGCGTAGTCGAGTGGATCATCTTCTACATATGGTTTTACGAATTCATAATGAAAGTTACATTGCACGGATAATATATCATTCATCAGTTCTCGAGTTATATGATGTATCTAGATCCTATGTTAAAAAGACCGAAAATCCATGTATCACTATATCGAAAAGATCGGAAATCCTGTATCACTAGTGGTTTGGAAAACGTAGACATGAATCGCTGCCATGTCGTCAATGTCGACCTCCTTCGCACCGAGAAGGAGTACTCCACGACTACGGAAGCTACTCCTGGAATTGAGATGATGGGCTATGTCATATGACTTTGAGACCTCTCAAGCGCTAGACACGGTGACACCTCTCCAGTTCCGATGCTATTTTATTAACCAAAGATTTGATTAGAACTTTTTAAGCATGGTGAGACCTTTCTTCTCAAAGATTCGATTGAAACTTTTTTTCAATTTTATTATTTCTTTACATGTTTCTTACCTGAAAAGAGATTGATCTCAGGACTCAGATTGTGGCATCAGACAAATTCGTTTGCTGCATACTGCAAGGCACCAGGATACATGCCTGCACAGTACTACGGAGAAATTTCAGAACAATATGTTGAAGCCATTAAGAGCACGAGTCTCACGAGAACTACTTTCAAGGTTTCATAGTAGCGTAATATCGTCCAGTTGACAATGACAGAAAAAAAAAAGCTCAATCTCTTCAACATTCGCAAAGTTTCGAAACCAGAAGATTAGGAGTCCAGCAAACATGGTAAAACTAGAACAAACTGAACCCACCTATGCGTCGGACGCTCGATGAATAGTAAATATCGGACGATGTTGCTGCGCTAGCCCCTGCATGCTGCCTCTCCCTGCTGCTGCTATCTCTCCTCTGCATGTTCTTCCCCACGCGTCACGCTGCCCTCTATCTTTTCGTACCCCGGACTTCTCTTCGCAGTTATTATTCAGTTTGAAATAATTTTTCTTCTGAAATACTTGTCCAATCTACGCTCCAATCACACCATTATATTCGTTACAATTAAATATTTTAAAAAAATAACACATGATTATATTCTGATAAAAAATAAATAAGAAAAATAAAATACTTCTAAATCCTAATTAAAATATTTTTATATCATACATGAAACATTAAGTTACAACTATTGAAACGTTATAAAATACTTGTTAAAACATCCAAAAACACCGTGCGCAATATTTACATAAACATCATAAGTACCTATTGAAACATCTAAATAACACCACGTGAAACATTAAAAAAAAAAGACCTATTGCACAACAAAAACTTAAAATATACAACAGAGTCGAAATCTAGTTAAAACATTCGCTTCTGACATATGAAACATCGAATTTGTTGAAATATATATTTTTTTCTTAGAATATAATCATGTAAAATCTTGTGCTAAAAATTTAATTACAATAAATATAATGGTGCAGTCGGATTGTATATCTGATACGTAATTTAGGAGAAAATATGTATTAAAGATTGCTAAAAACTTATATACATGCATACATGCCTGCAAGAGAGAGCTATGCGGGAGATAGAGGGGTTGAGAGAACAGCCATGCACGCAGCAGAGAGGGGCTAGTGCTTACAGCTACACGCGAGAGAGAGCAAGCAAGAAGGACAGGAGCGGCTGGGCGCCCGATTTTGCGGTTTCGATCTAGCGCCCCTGTGCAAAGCATTTCCGGAACAAACCTATAGATTTTCAAGCATTGATGTTTTTTTCCCAAAAGAATAAATGGCAAAACATACTTTTCTGGTAAGGTGTTGATTTGTTACATTATTTACTGGTAGCAAAATTACTGACACGTGTTCTTGAACGGTTGAGGTTTAGTCATAAGGGTTTCTTGGAGATAATGTTTATTGCTTGCTGGCATATTTGGAAGCAAAGAAATGGAAAAATTTTCAGCATACCAACCCAAGCATAGATCTCTGGTTTCGTCTTTTTAAACAGAGAGTTCTCCATCATACCCTTAGTTCCTCTGTTTTTGATTGGATACAAAATTTGTAAATTTTTTATTATCCCTGTATGTTTCTTTATTATTAATAACATATGAACTACTGGAAAAAAAATTACTGACACCATTTTCTTCTTATTAACACTATCTTTTTCTTCTTAGATGTAGTTGGCTTAGCATATTACATTTGAAGAAACATGACAAGTCATGTTATAAGAAAAATTCGTGACATTAGACTAGCGAGTTCAATTAAAACCAGTTGATCAATGTAAGTATTGTCTACATTCTTTTTTTTCACTCTAAGCATATGCAGAGATCAGGGATGAAAGGTTATGGTGCAACCTTCTCTCTAAATAAACATGTAACTAATATGAGTTATTGTAATCATGAACTTAAGTACGTGAGTTTCTTTGTTTCTTCCTATTTGTTTTCTTATTAGATTAAGTTCCTAATTATGGTATTGTAATCATGAAAAATTCTACGCAACTCAAGATTAAGAAAAGAGGGTCCAGAACGAAACACGGGGTACAGTCCAACCTAAAATTTTAGTAATTATGAAAATAGGATCCGGATTGAAATTTACATAAAATATATAAAACACTAATATGTGAAGTGCAAAACCTTGCTTGCAACGGTTTAGGTACTACTACAATTTTAAGATTTGTTCCAGTGTTAAGTGATTTGGTATTTAAAGAGTTTGTTTAATTATTTGAATTTTAGAAATCATATGTGTCATTTGAAGAGAATTCTAAGAAGAAAATTCCAATATATTGGGCATATGATAAAAATTTTGATACTTATAATATTGACAATAATATAGCCCATGTAATACATGGATTGGCGACTAGATATGAGCTAATTTTAGTTTTTTTCGTTACAGTGCATAAATATTTTGCTAGTTACTTATATTTAGCGACGCAACGAGTAAATGATAACACGAGTAACGATTGTTTGAGAGAGGTAGTGAAATTATTTAAGCATATATACACCGATGGAGACATCATTTGTTACACTACCGTACCTGTGTCGTGATGGTGATATGTCTGTAGCTGTGCAACTGGACTATAAAGCTTAGAGTATTCTTCTTGTAGAAAATAAAAAGGAAGGAATTGAATGAGTATTCTCCACGGGTGCCCAGCCAAAAAGGGTCGCGAGAGATTTGATGTGCGTGGCCAAAAGAGGTTGGCCGAATAACTTAGCATAGTTATCAAGAGCCTTCCCGTTAACATGCTTGTTTTTTTCCCACCCAGCTTGTTTTTTTCACCTCTCCTTTGAATAATAGGAGACTGGGCCTTGGTGACTTGTGGTTTGGGCCTTTGCAAGCCTACATGTCGTTCAAATTCTACAAAACCATCGGTTCAGAAATCATCCGGTTCGCTGGTTTTGGATAAAAACCAACCCGGTGAGGTTACTTGTTCCCATTTTTTCGTTGAATCTTCGGTTCCGGTCCGATTATTTTACTACGTCGATAACTAAGAAATACTCCTCGTCGCCCGGGCTCAACGGTGTCGCTGGCTCCGTCACTGGGCTGGAGAGATTTTATCCTCCTCTTCTGTATTTTAGGCACTGGCAAGAGGCCACCTGCTTCCATAGTGATCTTGGAGATGAAGCCCGCCTGTGTCACAGGCGGGGTTGGAGGGCTTGTAGCAGCTCTAGCTGCTCTTGTTGATCGACGCTGCGAGTAAACCCACGGTTGCCAATTTTGGTTGAGCGTGCATGCGCGTCTTCACCACGGTTGCAGCTGCTCTCTGCTGCTGCCCCTGTCTACCAACGGCGAGTTAAATGGACCAAGGTTTGGCAGCAGGCCAAGGATGAAGTTTGTGGTGAAAATATAAGGACATATAGATTTAATTTATTTCATAAATAAATTATGATATTAATAGCATAATTAAACAGAATCATATAATCTGATCTAAATATGTATATGACAACAATTAACATAAATAGATCAAACACAGGAAATATAGTGTACACGTACCTACAGCCCTGTTTTGGAGCAGACACGGGCGCAGCAACACGTACCACACGAATAACACGCGGCATCGGGTGATGACAACGACACGCAGCGCCCGAACGTGGAGGAAGACGAGCCGTGATGGGTGCACAGCGAGTAGTTGCGCGTAGTGCTTCCCAAAAATCTTGTTCGCCCTCTCCTAGTGCAGGACGTCGAAGGCGAGGGTTCCGGAGACCTGCTCTCCCAATCCACCGGTGCACGCCGACGAATGGGACGGAGTAAATGACGAACGACGGTTCAGAACAGAAGAGATGGCAAGCCCTAAATTGTTTTCGCATATGTTGCATGGAGACAGCAGCTCGGTATTTGTAGAGATATTAGGACGCGTGATCAGGACGCCCGCACGATCTCTATCTCGTAACCGAACCGGATAACCCACATGTATCTTATTCGGACTTCACGCTTATCAAATTATCCCGTGAATTCAAAACAAACTCCGGATAAGTTGTTAAGATTTATAGCAAAACAGAACTACAAAAAGAAACTGTATCTACGCAAACATGAGAAGCCAATTTTAATGGACCATTCACGCGCATGTCGCGTATGCGCTTCATCTGGCCTGGCGTGGCGTGGCGAGCGAGCGCGCGCGTTTATTCCTCTAGTTCTCCGTACTATGCATGTCTTAAGTAGCTAGAGAGAGCTCACCCTTATAAGAAGGTCTTCCTCTTCTAGAATTAGCAAGGTGGCACTAAACTTCCCATGCCACTCCCATGAGGTGGGTCTTTGAGATTTTTCTAGAAATTATTCTCCACATGGACCTTAGCCCACTTAGTAATTCCAACAATCCCCCACCAAATCTCAAAGTTCTAAAGAGATTTGCCATTCTCCAAAGTATTGTTTATATACCAGTGTTTCGATAGAGACCGATCAAGATTGAACATCTAGAACTCTAAACTACACTTACTCACAACTTGAACAATGGACTACGCCTTGAGTTGCAAGTTTTGTGCAAGCAAGTTTCACTCAACGCCTTGACTGATACTAGGCTGTCAGTAGCCTACCCCTCGGTTGGAGCTTATAAGTCATACTCCTTGGTCTTTTATGAGCTTCCTAGGATATTCACCAAAAATCTCCATAAACAGCGACCAACAGTCGAGCTCATATAGGTATGTTCTTTCAAGAATGCTCTGTAGAACAGCATCTTCGCTATTTAAAGCCAACAAAACACATTAAGGTAAATGCCAACCTGCCTTACAGCTTGTGAGAGTATATGCATTTTCACTTAGAGACAGTTAAAGGTATTCTCCTCTCGTTAACTAATGGCTTGTTCTTCCCAGGTCCTAATTCACAGGATCACCGATCACATATGTTGGGTTACCACCATAGTGTTACTCATATGGGTCTCATTCCCATCTCTCTCGATGCATTATCTATCATATTTCGTGATGCATTAGCTAGTTGTTTGGATATAATCCAAACTTATAATTCCGGAATTTCTCAATTTTCTTACAGATTTTAATCGTCTCTTCACATGCCTAGACAATTTCATGTTATCCTTAAAACTATTCATCTTAGTAATGACAGTTTGGTTGTCACAGTTCATAATGATAGCTGGCACTGGTTTTTCAACCACAGGCAAATCCATTAATAGATCACGCCGCCATTCTGCCTCAACAGAAGCATATCAAGTGCCATAAGCTCTGCTTCCATGGTTGGTCTTATCAAAATGGTCTATTTGCACGACCTCCATGAAACAGCAGCACCACCTAGTATAAAAATATATCCACTAGTGGCTTTGATCTCATCAATATCAGAGATCCAGTCGGAATCACTATATCCCTCCAATATCGACGAATACTCAGTATAGTGAAGTCCAAGATTCATAGTACCCTTCAGATAGCGCATAACTCTCTCAAGCGCGTGCCAATGATCATCTCCCGGATTAGAAGTAAACCAGCTCAATTTGCTTACAGCAAAGGAGATGTCTAGCCTAGTTGCACTAGCTAGATACATAAGTGAGCCAATTATCTGGGAGTACTCTAGCTGATTCCTAGTAATTCTTTTGTTTTGCGAAGCAAAAGACTAGGATTATAAGGAGTTGGAGAAGGCTTGCTATCAATATAGCCAAAGCGGCTCAAGAATTTTTCCACATAATGAGATTGCAAGAGTGTAATCCCATCCTCACCTCTGATTAGCTTAATGTTTAAGATAACATTAGTTACTCCTAGATCTTTCATATCAAAGTTTTGAGACAAAAATGATTTAACCTCATTAATCACCTTAAGGTTTGTCCCAAAGATTAGTATGTTATCAACATACAAACATAGAATAACTCCCTCACTCCCACCATAGCGATAGTATATACACTTATCTGCCTCGTTGACTGCATAGCCCACAGAAGTTAGTGTTCTATCGAATTTCTCATGCCACTGCTTAAGAACTTGTTTCAGACCATACAAAGATTTTAACAACTTTAGCACCTTGCCTGCTTAACCTTCTACTACAAATCCATCAGGCTACTCCATATAAATTTTCTTATCCAACTCTCCATTAAGAAAAGCTGTCTTAACGTCCATCTAATGAATGAGAAGACCATGTGAGGCAGCCAAGGAGAGAAGTACGTGAATTGTGGTCAATCTAGCAACAGGTGAGTAAGTGTCAAAGAAATCTTTACCTTCTTTCTGAGTATAGTCTTTGGCCACAAGCCGAGCCTTGTACTTTTCAATAGTACCGTCAGGTCTTAGCTTCTTCTTGAACACCCACTTGTCACCTACAGGTTTACACCCATAGGGTCGCTCTGTCACCTCCCAAGTCCCATTAGCGATAATGGAGTCCATTTTGCTACGGACGGCCTCCTTCCAATAGTCAGCATCAGGGGATGCATAAGCTTCTGAAATTAACTTGGGAGTGTCGTCCACAAGATACACAGTGAAGATATCACTAAAGGACTTAGCTATCCTTTGTCTCTTGCCCCTTCTAGGAGCTTCACTGTCATCCTCCTCAGCGAGATGTTTAAGTGTATGTTCAGTTTGTTCTGGTCGTGTGATTAAATCAGATGATTGACTAGAAGTGCTATGCGTATACTTCATTGGGAAAATTCCCTCAAAAAACGTAGCATCACGAGACTCTAAAATTATACCCATATTCATGTCAGGTACTTTAGATTTAACTATTAAAAATCTATAAGCAATGCTTTAATGAGCATATCCCAGAAATACATAGTCCACAGTCCATAATACTGGTAATATGACCAGGCAAGCCACACACAAAGCAAGTTTTAACATCTTCCTCCTTATTGTTGATGTTTCTCTTTTTCTTGAAGTTGGTGGTTTGTTGGGCTTTGGTAAATTTCCCTTTATTGTTCTTGTTTGTAGTCTTTTGCACCACATTGGCACTAGACTACTCACCATCGTCTTTTGACGCAGCGTTCGTTGCCCGAGCTTTCTCCTCAACGTCAAGAGACGCAATTAACCCCTCAACGGAGTACTCCTATCTCTTGGGTTTGAGTGCAGTGCCAAAACGGAGTGCTCCATGACGTACAAGTCGTTGCTAGCTTCAGTAGCACCGAATTTAGTATTCAGTGTATCCCATAACTCCTTAGCATCGATCATATGCATGTACACCTCGACCAGACGATCACCAAGACTGCTAAGAATGCATCCCACAAAGAGAGTAGTGGCTTCCTCAAATTCTTTTTGCTGATCAGCAGAGAGAACTCCTTCAGGTTTGGTAGTACTCACCTAGAAGCACTTCATAGCTGTTAGCCACAAAGTAACCTTGATCTGCCATCTTTTAAAGTACACACCGGTAAATTTATTCGGCCTCAGTACATCGGTAAAACCAGCCATTGAAAAATTACAGTGCCTATTATAAGGTTTTTGGATTGTTGAAAATATAAGCATATGTAGATTTAATTTATTCCATAAATAAATCATGACATTAATAGCATAAGTAAACAGAACCATGTAATCTGATCTAAACATGTATATGACAGCAATTAACATGAATAGATCAAACACAGGAGACATAGTGTATGCGTACCTACAGCCCTGTTTTGGAGCAGACATGGGCGCAGCACGTACCGCATGAACGACACGCGGCACCGGGTGATGACGACGACGCGTAGCGCCCAAACATAGAGGAAGACGAGCTGTGATGGGTGCACAGTGAGCAGTCATGCATAGCGCTTCCCAAAAACCTTATTCGCCCTCTCCTAGTGCAGGACGTCAAAGGCGACGGTTCCGGAGACCTGCTCTCCCAATCCGCCGGTGCACGCCGACGAACGACGGCTCAGAACAGAAGATATGGCAAGCCCTAGATTGTTTTCACATATGTTGCATGGAGACAGCAGCTCAGTATTTATAGAGATATTAGGACGCGTGATCAGGACGCCCGCACGATCTCTATCTCGTAACCGAACCGGATAAACCACGCGTATCTTATCCGGACTTCACGCTTATCAAATTATCCCATGAGTTCAAAACAAATTCCGGATAAGTTGTTAAGATTTGCAACAAAACAGAACTGCAAAAAGAAGCTGCATCTACGCAAGCATGAGAAGCCAATTTTAGCGGATCATTCACGCGCATGTTGTGTAGGCGCGCCGCCTCGCCTGGCCTGGCATGGCGAGCGAGTGCGCGCTTGTTCCTCTAGTTCTCTTCACTATGCATGTCTCAAGTGGTTAGGAGAGAGCTCATTCTTATAAGGAGGTCTTCCTCTCCTAGAACTAGCAAAGTGATACTAAACTTTCCATACCACTCTCTATGAGGTGGGTCTTTGAAATTTTTCTAGGAATTATTCTCCACATGAGTCTTAGTCCACTTAGTAATTCCAACAGTTTAGTGGACTACTTTGTCATGAAGTTGGAAGGCAGGAGATACATAGGGAGCTTGAAGCTGGGAGTTTGACTTTTCTCCTCTCATGGGTCTTTTGAAATAGAGATTGAGCCCTTATTGCAGCTGATGATCCTTTTGTATATGTGAATGGCTAATGATTATGTGTCTTCCTCATACTGGTATATGTGGTGTGTTATCTTCTAATGTCACAGTTCGGATGGCCTAAGAAGAGGGTGTAAACAATAGACCATACACTCAAGTGTACCTTTCAAGGTTTGTTTATGATATTTTGCTACATGATATGTTGTGTATTACATATGGATACTACTGCTGCACAAACTTACTACTGTTTTTAGTTAAGCATGATCGTTTGATGAGTCAACAATTGTTCTAGTTATCAAATGTCCCAGAAGAAGTTCTGAATTGTATACCTCACAGGATTAACTAGCCATTCTCAGTCCATATTATTGATAGCCAATAGAGTTTAAATTAACAGCCCCCACATGTCACTGGCAGTCTTTATTTATAACACTAAAAATTAATTTGCCTGAAGGAAACAATAATATTTATCTGCAAAATTCCTCAAATTGCACATAAAATATGTGGTGCAAATAGTGAGTAGCATTTGATGACTATGAGTGCTTGGAAGGAAGGATGTATGGTAGAAATAATAAAGATTATCTGTCTTTATTTGTAGAGAGAATCTACTCTATGCTACTTAGCTTTCCCTGGCTCAACAACCTACCATCGACTTTATCCCAATATGCCACTGAATTCATCAATTATATCTACAAATATGTCACTAGGCCAGCTAATTTTTTAAAAATACCCAAAATTCCCTTATATACATATAATGATTGATAGTTAATTGACCCCAATAGAAGTTTCAAAAAATTATAAAATTTTTTGTGTAGTCTCCTTATATGACATAGAAGTTTATGTGTGTCCTTCAATATTTTTTATTTTTTGAAAAGTTATTTTTGTGTGGTATATGAGAGAGGAATTGCTACACAAAAGATAATAGCATAAAAATATTTTAGGTAGCATATGAAAGATGATCTATATTAAAAAAAACAACACAAAAATATTCTATGTAGCATATAACATATAAATTATATTATAAACAAACTTCCATGTTGTGTAAGGAGGCTACACAAAAAATTTTATAAATTTTTGAAACTTCTAATATGATAAATCAATTTTTAACCCTATATGTCTATAGGGCTTTTTGGGTATTTTGAAAAAAAATACCTGGTCCAATGGCATATTATAGAACAAGTAATAAGCTCGTTGGCATATTATAGAAATGGAAAATGCCAATGGTAAATTGTTGAATCTAGGCAAAGTCAGTAGCATAGAGTAGATTCTCTCTTATTTGTAACGCTAAAATTAAATTCCTAACAATAATATTAATCTGAAAAAATTCCTCAAATTGCATGTAAAATATGTAGTGCAAATAATGACAAGCATTTGATATGAGTGCTTGGAAGGAAGGGCAGATGGTACAAATATATAGTTAGGACCAAATTCATTAACAAAAATAGGTCTGCTTTGACATATGAATGTTGGTTGATCTAATGGCCACCAAGCCATTAGGGGTGTGTGGGCTCGGCCCACCCAATCCTACACGCCACTAACGAACGTGGAACGAATTCCACACGTGCGCATCGATCGGTAGTGCCGTTTTTCCTCTAACGGAATTGCCCCCGATCTCCTCCAGCGTAATATTAAAAGGGGCTACGGCAACGTAAATAGGTGATGATCTATCTCACGCTAAACTAACCCCGAAACCCTAGCCGATCCTAAGCACGCTGGAAGGAGACCGAAGGTTGATCTCCTCCTCAATCGCTGGTCAGTGCAGGTGGCGGCCAGAAGGGCGACGCCATCCACACCTTGGGTGGTTTTCTACTGCATCAGCATCAACTTTGACTACAGCACTGATGGGCTCCAACACAACAGGTCAGTACTTCACCTCTATTCCGCATAAGCTCTAAAGGTGATCATGTATGTGCTAGGCTAAGAACATTTGTAAGACCTAATATTGTGGCATCAGAGCCATCCTCAGCCACATACATACATCCATCATTCCGGTTGTTGAAGCCCTAAGGCCGTGGCATACGGCATTAGCTAGTCAGATTCGGTTTGGGTAGCATTTAGAAGGAGGGGAGTCAGATTTGGGATAAGAAATTAAGAAAACTCCAAAATCCCCTTTAGCCGAAACTCCCAAAACCCTAAGAAATTCCGAATCAGAAATCCTCATTTTTTTCCTTTCGGTCAAAACCCTAAGTTTTTCCCCAAAATTAAGAAGGCAAATCACAGAGGAACGGGACTAAGTTCTTACCTGATTTCATTGCCAAATAGCCGCGCACGACCTCAGTTCCGCCGTACCGGCACTCCCGATGCACGGCATCAGCGCCGCCATGCATCTCCGCCGTGCTGACGCTCCCGATGCACGGCATCAGCGCCGCCACGCATCGTCATCCACCGCCCGGACCGGTCCCGCGCCTGCCTGTTGGCCGCACGAGACCGAGGCTCGCCTCGGCTGTGGCTTCTGCCGCGCCGAGGAGGAGAACCGGGCGGAGGGCTGCCGCCATTCCCTGCCGCGCGCGCCATGGCCGCCGCCGTCGCCGCTTCGCTCGGCGTCGGCGTCGTCGTGCTTTTCGCGCATGGAGATCGGGAATGGGGAGAAGACCGAAAGGGATTAGGGTTTCGGCTTGCCGCCGGCGATTTTACTGTGACCCTGTGCGATCTTGGCCATTGATTACGATCCAATGGCAACGGCGCATGGGCCTGTGGGAGCTTCTGGGCCGCTGCTTTCGTGCGCCGCGGCACAGTGTTAGGCTGGGGGAGAGTTAATGGGCCGCAAGGCCAAACTTTTTTTATTAATTTTCTTTTGTTATTTCCTTACTAAATTGGCATGAATCAATTTAATTCCTTTAAGCTATTTTTTTATGATGCTATTAAATTTAAGTAAAATCATTATGTTGCCATTAAATTTAAGTAAAATTTTCCCTTACATTTATGTACTGAGATTTAATTTCTTTAAGCCATATTTATTAATTTATGATTCATACATTAAGTTTTAATTCCTTTTGAGCCATTTCTTAATGCTATAAATTTAAGTAAAATTCATTTTCCGCATTAGAATTAATTTCCAACTAAATGGAACCAACGGGAAATTTAGTTGGAATATTTTATTTATTTCCTTCGTCATTTCGACCCAATGGAGTTATGGCTTGGGATATTATTATTGATGACAAATTTAATTTTGCTTCATTTTGCCCAACGGAATTATGGAGTAAAATAATTTCTTGTGCATGATTAACCAGACCAACGTAGGGTTAATTATGTACATTTTTCGTTGTTTACTAATGTGTTGTCGTTAATTTTAGCGGTTAATGACATTGTTGCTCAAATAAACAGCATTGAGCAATTGAATGGCACCAACTTGCAGGAATGGAAGGAGAGGGTGACAATTACTCTTGGGCTACTGGATTATGATGTTGCCTTACGCGAGGATGCACCCATTCCCCCTCCCGCTAGTGCCACTAATACAACTAAGAAGGCATATGAGGAGAAGGTAGAGAAATGGGAAAGGGCTAATCGCATGAGTTTACTGGTCATTAAGAACAGTATATCCCCTGGCATTAGAGGCGGCATTTCCGATGCTGACAACGCCAGGAAGTATATGACTAATGTTGAGCAAAACTTTAAAGGCTCATCTAAGACTTATGCCAGTGTTCTCATAATGAGGATGCTCACCTCTCGTTACGACGGAAAGGGGAGTGTACGAGAGCACATAATGTCTATGACCAACATGGCAGCACAATTGAAGAACATGGACATGGCTATCTCTGATGGCTTTCTAGTCCACTTCATCATGAGTTCCTTGCCACCGGACTACGGTTCATTTAAGATTAATTATAATACTCAGAAGGACAAATGGTCCATTGCCGAACTCATTTCTCACTCTGTTGAGGAGGAGGAATGACAAAAGACAGAAAGGCAAAAGGAACAGGCCTTCCTCACTGAGTTTGATAAGGGAAAGAGGAAGATGGATGAAGCTTATGTAGGCGAATCCAGCAAAAGACCTAAGACTGGCAAGCCTAAGCCTAAGCCTAAGGGGAAGTTTAAGCCACCCCAAGGTGCTCCATCTGGATCTGGTGCGTCTACAGCCAATGACATAATGTGCAAGTTTTGCAAAAAGACTGGGCACATACAGAAACAGTGCAATGGCTCTAAGAAGTGGCTCGCTAAGCATGGTAATGTTATTATTGATATTATCTCTTATGTTGATGATGCACTCTATATGAATTATGCCTCTGGTTCTTGGTGGATTGACTTAGGTGCAACTGTGCACGTCACCAATTTATTTCAGGAATTGCGTTCTGTGAGGACTATCACAAAGGGGGAGCGAAGTCTTAGAGTGGAAGATGGTAATGAACTTCATGTTGAGGCTATTGGAGATCTTCCATTAGTTCTAGGAGGAGGCTTCAAACTATTATTGCATAATGTTCTTTATGTTCCTGTTAAAAGAAACCTTATTTCCGTTGCTTGTTTAACGGAATATGGATTTAGAGTTGATTTTGGAGACATTGAATGTTTCATTAAGTTTAATAATGAAGTTGTGAGCCTTGCTTTTAAGCGAGGCAAACTTTATTTGCTCTCTCTTGATGAATCTGCAATGACTTTGTGTGATGTTGCTAATCATGTTAAGATGAATGAGACCTCATTGAAACTATGGCATTGTCGTTTAGGCCATATTTCGAAAGGGAGGATGGAGCGTCTCATTAAAGACGAGATACTTCAACCATTAGATTTTATTGAGGAAAATCCCTGCTTAGACTGTATCAAAGGCAAATTCACTAAAACAATTAAGAAAGGGGCTACTAGGAGTACGGGAATACTTGAGTTAATTCACATGGATATCTGTGGACCCTTCCCAGTGACATCAGTAGACGGTTTTGATTCCTTCGTTACGTTTACTGATGACTTTTTCCGTTATGGCTACATTTTCCCCATTAATGACCGGTTTGAAGCACTAGATAAGTTCAAAATTTTTAAGGCTAAGGTAGAAAATCAGCATAATGTTAAGATTAAAGTAGTGCGCTCAGACCGAGGAGGAGAATATTATGGGAAAAGTGCTCCATACGGGCAAATTCCAGGGCCATTTGCCAAATTCCTACAGGAAAATGGCATAGTTGCCCAATATTCTATGCCCGATGAACCACAACAGAATGGAGTTGCTGAGCGTCGCAATCGCACACTAATAGACATAGTGCGTAGCATGCTTAGTCACTCTAGTCTGTCTGTGAAATTGTGGATGGAAGCATTAAAGACAGCCGCTCATATACTAAATCGGGTGCCTACTAAGTCCGTACCTAAGACACCTTATGAATTATGGACTAGTAGAAAGTTGAGTTAAATTATTTAAGAGTATGGGGATGCGCTGCTGAAGCCAGACCTTTTAATCCACATCTAAAGAAATTAGACCCTAAGACTGTGAGCTGTCACTTTATTGGGTACCCAGAAAGATCTAAGGGGTATCAGTTTTATTGTCCAGACCGTGTCAATAAATTCATGGAAACAAGACACGCCGTCTTTTTAGAGAATGATCAAATCTGTGGGAGCTCACAGGACAGACAGTTGGACCTTGAGGAAATCTGTGTCACCATGTCGGTTATCCAATAGGAAAATCTGCCTGTGTCTCAGCAAGTGTCACAGGTATCTTCTTCTGTGGATCCGTCTACAGTTGAGGGTACTAATGAACCTGTAGCACAAAATGATGTACATACTGATGTGCAAATTCCTCAGCCCGCTGAAGTTCAAGATGAACAATTAAGAAGATCACAGCGGGAGAGGAGATATGCCATTCCTAGTGATTATGAGATTTTTATTGGAGAAGACATTGGGAAAGCAGATGATCCCACTTCATTCAAGGAAGCCATCATTAGTGAGAATTCATCCAAGTGGCTTGATGCCATAGAAGATGAACTAAAGTCTATAGGTGCTAACGATGTCTAGGATTTAGTAGAAACTCCCGAAGGAGTTAAAACAGTAGGCTATAAGTGGGTCTACAAAACTAAGTATGACTCTAAGGGAAATGTCGAATGATTCAAGGCAAGGCTCGTAGCTAAGGGTTTTTCACAGAGAGAGGGAATAGACTATAATGAAACCTTTTCCCCGGTCTCTAAGAAGGACTCATTTAAAGTTGTTATGGCGCTGGTAGCTCATTATGATTTAGAGTTACATCAAATAGATGTTAAGACTGCATTTCTTAATGGTGACTTGCATGAGTACGTTTTCATGGCACAACCGGAAGGTTTCATCATGAAAGGCAAGGAGCATATGGGATGCAGGCTAAAGAAATCTATTTATGGTCTGAAGCAAGTGTCTAGACAATGGTACCTTAAATTCGATGATATAATTAAGAATTTTGGATTTAAGGAGAATGAAGTGGATAATTGTGTTTATATAAAGTATAAGGGTGGTAAGTTTATAATCTTTGTACTCTATGTGGACGATATTCTATTAGCAAGCAGTGATAAGCATTTGCTGCATGAGACTAAGGCATTTTTGTCCTCTAAGTTCGACATGAAAGATCTTGGTGAAGCCTCTTATGTTTTGGGCATTGAGATACACCGAGATAGGTCTAGAGGAGTATTAGAGTTATCTCAGAGGTCATACATTGACAAAGTACTTGAAAGATACAACATGAGTAAGTGCTCTGTCACGCCTGCTCCAATTGTCAAGGGCAATAAGTTTGATTTATTCCAAAGCCCGCGGAATCAATTAGAGAAAGATCAGATGAGGTCGATTCCGTATGCTTCAGCTGTCGGAAGCTTAATGTATGCACAAGTCTGTACGCGACCGGACTTGGCTTTTGTGACCGGAATGCTTGGCAGATACAAGTCTAACCTAGGTCTAGACCACTGGAAGGCTGTTAAGAAAGTTTTGCGTTATTTGCAAGGCACTAAGCATTACATGTTAACTTATAAAAAGTCTGATAGCCTTGAAGTTATTGGTTATTCAGATGCTGATTTTGCAGCGTGTGTTGACACTAAGAAATCTACATCAGGCTATGTCTTCACCCTTGTAGGAGGAGCCATTTTATGGAAAAGCTCCAAACAATTTCTCACTGCAGCATCGACGATGCAGTCTGAGTTTATAGCATGTTATGAGGCAACCGGGCAAGCCGTATGGCTTAAAGGTTTTATTCTGGGACTAAGAGTGGTAGACAACATTTTTAAACCACTCATTATATACTGCGACAATAAAACCGCAGTGTTCTATTCAAGTAACAACAAGTCAAGTGGTGCTGTCAAACACATTGACATAAAGTATTTCGTTGTGAAAGATAGAATCCATGATCAAACAATTAAAGTTGAGCACATAAGCACTAAGTTAATGCTCGCGGATCCGCTCACTAAAGGTCTACCACCCAATTTATTTAATGAGCATATTGCCGGCATGAGATTAGTTGGTAGCCTATAAGTGTGATTCTGGAATAGGGGCATAAGAATCAATCAACACCCTATAAGAGTAAGTTGTTTTCTGTCAAGGTAATTTGGTGACTATAGATACTGTTGTCGTAGTGGCATTTCATTAACTGCTGCGACACATTATTTTAGTTCACCATACTACTTAGATTGGACTCGTTAGTCTTAAGATCAAGTGGGAGAATGTTGGTTGATCTAATGGCCACCGAGCCATTAGGGGTGTATGGGCTCGGCCCACCCAATCCTACACGCCACTAACGAACGTGGAACGAATTCCACGCGCGCGCATCGATCGGTAGCGCCATTTTTCCTCTAACGGAATTGCCCCCAATCTCCTCCAGCGCAATATTAAAAGGGGCTACGGCAACGTGAATAGGTGACGATATATCTCACGCTAAGCTAACCCCGAAACTCTAGCCGATCCTAAGCACGCTGGAAGGAGACCGAAGGTCGATCTCTTCCTCAATCGCTGGTCAGTGCAGGTGGCGGCCGGAAGGGCGATGCCATCCACACCTTGGGCGGTTTTCTACTGCATCGGCATCAACTTCGACTACGGCACTGATGGGCTCCAACACAACCGGTCAGTACTTCATCTCTATTCCGCATAAGCTCTAAAGGTGATCATGTATGTGCTAGGCTAAGAACATTTGTAAGACCTAATAATGAACATCACCTACGTATATGTCTTTGAGACAATAATAGTAATCTGAAAAAATTCCTCAAATTGCACATAGAATATGTGGTGAAAATCATGACCAGCATTTTATGACTTTGAGTGCTTAGAAGGACGAACGGACAGTAGAAATAGTAAGGACCAAATTAACAAAAATAGGATCGCTTTAACATAATGAACACCATTTCAAGTTCATAACTAGTTCAACAAAAAAAATCCCCAACAAACGGACAACTGTTAGCAATAATCCCGACCGTGGTGCATTCCCGGTCGAGACGCATGCGTGCGTTGTTCTGTTCATCGATTGCGTGCGTGTGTGTGTGGGCAGGATAGCTGCAAGGGGCGTGCTGACCATGTCTAGCGGCAAGCTCGGACGACGTCCGGTTCTCACGGAGGAGCGAGTGGCTCACGACGAGAGGAGGGCGAGTCATGAGGGGATCGTGTATGCGTGCGCGCGAAGGTCGCAGGAGGCCGTTGGTCAGTGCCCACGCCTATAAATTGTGTTGTAATCGAGAAAATTAGGAGAGGGTTGCAAGTTCAATAGAAAGCCGCGGTGTTCGTCGCCATTGTTGACTGCTCGAGCTCATGTGTTGTGTTCCATTGAACTGAGAGAGAGGTTGTGTGCATTTGCTCCCGGCGCGGGCGCAGATGCGGCCGAGGTCCCGGCCGAGGACCCGGGCAAGGTCCCGGGCGAGGGCCCGGGAGCGGACGCGGGCACGGACGAGGTCCCGGGCGAGGGCCTGGGAGCGGACGCGGGCGCGGGCGAGGTCCCAGGCAAGGGCCCAGACGTGGGCGCGGACGCGGGCGCGAGGCGCGGGAAAGGGCCCGGGCGCTAACAATTGGTATCAGAGCCAGGTTGAGTTCTTGCTGCCCTGTCGAGTGAAGGAGTGTACACGCCGCCGAGCCACCGTGGCAGCGGCAATGGTAGCGGCGGTGACGGCAGCCAAGAGCAAGAAACGAAGATGTCCGGCACCCCGCAGAAGCCCGACGTCACGGCGGAGCGCGTCGTCCCCAACACCGGCGCAGTTGAGCTGCCGCTGCTGACCAAGACCAACTATCATGAGTGGTCATTGGTCATGCAGGTGAGCCTAGAGGCGTTGGAGCTCTGGGATGCTGTGAAGGCTGTCAGCGCTGAGTGCGCCAAGGATTGGCGTGCGGTGCCACCATCTTGCGTGCGGTGCCGCCGGAGATGAAGGCCGGGCTCGCCGTGAAGAAGTCGGCGAAAGAAGCGTGGGAGGCGGTGAGGAAGATGAGGGTCAGCGATGATCGCATGAAGTCCGCGAACGTGCAACGTCTCCTGAAGGAGTTCGAGAACGTCGCGTTCCACGACGGGGAGTCCGTCGACGACTTCGCGATGCGCATCAACAGGCTTGTCGCCTACCTACGCGAGCTTGGCGAGGCGATGGAGGACAGCCACGTGGTGAAGAAGATCCTACGCGTGGTCCCGAAGAAGCTGAAGCAGGTCGCGGTGGCGATCGAGATGCTTATGGACCTCAACAGCATGTCCGTGGAGGAGCTCGTCGGACGGCTGCGCGTAGCAGAGGAGCCTCACGACGTCGATGAGGAGACGGGGGGTGCTGGGCGTCTACTGCTCACTGAGGAGCAGTGGGAAGCTCGCCGGCGCAACGGCAAGGAGCTCGGCGGCGAAGCGAGGCGCGGCGGAAATGCGGCGTGGAGGCAGCGGCGACAAGGGCAGTGGCAGCCACGCCGACGACGACAGCGGCAGTAGCACGTTCTCGGGTGGTTGCAGGCGTTCTGGGAGCCGCCACCGAGGATGGTGCTTCAACTGCGGCGAGCGGGGTCACATCGCCAGGGACTACCTCTAGCTGAGGAAGGAAAAGGCGCTGCTCGCCGACGCCGACGACGAGCCAACGCTGCTGTGATGGCAGAACGCGCCATGTCGTGATTAGGGGGAGTTTGTTAGCAATAATCCCGACCGTGGTGCGTTCCCGGTCGAGATGCATGCGTGCGTTGTTCTGTTCGTCGATTACGTGCGTGTGTGTGTGGGCAGGATAGCTGCAAGGGGCGTGCTGACCATGTCTAGCGGCAAGCTCGGACGACGTCTAGTTCTCACGGAGGAGCGAGTGGCTCACGACGAGAGGAGGGCGAGTCACGAGGGGATCGTGTATGCGTGTGCGCGAAGGTCGCAGGAGGCCGTTGGTCAGTGCCCACGCCTATAAATTGTGTTGTAATCGAGCAAATTAGGAGAGGGTTGCAAGTTCAATAGAAAGCCGCGGTGTTCGTCGCCATTGTTGACTGCTCGAGCTCGTGTGTTGTGTTCCATTGAACTGAGAGAGAGGTTGTGTGCATTTGCTCCCGGCGCGGGCGCAGACGCGGCCGAGGTCCCAGCCGAGGACCCGGGCGAGGTCCCGGGCGAGGGCCCGGGAGCGGACGCGGGCGTGGGGCACGGGCGTGGACGTGGGTGCGAGGCGCGGGAAAGGGCCCGGGCGCTAACAACAACCACTGGGAGGATACAGCAAAAGCTTGGGAATACCAATGGCGGAAGAAAGAACCATTGGATCTCTCTCTTGGTGCCTAATATACAGGCACTTGCAGGAACATGCAATGGGCCTGATAAGCGTATATCTGAGAGGTACATCAGGACAGAGATCAATTATGAGGAGGTCATTAGTGATTATCACAGTAGCATGTCGATTCCAATCATTGATGTGAAGAAGTTGCTTGACCCACAGTCATCGAAGGAGTGTGCCAAGCTGAGGTTTGCCTGTGAGTACTGGGGATTCTTTCAGGTATGCAAAAATACGATATTGCTTTTTCAGCCTTCAAATAGTAGTAAATGCATACAAAATTACTTATGCATTCATGAAACAAAACGGTAGGTCATCGACCATGGAGTACCAGATGAAGTGATTGGAAGCCTCAGGAATGACATAATTGAGTTTCTTAGGCAACTACCTGATGCCAAAAAGGCCTACTCACAGCTACCCAATAGCCTTGAAGGCTATGGCCAGAGCTTTGTGATGTCTGAAGACCAGAACCTGGACTGGGCTGACATGCTATACATCCATCTTCATCCAAGCGAGTCCAGGAACATGATGTTTTTGGCTACTTACCCTACATCCTACAGGTGATCGACCATAATGCAAATTAACAAATCATAGCGAATCTGCAACTTCGCTTTGGATAAGCATTTGTCTCTTCTTAGCTGGATAAATTAGGCAATCCGTTTATGTGTACTCATCAGAAACTGCAAGCCTGGCACTCCGCCTATTTCAATTCATGGCTAAGGCCGTAGGCGCTAAGTCAAAGTCGTAGTTAGGCATATTTGAAGACCAGCCTCGAGACTTAAGGATGAACTAGAACCCACCGTGCCAGCAAGCTGATGAGGTAATGGGTCTGTCGCCACACACCAATGCGGGTGGCGTGACGCTGTTGCTCCAGGTGAACGATGTGCAAGGCCTGCAGATCAAGAAGGATGGCAAGTGGATTTCAGGAGCACTGTTCTTCTATCCATGTGAGAATATGGTGATCAGCCCTATGAAGGAGTTTGCTAAAGATGGTAAGGTGTGTTATAGATCAATGAGGTACCATGATTTCCTAACGCGATACTTCACAGCTCAGCTTGATGGAAGGAACCGACTTGAGGAATTGAGGTTGGAAGAGTAGCCGTCGACCATGATGCTTGTAGTGAGATACTGAAATTAACTTTCTTCCTGGCTGTGTCCTACATATTTAATACTTACGGTATCCACTATATATATATCATAAATAATCAGGTCTTGTGATGATGACATGCCTGACAGTTTCTTCTAGTATTATGCTATATACCAGACATGATGCAGTGTAATATTTATGCATGTAACTAGTTATGCCTTCCTTTGCATACGAAAGCCTCATGAATCTATGCATTGTTTATCAGTCAGACTACTTCTACTTTTGTCTCTATAAGTAGAGTTCTACTACTAGTATTATCACTAGTAGAAATAATCCGAACTATTGATTTATAGGTTCTATTACCCGATCTGACCATTGATACATACATGTGAAGTGATTCACATAAATTAAATGTCTTGTGGATTTGTTACCAAATCTTTTGGCTCAAGCGCCTTCAATTTGGCATGTGCGGTGCCGCTGGTCACCGCCTCCTCCCCTCCATCTCGCTCAGCGATGCCATCAACCACAGGTTTGGGTTCAGGCCACTCCAGATGGCAGCAGATGTATTTGGTGTTTTTGAGGTACCTCGCATATGTTGAGTTTGTCGTAGAACCGACACCGATAAGTCGTGCGACCTATGAGGAAGACGACTCAATCACTACTTTGTTCTGTTCTAGTCGTGCCCTTCAAATGAAGTTGTGCCCTTTCAAATGAATGGACAGATGGACCTGGTACATGGTTGTACTTCCTCAACGAAGGTAAATGTCCACTATTATGATACTACTATTTGTTCTTATTACTATTTACCTGTATTTTACAGCTACAATTTCAAATTATAATATACTAATGGAAAATCGATCTTCTTTATGCTGAAAATGAAACAAAGTATATGAGTTTTACTTTGATCCTTTTATTTAGCCTTGTATTATACATTTAGAATTGCAAACAGTAAAGTATTACCACTACATACATATATTGATCCCAGCAATGTTTCTTAAGAAAGCATTTACACCCTGCTTTTAAGAAAGCATCAAGATCGCAAGGTCATTACAGAACGGCTGATGATGCCAGCTTTAGATACAGACCAAAGTAGTAGGCAATTCATCTCAACCTAGCCCTCCCTAAGAAATTCGTAAACTTGCTTTATCTGTCTCATCCAAAAGAAGCATCGCCAGCTACAGGCAAACCGAGCAATAGCAACCCTGTACATGACACCCTAAACTGACACGGGACATCCAATTCCAGTCAGAGGATCACATAAAGTCTTTACGGATTCTTGCAATTCTGTGATCATCGCTTCCATTAGTGCCTCTTCATTATGCTTCAAAAGGACCTTCCACTGCTTAAGAAGACAAATTACCAAAAGATAATTGTTAGTGGAGAGGGGATCAACTTATCTCTAAAAATCAAATCATTTTTAATAAGCCATAAAGACCCCTAGCAAACGAATTTTTACCCTATTATCCTTGGTGCCAGCTCAACCAACTACTAAGTGAAAAAAAAATTTCCAAGTTAACTAGGAACCCCTGCCAACGCAGGGCTTCATTACATATACACCATGAAAAAACATCCAATTCCAGAAACCCTATACATGACACCAGAAACTGACACGGGCCATCCAATTCTAGTCTAAGGATCACATAAAGTCTTCACGGTTTCTTGCAATTCTATGATCATCGCCTCCATTAGTGCTTCTTCATTATGCTTCAAAAAAGAACCTTCCACTGCCTACACGAAAGATAATTGTTAGTGGAGAGGGGATCAACTTATCTCTAAAAATTAAATCATTTCTAGTAAGCCATAAAGACCCCCTAGCAAACAGATTTTCACCCTATTATCCTTGGCACCAGCTCAACCAACTACAAAGTGAAAAGAATTCTCAAAGTTAAGGGAACCCCTGCCACCGCAGGGCTTCTCTACAAACACACCATGAGAAAACATCCACTAGGCATTGGAAAATAATATGGTCAACATTGTCTAGCATCCCAAATAGTTTACAGAATTCATAACCCTCCCAATTTCGTTTTTTAGTTGAATAGCCGATTGTATCTTGTCCCTAACTGCTAGCCATAAAAAAAATGCTTTACTTTAAGAGGGCAAGGTGCCTTCCAAATCTCTAAGCTCTTATTGTCCACTGTACCTCTAAAAGTAAGAGCCCTATATACATGGAAGAGTGTGATTTATATTTCTCACGAGCCCATATCAAACAGTCAGCTCCTTGCATATTTATTCTGTTCACAATCTCTAACAACTCATTCCAAGATTCTAACTCATGGCCCCAAAGGATCTTCTGAAAGAATGGAGTTGAGGACCATGTTGAGCTAACTCAGCTACTAAATGTTTTGTTGGCTACAAATCTCAAATAAATTAGCAAATATAATGCTCAGAGGACAACTCTCATACCATAGATCATTCCAAAAAAGAGAAACGGGATCCATCTCCCAACCTCCATTCACTACCCTTTTTTGTCCAATCTCTAATCTGTATTAACCCTTTCTAAAATTGGGAGCCTCCTTGCCCTCCAATTAGGAAAAATCCTTCTCCTGCAAGTATTTCTTGCTTAACAACTCTAAACATACGTTTTTGTTATCTGATTCAATTGCAAAAATCCATTTGAACAATAATGCAATAATCATGCTTCTGGTTTCAGTGAAGCCTACACCTCCAAAATCTTTTGGAAAAGTTAAATCTCTCCATTTCATCATATGGTATTTTCTTTTACAATTTAAACCAGCCTAGTAGAACCTACCTCTTATTCAATCCATTTTGTAGTGGATACCCTCAGGAAGCAAGTAAAAAAAGGCATAGCATAGGTAGGGATAGATGACAAGCAAGAATTAATTAAGATATCTCTCCCACCATAAGACATGGTACCACATTTTAAGTTCCTAGCCTTTTCTCTAATTTGTTAGGGATAAAACTCAACCTAGCATTTGTTAGTTTGTTAGGGCTAATGGGGAGACCTAAACAAATCATAGGGAAACTACCAATAGGACACTTCAACATACATGCAACGTTTTCAGTTTCTATCTCACTAAAGCCAATTGAGAAAACCTCACTCTTATGAAAATTTACTTTCATTCCAGGCATCTCTTCACAACAATAGAGCAAGAATTTTTTTAATGATGATATCTTTCTTATTGGAAGGGATAAAAAAAACAGTGCCATCAACATATTCAAGGTGAGAAAGGCCTCCTTCAACTAGATGAGGGACCAAACCAGAAAAGAAACTAACTCTTTTAGCACCGTTAAAGATAGCGGCTAGGGCATTGCTTACTAAATTAAAAAGAATGGGCGAGGGAGGATCACCTTGCCTTAAATCTCTACACGTTTTGAAGAACTTGCTTCTTTGCCCATTAATGTTGACACAGACTCTAACCCATTAATGCAAGTCTTAACCCACTCAATCCACAAGGGGGAAAACCTTTTTCCCAACACTTCTAATAGAAAATCCCACTGTACCATGTCATATGCCTTTTCAAAATCTATCTTCTAAACAATTCCTTTAGAATGAGAAGTTTTCAACTTATGGAGGACTCATGCAACATAACGCAGCCCTCTAAAATATTTCTATAAGTAATAAAGTTTGTCTGGGTAGAGGAAATGATTTTACTAGCTACCTTTGTGAGTCTATTTCCAATAGCTTCACTAATAAATTTAAATCACTCATTCAACAGACAAATAGGTCTATATTGTCTAATGTTAGCGACATTAGTAATCTTTAGAATTGGGGTGATCACACCATAGTTAAGTCTTTTCAAGTCTAGCTCACCTTTATAAAATAAGATAACCATCTCTAAGAAGTCATTTTTTAGCTCATTCCAAAAGGTTTTATAAAACTATATGTGGAACCCATCAAGCTTGGTGCAGTATTTGCTTTTGCCTCTGTCGATGTTTTGTATCGGCAATAAGAATATAGGGCTACTTGTGAGACCTAAACTTGATAGATTGCAAAGGAACACGAAACGATTTATCCTGGTTCAGGCCCTCAAGGTGAGGTAATACCCTATTTCCAGCTATTGTGTATTGCCTTTGAGGTTTCTCTAGTGAGATTGTATGGTGTTGTTCTTCTTCTACTCTCAGGGGGCTCCCCGCTTCCCCTTATATATCGAGAAGGCCGGATTACAGGGTAGAAATCCCAGTCGGACTCCAACCAAGGGATTTCCTTTTAGAGATACAACGTACCTGACTAGGATTATATCCTTTCCTTATTGTACAAGGTAATATTCTCCAAGTGCTGTTGCATCCCTGATCACATGGTTAAAGCCATCCTCTGTTTGAGTGGCCTTAATGTTGTGCATGAGGTACCCAGGGCCCATGGCCTCTATAGTAGCCCCTGAGACCTTCATAGTTGAGTCATAGCTGATGCCGAGTGCTCATCCTCCTTTGTAAAGACTTCCCGAGTGCTTTGCTTCGGAGTACTCATTGTCCGAGTGCTTCTTCTCTAAGTTCTGCTTCACATCGGTTGGCAACGAGGCTATGAAGGGTTTCATAAGAAAATATGAATAATGTGCGCCAGAATAGGCCTCGACTTTGTGCTTAATTATGAAACAATTAAACATAAAGTCAAAGATCTTTAACCTTTTAGCCTTTTCTGAGTAGTATATCACCTAGAAATTAGACTCTTCAGCATCATGTTAGTCGGAAGTATTTTTGCTCAAGACAATTTTAGCTAAGCTTGTAAGCCGAGTACCACTTCATGGATTTTTAACCCAATATGTTGACAAGTGTTCTTGAGAGATACCTACATCTCCAATTTTAATGGAGATCAGCTGTTGATCCTTATAAGGATATATCCTCAATACCTGTTAAATAATGCAGATATCTGAACATATGTGTCCAGCAATTAGGCTTAGCATAAAGCATATCTGATTATTTAATCGGTTTCTGTAAAATAGCATATGCACTGTAATTTTAACACAGTCAGCAGTCGGCAAAATGGGGCATGCTATTTAAAAACTCATATCTTATAGCCCATCACCAAGCTAGTCGGCCCAAGCCCACTAACCCGATTTAGGCCTTATAAGGCAGTGGGAGAGAGAAAAGATTCTCCTTGCTTCCCCAATCCGCCAAATCGTTTCGGCTTCCAGTTCCGCGCCCAATTTTCGCGCTTTCCGCCTCGCTAGGGTTCATTGCTAATCATGCCCCCAACTCAAGACCTGTAGAGCTCCATCCGCTGCTTCAATTCTCGATCTCTGCACGCCTTTCCGTTGATCTCCCCTTCCCCCAGCAATACCGAAGACCCTGTTCGAGATCCCCGACATGGCACCTGGAGTATGGCCAGTATCAGATTGTGGCTTGGTGAAGTTGAAGCTCCTGGAGAAGCAGATGATTTTGCAGCAGCAAGAGGTTATCCACTGGCGCACCGCCGAGGGGGAAACCGTTCTAGCTCCCAGACCAGGTGAGACTGTTGTCTTCACCTCATTCTTCGACCGTGGTTTAGCCCTCCCTTCTTCGGATTTTCTTCACCAGCTTCTTGCCTTTTACCAGATCGAGTTGATGAATCTCAATACCAACTCAATTCTTCAGATTTCCATCTTTGCCACTCTTTGCGAATCCTTTCTAGGGGTCAAGCCGCACCTCAATCTTTTTTGATACCTCTTTCATATCAAGCCCCATCCCTCTAAGAATAAGATCCAGACTATCGGGGGGGCAGGTCTTTAGCTCAGAAATAAGATGAAGAAAACTTACCTCAATGTCCCCCTAAAAACTTCTCTTAAGGGATGGCACCGAGAGTGGTTTTACTGTTCAAATCTTGAACCCTTACTTCTCTCTTTTTCTGGCTCTCCTCCATCCGTCCTACCCAGCTGGTCTTCTGTGCCAACATACGAAGAAATGGGACAAGTGTACCAGCTGATGGAAAAGATCGACCTGCTAAAGAGCACGGGCTTGACAAGTCCATGGGTGGCGAGGTGTTTCTTGAACCACCGCACCTAACCTCTGAAGGCCAGGAGCCATTTTGGCTGGGATTACCAGGGCAAAGACGACCCCAACAGGGAGTATCCCGACATTGTTGACAAAGACAAGGTAACTGACACCTTGTTAAGCTTCTTTGTCAATGGGATTGTGGAGACCGAGGACGAGGAGCGAATCCCCAAGCCCTACTGCAAGGGCAGGCCCCAGCCTAAGGTAATATGCAATGTCATTGCTGATCTGTTATCCATCTGTGATGAATATTGTGAATGCCTGTCGAATTCTACAATGTATAATGAACGTTGTCCAAATATTTGCAGGACTATGAGGAATTCGATGCTGATTCCCGGGACCAATCGGCCGTGGGATCTAGAAAATGCCTAGCCAACCCCTCTACTATCCAACCCAACCCCAAGAGGGCTGAGAAAAGACCAGTGACTGACCAGGGGAAGAAGAAAAGCACGCCGAGTACGGCGCAAGGGAGCTTAAAAATCAAGGACCCCATCAGCTCAGTCCCTAGGCCGCCAAGCCCGAGGCCAGCACCACCGAATGCCTCGACCCCCCAGTCGGCCGCGTCTAGCACAGCGCCGACTAGGGCCAGCTCACTTTCACTAACCGCCGCGCCGACAAGCTCGACAGCCGGCAACTCTCCACTACCGAGCAGGCTATCAAGCCCCTCGCTGACCTCCACCGGAGCGCCCCTATGGAAGTTCAAAACTTCCAAGAGGTAGTAGAGAATCTTCAATATTATAAGAGACTTGAATGTTGTTGTAGTATCTTGATTGTCGATGATTTCTGTAGAAAATGAAGTGGCATAGACCCCAGGGGAACTGCGCAACCCACCCCTGCTGCCGAACCCGTCCTGGCTGAGCCAGAGCAAGCGATGCCACAGGCCGAGCCAGAGGACGCCCCAGCTCCTGAGGCTGAGGCGGTCCTAACAGCCGAGCCACCAGCACCAGCTAGCCAGGACACCGTGGTGGAAGTTGCAGCTCCAGCCCCTGAGTCGACCCCAGATGCCCCTGTAGAGGTTGGGCTGAGGCCTAGGATCTCATCGCCGGAGTTGTCATCATCTTCTGAGGAGGTTGACCTCCCCAGGCTCGAAGCTCCTCTGCCAAGTGGCCCCAGAACATTTTACTGGCTTTCTCCTGAAGGACTGGCAGAGAGTTTTGAATACGATGAGCAAAAAGCATTGAGAGAGAGGACCAATCTGATGTATGCTACAATTGCTGCGTCGAAGGGGATTCAGGTACATAGTCAATCCTACTGCATTTGCTGACTGATGATTTTTCTAAATCTTGTATTCTGTCTGTCGATTTTGATTGTCTTTGGTATATTTTGAGCAGAAGGTTATAGACCGTTCTGAAAAAATGGGCAAGGTCCTGACCGAGCTCGCCCCTCAGCTACTCCAGCTTTGCCAGCTTCTAGCGGCCAAGGACGACTTAGAGTGGACCAACCAGGAGAGAGAAACATGGCTGAGGGGGTCAGGGACGAAAACTGGGCCCAAGCCGAGAAGATAAGAAGTAAGTCTCCTTATTGTTATCTTCCCGAGTGAATCCTGAGTGCACTCCTCTGCATTATGGAGCTTTTACTGTCTCATGTTGTAGACCTTGAGTCTAAGCTCAGCACCCGGACTAAGGAGAACGAGCGCCTCGAGAAGAAACTGAAAGAAGTCAAGAAGGCCAAGGCGAAGGTGGAAGCTGACTATGCTAGTAAGTTTCCTGCTCGACTATAGATTAGCTCCGACTGCATGTTCCAGCGAACTGATATGCTTGTTTATGTGTGAGCAGCGTCCCAGGCCAACTCAAAGATCCAGTTTGGCGCCTTTGCGGAGGAAATCAAGATCATCAAGGAATCACGACAGATCATCGTTGACTCTGTGAAAACTCTCCTTGACATCGTGCAGCCGCACCACCCTAGGTCTAGCTCCAACTCGATCGCCTAAGTAGTAATGCCTCAGCGAAGCCCCGAGTATCTTGAAGTACTCGGATGAGCGCGTTGCAGTAGGGGTCGCCCAGGCACTTGCCATGACCAAGTCGTTCTACCCTAGGGTAGACATCGAGGCCATCGGTGAGGGTTTTGCTGAGGGGATGACCCTAGAAGAAGGCATGGAGCTGGTAAGCCAGGTGAGGGCCACCACAGAGGCGATAGCTAGCAACCTGGTGATGTAAACATGAAACAATTATGTAGTCGGTGTCCATGGATGAACAAATGTAAATGTTGTAAATGTCTTGCTAATGTTTGCTAAATTCTGCCGAGTACTTGTCTGCTCTGAATCGTCATTAGTTTTACCCAACTAGATAGTTCACGCCGAGTGATTCGAGATAAACTCAAGAAACATGTTCACCTCGCAAAGCTATACTCGGGCAAAATTAACATAGTCGTTGTAAAACTTCATGAATCAAATAGAACAAGCTCGGATTTTATTACCAGAAGCAAGGCATGTAATACATGTAGCCCCCGACTCACTAATCAGTTGAGACAAGCGATGTATTGAGTCAGAGAAAAAAGAAAATACAAGACTCGGGTAGAGAAAGGATGTAGCTGTTCTATATTCCATGAGTTGCTGACTAGGACATCGTTTTCTGTTTTTAGTCGGTAGGCGCCCGGGCGTGTCACCTCAGCAATAATGAACAGCCGTTCCCATAAAGGGGATAGTTTATACCTGTCTTTGGTGGTTTGTATTTTTCTTAGGACGAGATCTCCCAACAAAAAGGCGCGGCCATAAACATTCCGACTGTGATAACGACGTAGACCTTAAAGATACCTTGCCAACTAAATAGTTGCGATATCCCTTGCTTCCTCCAATTGATCGAGTTTGACCAGTCGGTTTTTGTTTGATTTATCTTCTGAGTGGGCCTGAACTCGTGATGAGCCGAACTCTAACTCGGTTGGTAACAAAGCCTCAGCACCATAGACTAGGAAGAAAGGGGATTGCCCTGTTGCTCGACTAACCGTGGTTTTTAAAGACCAGAGAACATATGGGAGTTCTTGTACCCACCGCCCTGCATATGGTTGTAGTCAGTCGAATACCCTAATCTTGATACCTTGTAAGACCATGCCATTAGCACGCTCGACCTGCCCGTTGCTTCATGGGTGTGCCACAGAAGTATAACAGATCTTGATGCCGAAGTCATCATAGAAATTTTGGAAAACGCCGCCAGTGAACTAAGCACCGTTGTCCGTTATGATGCGGTTGGGAATTCCAAACCGGTATATGATACTCATGATGAAGTCTTTCGCCTTTGCCGCTGTTATGGTAGCAACGGGTTTTGCCTCGATCCACTTTATGAATTTGTCCACTGCGATGAACAAGTGTGTGAACCCTCCTGGTGCTTTTTTGAACGGCCCGACCATGTCAGGCCCCAAACTGCAAAGGGCCAAGAGATTGGAATTATTTGAAGTTCTTGAGCTGGAAGATGTGTTTGCCATGCAAAGAATTGGCATCCCTCGCATGTCCGGACTATGTCTTTAGCATCTGTAACTACAGTCGGCCAGAAAAATCTCTGCTTGTAAGCTTTTCCGACTAACGTCCTGGATGCCACATGATTGCCATAGATACCGAGTGGATCGATTGTAGAATCTGCTTGCCCTCCTCTGGTGTGACGCAGCGCATGAGGACTCCGGATGCACTTCAATGGTACAGGTCTTCTCCGACCACAAGGAAACATTTGCTTCGACGTCTAATCTGCTCAGCTTCACTACGATCTTCTGAGAGTTCGTCATCCAAAAGGAATCTGATGATTGGAGTCCGCCAATCTTAAGAGATAATTAGTACTTCATTTGTTGCCAGGGTAGGTTCAGCCCCTGACTGTTCAAGCACTGGTTTCTTTTTTACTCATGGCTCCAATAGTTGCTCGACAAAAATCCTGGTCAGGACCACTTCTCGTTTGGATCCCGTGTTGGCCAATTCGTTTGTAGCTTCATTGTATTGGAGTAGCAGACGTGTTATTTCCAGCCCGTCAAACTTGTTTTCTAGTTTTCGCACCTCCTGACAATATGCCGCCATGTTGTCGTCGAGACATGTCCAGTCTTTCATGACTTGGTTGACCACAAGTTAAGAATCCCCACGTACTACCAGTCGGCGAATACCGAGTGATATGGCGATGCAGAGCCCGTGGATGTTGTGGGATGCCAGGAAGTGAATCTGGAGGACGTACTTCAATTTTTCGCCAGTAGGTGACGTCAGAACGATGCTAGCCCCTGCTCCGCCGATCCGTAGGGAACCGTCAAAGTACATCGTCCAGTACTCCAGCCTGTCTATATTTGTAGCCGCTTGAGCTTCCATCCACTCGGCCACGAAGTCGGCCAGGGCATGTGACTTGATTGCTGTCCAAGGTTGAAAAACGATGTCAAACGCCATCAGTTTGAGTGCCCATTTAGCAATTCTGCCAGTAGCCTCGTGGTTGTGCAGGACATCCCTGAGTGGATATGACGTGACGATGGTTACCTGATGCGATTAAAAATAGTGCACCAACTTCCAGACAGTAATGAGTAGACCATACAATAGCTTCTAAACTTGAGGATATCTCATCTCGGAGTCGGCTAAGACTTCACTAATGAAGTAGACTGGTCTCTGTATTTTCTACATGTGCCTTGGCTCTGCCCGCTCGACTTCCAACACCGTGCTGACTACCTGAGTAGTTGCCGCCAGATACAACATTAATGGTTCCTGGGGCATGGATGATGCCAATACTGGTGGTGATGTGAGAAACTTCTTGAAGTCCTCGAAGGCTTGCCGGGCTTCGGGTGTCCATTAAAAATTGTCCGCTTTCTTCAGCAGCTTGAAAATGGGTATGCCCTGTTCACCAAGTCGGGAGATGAATCGGCTGAGTGCCGCCATGCATCTTGTCAGCTTTTGAATGTCCTTTTGGTTAGCCGGGGGTACCATATTCATGATAGCGTTGATTTTCTCTAGATTGGCCTCGATGCCTTGGTGTGATATGCTAAAGCCAAGTAATTTTCCCGAAGGTACTCCGAAGACACACTTTTCTGGATTCAACTTCATCTTGAATCTTCGAAGGCTTTAGAAAGTTTCCTCTAAGTCGGCGATGAGATCTTCCTTGACTTTGACTTTGGTCTTGATTACCACGTCATCAATATATGTCTCGATATTGCACCCGAGTTGAGTGTGAAGACACCGCTGGAAGCACGTTGATACGTTGTCCCAGTGTTCTTCAACCCGAACGACATAGTGACATAGCAGTATGCACCAAACGGTGTAATGAAAGAAGTCTTTAGGCAGTCCTCCTCTTTCAAACTGATTTTATGATATCCTGAGTAACAGTCGAGAAAACTGAGTAACTCACACCCCACGGTTGAATCAACCACCTGATCTATTCTAGGTAGACCAAATGGATCCATGGGGCATGCTTTGTTCAAGTTAGTATAGTCGATGCACATGCGCCATTTACCATTTTTCTTCCGGACCAGAACTAGATTTGCTAGCCAATTCGGGTGATAGACCTCTTTGATGAACCCAGTTGCAAGGAGTTTGGTAATCTCCTCTTGAATAGCATCTTTGTGGTCCTGTGCGAAGTGCCGCAGCCGTTGTTTGACTGGTTTGGGTCTCGCTTGACGTTGAGGGAATGCTCGATCACCTCCCTTGGTACGCTAAGCATGTCGGAAGATTTCCAAGAAAAAAATATCCGTGTTCACCTGGAGGAAGGTGATGAGCACGTCTTCCTATTTTGGGTCGAGTCTGGTCCCGATGAGTACAGCTTTGGAGGGGTCGGAAGGGTTCAAGGGATCTTCTTTGTTTCTGAATCCACTGAAATTCCCGACTTGGCTGCTTTTTTGGCCAGAATTTGGTCTTCCACGTTTGCAGTTGTCGCGGCTAGTCAGATATTGTTCCGCCTGACTGCCGCTTCTTGAGATTGGGGTAGCTTGCAGCTTTCCTTGTCACAAGTGAAGGCTTGCTTGATATCGCTGCGTAGGGAAAGTACTCCTACTGGTCCTGGCATCTTCATCACCATGTATGTGTAATGAGGCACTGCCATGAACTTGGCTAGTGCTGGCCATCTGAGTATGACATGATACGCGGTCTCGAAGTCAGTAACCTCGAAGCAGATATTCTCGGTGTGGAAATTATCCCGCGTGCCAAAAGTTACTGGCAGAGTAATTTGTCCGAGTGGAGTAGAAGAGAGGTCGGGGATTACCCTGTGAAAGGGTGCTGTACTCGGCCGCAGCTCGGATCGAGGAATCTTCATCTCGTCGAGCGTCTTGGCAAACAATATGTTGAGAGCGTTTCCTCCATCGATGAGAACCTTCTTTAGCTTGATACTTCTGATGACTGGATCCAAGACGAGTGGGTAACGCCCTGGGTACGTGACTCGGTTGGGGTGATCTGTGTGATCAAATGTAATTGCCATCTCTGACCATCGTAGATATTGGGGGCGTCTATTGAGACCGAGTTGATTTCTCGGGCTGTTAGCTTCTGTTTTCTCTTGGACTCATAGGCAGATAGCCCTCCGAATAAATGATTGAGCTCAGCCTGGGGATCTTGGTAGTCGCCGGCTGTGCCTGAGTCTGGCTTGTTTTTGTCTTTATTGTTGCCAAATGTTGAGGTTTGCTTGGAAGCGAACTTCTTGAGCATGAAGCAGTTCTTAGCCGCGTGTTTCCTCTTAGGATGGAAAGGGCATGGTCTGTTTATGACTTTCTGGTAGTCGTTAGTCCTTGGGGGTCGCGGCCGAGTGCGCTCCACAGCAGCCACCACGTTGTCCGACTTGCGCTTGTGGTTGTCGAAATTGTTCTGTGCTGCCTCGTCGTTGTCTTTCTTATCCTTCTGCTGGTGCTCCTTTTTGTCATCGAGGGCCTCAGCTACTGCGTCGACTGAGTCGGCGTACTTGTTTGCCATGTCAAATAGAGCTTTGACAGAGGTCGGAGACTTCCGAGTGAACTTAGCGATGGACGGGGTATCCTTGACTCCGTTGCGGAAGGCGGCGATGAAGACCTCGCCCTTGATGATGAGGACATCACTCCTTTGGATACTTACAACAATCCTCAAGTTATTATGCAAGGGCCAATTACTAGAGCTCGGGCACGATAATTGAATCTCCAGGTGAACTCGTTCCTAAATTCTTTTTTTGGTGACTTTGAGAATAGATTGCTACCTAATGATTTAATTATGATTAAGAACCTTGGAGAGGACCAGGAAGCATTTGGAGAGAGGCTAGGAGGTGGACAAGGCCAGCAAAGACGTTCAAGTCAAGTTGGAGGCCCAATTCATATCGAGCTCGAGTCCATCTCGGATTCCAGAAGCAGTCCACACTAAAATCGTCGCCCAGATTGCATATGAACTCTATTTTCAACGTTCTAAATATGTACGGAAAGCTAAGGAGATAAGCTTTCCAATAGATTTGGTTCCACATAAAAATTTCTTATGAGTCAAAAGATATCATTAAAACAAGAGGGTGAACAGAATTTGCTAGGGTGATGCTTCACTGTCTTTTGGGCCGTTGGGCCTTGTATCTTGTCAGAGTCCATTATGGATGCGTCCAAGGGTCTTTGGCCAACCTTAGACCCTATATATTCAGTAGAAGTCATTGAGTTAGGGTTGGGTTTTGCTTAGATTATTCTGCCATTGCAGTTTCACTGTCTAGATCGGTTTGTAGAACCCCAACTTTGTGTGCTAAACATCCATCTACAATTCAGGTTGTGTTTTCTTTGTTCTTTCAAATTTTTTCGATTGTTTGCAGGAGAAAAACCTTCGTGGTTAGGTCGACTGCGTGAGAGCGTGGCCGATAACGACAAGACGCGCGGGTGTAGCGAGTGCGAGGTGATGATCGCTGATCAGAAGCCTCAAAACGTGAACGTCTTCACGTCGCCAAATCAAACCTATCGGAAGGTCGGGCACCTAGTCTCGCATCACTTGATCTTTGGGATCGAGTTTCTCTTCTCAGAAAACCTCTTGATGAAATCACGAAGAAACTCATTCTTCCTTTGATGGCAATGATATAGGTCATACTCAGAAAATGGCCATTCGTAAGTCCCTTGGAAATTTGCAATAAAGCGTTCCCAGAGTTCTCCCCAAGAGCCGATTGATCGCTTGGAAAGTCCTATTAGCCATGTTCTCGCAGAGTTCT
Organism: Oryza meyeriana var. granulata; assembly: GCA_003991445.1. NCBI lineage: Eukaryota > Viridiplantae > Streptophyta > Magnoliopsida > Poales > Poaceae > Oryza > Oryza meyeriana. The sequence goes on from RYFJ01000206.1 coordinate 306,098, forward strand.
CCCCAAGAGCCGATTGATCATTTGGAAAGTCTTATTAGCCATGTCCTCGCCGAGTCGGCTAAGGCGACCGGGAGGTAGTTAGCTATAGCTTTGTGATCTCCTCCAGCTGCACGAATCACCAGAGTGTAGACTGTGAGCTAGGAGTCGGGGTTGGTCTTCCCATCGTACTTTTCGATTCTAGTCGGCTTGAAGCCAGATTGCCAGTCGACTTGTTGTAGCTCGTGGGTGAACGCTGGTACTCCTTTATCTACGTGAGGGCTCCGACTCCGACTGCAGCGATGAAACCACTCATGGTGGAGGCCGGAGCGCTCATTCTCGTCTTCTAGTCGGCAACGCTCGTTTTCCTCGCATTCGCGTCGTTGGGCGTTGATATCTTGCCGGAGATCGCGCTGTAGTCGGCCTCGGGCATCTCAGTTGTCACGGCGGTCGTCCTGATGTTGCCGCTGCCGATCTTCATTTTGCCTGCCGAGTGACGTGTGGCGCGACTTCGTGTGTGGCTAACTGGAGCCAGCAGTCCGTCGTCGTGCTGAGGCAGATGAGATCGCCGTTTCAGAAGCCGTCCTATGGGATGGTATAAGTGTATCTCCCGACTGTTGCCGCTGCTGGCACACTGCAGCGGTGATCATGGCTTTAATCCTTACAATCGTCGAGGTGGCCTGGTGATCAGGGCCAAACTGTAGTGTATCTAGTAAGATGGCAGCGGCCACAACATTCTGCTGAGGAGTTACAAAGACGCCATGGTCGCCGATTCGGGTTTGGAGGATTTCTTGTTGAGCAGTCCGCCCAGCCTTGCACAAATTGTCGTTGCGGGCATAGTGCTCGGCCTGTAAACGTCTTGCATCTTCCTCCTGTTGTTCTCGCAGTCGGCGTGCCTCCTCCTCTTGCTGATCGTGTAGTCAGCATGCTTCCTAAGTAGGAGTAGAGCCCTTGGACGTCATGAAGACTTCACGCGGCGAAGAGAAACTTGCCGAACTGCTATCCGACTGGGAGTCGGAATCAGAATAGTTGAGGGAGGTAATGACGACTCTAACCTCCCTAGATCCAATCTCGAGTGGCTCTAGGCCATATCCAAGTTGAATTCCAGGGGATCGGGTCCACCGCATCAGATGCTGATTAAAATTATTTGTGGCATTGCCGAGTCCGAACGAGAGATTAACGATCTCCTACTCTCTTAATCCGATCTCGGCTGGCTCAAGATCGAGTCTGAGTCGAACACCAAAAGAAAGAGTTGTCCCTGGACCCGAGCGTCTTGGAAATTGCCACAGCATATCGTCGGAGATTGGTGTAGCGTTGAGCAGGCCAACTGGCGAGGAGTCGGCTTGGTTCCCAGTTGATCGGATCAAGTCCGAGTCGAACAGGGTGAGGTTAACGAATTTGTCAGCGACGAAGTTGAGGCTCCCGAAGCTAATCATGTGCCCGGTAAAGAACTTGACGCTGTCGACTCCGGGGATTGAATCCATCAGGCTTGTTAAAGATGATCTCGCCGATGCCCCTACTTGGCGCGCCAACTATCGATGTTTTGTATCGGTAATAAGAATATGGGGCTACTTGTGAGACCTAAACTTGATGGATTGCAAAGGAACATGAAATGATTTATCCTGGTTCAGACCCTTAAGGTGAGGTAATACCCTACTTCCAGCTGTTGTGTATTACCTTTGAGATTTCTCTGGTAAGATTGTATGGTGTTGTTCTTCTTCTGCCCTCAGGGGGCTCCCTGCCTCCCCTTATATACCAAGGAGGCCGGATTACAGGATAGGAATCCCAATCGGTCTCCGACCAAGGGATTTCCTTCTAGAGATACAACGTACTCGACTAGGATTATATCATTTTCTTATTGTACAAGGTAATATTCACCGAGTCCTGTTACATTCTTAATCACATGGTTAGGCCTATCATCTGTCCAAGTGGCCTTAATGTTGCTCATGAGGTATCCGGGGTCTATGGCTTTCACAACCTCCTTGGTTACTTTGTCTAACTCTTCAATATTAAAGGGACTTGTTAGCCTCCCAATACCAGTTATCAGTGTTCTAAGGCAGTGTTTGAATGGGCTTAATGGCGTGGCTTATATACCGCACGTAAAACAAGAAACGTTATTAGCGCATGATTAATTAAGTATTAACTATTAGAAACTTGAAAATGGATCTATTTGATTTTTTTAGAGATATTTTCATATAGAAAATTTTTTTAAAAACCCATTATTTAGTAGTTCAGAAAGCGTGTTCATAGAAAAAGAGAGAAGAAGCCAAACCCAGAAATTGTTTCAAATAGCATGAACACCGGATACCCCATAGACGTGCACTTACCTCGGTAGGAGTACCATATACCAAGTCCTATACGGAGACAAACTCTACAAGTATGGATAAAGTCCAAAGCAGATAAAGGAGTCCCAAATAAGAAAAAGAAAGACAGAGTCCTGCTTGGATTCTACCGAGACTATTCGGATCGTATCCATACTTGACTCCTTAGTTCTATTTGGAAAGGGGGCATTGGAGGATATAAATACAAGACCTCCCAAGAGGGGAGGGACAAGGGATCTCAACCCGAGACAAGACAACACAAGCCACCTTCAATCTTGGCGAGTCAACATTGGAGAAGCCTAATGATAGCTAGCCGCCGACCATCATACTAGAGCCCAATGCTGACAGAATGGTAGACTAGATTAGGGTTTTCCTCCCCATACCTTATACTCATGAGATTGTTATAATAAAAAACACCGGACTCAGGCCAAACAGGAGTAGGGCTATTACTCTTCTTGGGGCCCAAACATGTATAAAAGTCCATGTCTCCCTTGCTCTCAATATAACTTCGTTTGCATCCTCAAATTAGCCTACTCAAATTAGCCTACTCTACACATACAAATACATCATATTTACATGGATACTGCAATCAAGTAGCAATCCATCGATAGTGGCGCTTTAGGTAAGGGACGCTAGTATTTAGTGGATTTGTGAAGAGATGGCTTCAAAAAGCTAATTTTCTAACAAGGGATACCACGACGGTTTTAGATTGGAGGACACAACCCAACCAGAGTATGGTACCCTCTAGATCAGAATCATCATCATCTCAATCTTCATCAACTTCATCCAATAGGATCGACATGGCTTTAAGACATAGCTACCGTGGAAAACAATAGCTCAAAATTATTGATCTCGGAACCTTGAATCAAGAACCCGGACCGATCACTTCAAAACTAACATCGTCCATCGGAACACCGACCATGAGATATCGCCGTTAGCGAGTCCCTCCTGATACCATCACATCTAATCGCCTGCTCGCCAAGGTGCTGAGTTGCTGAGTACTACTTCGCATGCTGCAGCGCAGCACACCGAACAGGGCGTCCTCCGAATCGGCTATGCGAGGCCGAGCAGAGATCATCTTGGTCACGCATGCTACTGGTCAATCGCTTAGCGTGTCTCCTGCCACTCTGTCAGAGGGCCCCCACCGAGTTGGCATGCATGTATCAAGGCCGACGCAATGCAAATGCATACAAAAATAAAAAAATAATCAATAAGTACGGCACAACTACACATGCAACCGACATTGCTACGTGCACACGGCCGACTAAAAGGACGTCGTGCAGACATCAATTTTCATCGAGCATGGGCCGGTATTTAGTAGATTGGTTTTTTAAATTGGTCTACTAATTGGTAGATACATCCAACATGTATCTACAAAGGTACACAATATTTTATATACAAGTTATTGTATCTTTTTTAATTCAAACTCTCCTACTGGAGAGATTTATTTATTATTTTAGATTATAAATTACCATGTTTATCTAGAGAATATTTTTATACAATATTAATTCACAAACTCATATAAAATAAGATCGACTAGGGTCTAAGTCTCTCGAGGGCCGGCTCTTTTTATATTCTGCATAAATTATGGTTTATTATGGTAAATACAATGACTAATATATGATCTGAATCTGCTTGTTATATCCTGACAAAACCGGAATATTTATACAGCTTCCTGAGTACCCACTCGATGTTATATGTTTTATTTTCTGCCTTCTAGAAATTAATTCTTAGGAAGTTATTCGAGCATCCGCTCAAACACCAAGCATTGTAGTGGGACAAGCTCAAAGCGCTCCTTGATCGACCTCGCTCTCGACTAAATAAGGTGACATAAGACCAAACCTACCAAGTGACAATGGCAGCATATCCCACAAAAGATCACCGATTTAGCCAGAATATTTGTGGAAAAGCTGCTAAACAATAGGATAATTCCTTGCAAAAATAACCGATACTATCCAGTATATTTGTTGAGACTCTATCCACATCATTCACCCCAATCACTCGGGACATGAATGAAGGAGGCGCTCCGTTTATAAATAGAGAGCCCGAGGCTCTGATCATACCATCTGCCATGATGACACAGTGAGAAATCTCAAATAGTGATGACACCTACAGTGACATTGTAATACTATCGACAATACCTCGAAAAAGTTACCAGCTTAATCACCCGGTATGTTTGTTGAGATACTGTCCACGCCATCCATCTCGACCAGTCGGGATCGACTAATCAAGACATAGATGAATGAGGCATTCTGCTTATAAATGAAGGGCCCAAGGCGCTGCCCATGACACCTAAGACGATTATAGGTAGAGACCTTGAACGCGATGACACGTTAACATGGAAAACAAGCGATACAATTGGAAAGACGTTTCCGACAAAAAACTTGAAGTAAACCTCCACTCTTCGACATGCTTGTGGGTTGGTCAAATAAATCTGGAGCATGATGGCCAAATGGGATGCACATAAACGACTAGCCTGAGCACCAATATAGTGGTCGAGACCCGACTACATCGTTGGTCTTTGCAGGACTAGGAGAGCGTAGCGGTCCTACTACCCAGACAGTGGTTGAGACCCAACTGCTCCACTAGTCTTCGTAGGACCAGGAGAGTGTAGCGGCCGTACCACTTAGACAATGGTCAAGACCGGACTACGCCGCTAGTCTTCATGGCACCAGTAGAGCGTAGCGATCCTACCATCCAGACAGTGATCGAGACCCGACCACTGCTGGTCTTTGCGGGACCAGGAGAGCACAGTGGTCCTACCATCCAAATAGTGGTCATGACCCAACTATGCTGCTGGTCTTCATAGGACCAGTAGAGAGTAGCGGTCCTACCACCGATAGAAATCAATTAGGCCTAGCGTTTACGTTCCAAACTAACTATTTTTTTGCCACAAGGTTTAACTCAACCCGAGCAGCTGCTAATATTACCAAGATTGTGGCTAAAGACATTAAACAGTCAAAAAAACAACGGTAATTCTTATGTCACTTTTTAGGCTCAACATCTCTATTGTTAGTAGACTCTTTCTTGTTTTTCTCCTTTCGTTTTAACCAAGCCGGCTCTGCTATTTTACCCTGCGCCATCTCTTTGGCTTTAATCACACTAATGTTAGCATCAATTTCTTGTGGGGATTTTCCTATACTGATCCCAGCAATGTTGCTGTTTCTAGAACCAGATTTTAGGTGAATAGCCACCGAAAAACGTTTTTGTTCCACGAGTACCGGAGCTTATGAGGATAATTCATTCTTGGGCATCCCTTAGTAGGTTGTCTAGGAGGGTTATGTGATGGGCATACCATTAATGTATCTCTGAGACATAATTTAAACACATGTGAGAAAAGAGTAAATTGCATTCACGATATATTAACTTATTAGTAGGTGAAATTCAATACAAGATCTTGACGGGTGAATGCAATCTAAAATAAGAAATTGAGAATTGAGCATACATGTGCAATAACTTAGAAGGTGGATACGATTTTGGTATAATTATTTCGAGCATGTTAGTGAGCGTGTTAGCGCTACAACTTGATTATTTCGAGTATTTTTTTGTTATATATGTTTAGTTTTTAATTACTTATTTTATTAATATATTTGTGTAGTTCTCTATAAACATACTTAATTTTTATTAGAAAAAAAGTACAAGATTACAACGACATAATTAGGGGTGGGCACTTTTTTTTCCCAAAAACCGACCACCGAACCGAACCGAAGAAGTGGTTTTTTTGGTGTTTGGCTGGGCGCTCGGTTTCTGGTTTTTGCTAGATCGGTGTTCGGCGATCGGCGCAGTTTCTCTTTGATGCTAAATCAAAAACTGACAAAACTGCCAGTTTCATAACTCCACTAGAACTAAATTACTATGATGCATGTAAATCACCTTTCTACTCGATTTTAAAATGGAATATATAACAAATCGGCACACAATAAATAGCCTTAGAGACCCAAAAAATCATCACACTAGCAAACAGTTCAACCCAAACGTGTAGAACCCAAAAACCCATGACTTCAATGACTTGAGCAAAAGACTGAAAAAACCAGGCCAAATCGAGTAGCCAAAACAATCCGTGAGGCAAACAGAAACTTAGAACCTGTACATGGGGATTTGGGAAAAATTGAGACCCACCAAAACTTAGAACCTGTACATGGGGATTGTTTAGGCGTTGTGTTCCTGGTGCATGTACTACTCGCCGGCTAATTAAGTCTAGGGAGTAATATTAAGTTAAATTAATGTGTTATATATGTGAGTTAAATTAGACTGCAGATCAATTTGATCGCAGATTGTGATATTGGAAATATTGATGGTATTTATTATAGTTACATCTTTATAACAAGATTAGATGATTATATTCGGGTAAAAAAATATACCATGAGTACCTCTTGAGAATAAATGTCAAAAATGGTTAGTCGGGTATAAAAGTAAAAAAAGAAGGAAAAAAGACCGTCACTGGGAAGTTCTCAAATATCTCTATCTCTGTTATTATAAAAATAAATAGTATTCTTATCAAAATTTTTATCCATCACTAACATCATCACCGCATTATGTTGACATCTCCTAATTCCTACTCCCTCTGTGAGTGGTGGGCACTTTTTTTTCTAAAAACCGACCACCGAACCGAGCCAATCGAACCGAAGAAGCGGTTTTTTCGGTGTTCGGCTAGGCGCTCAGTTTCCTTTTTTTTTTTTTTTGGGCAGATCGGTGTTCGGCGATCGGCGTGGTTTCTCTTCGACGCTAACCGAGGATACCGAAAAACCGACGTAGTTGTAAACCCTCTGTACAGGGCCCATCTTGACCAGGGGAGGCGAGCATGCGCGATGTCACCTCCCAGTCTCCCACCTTGCCGTGTGCGCTTGCGCTGCCACTAATTAAGCCGCTAACTCCTCGCCTCTCGTGCCACCGCCCAATTGCCCACTGCACGCTCGGACGACGGCGACGGTCGCACTACTCACGCACACTACATCCCTCGCCTACTTGTCCCTCGACAGCAACCAGCATCCAGAAGTGGCCGAAGCTCGTAGGCGTCTCTGTTTCTGGTGGTAGGGGCATTCGCGGCGGAGGGCGCTGCAACAGCCAACAACACGGGAGTCGTCTTCTTCGGTGACTTGACGAGCAGAGAACAACCATCACAAAATCAGGTAAGGATTGCTTTCCCATGAGCTCGATTTGGTGTTGATTACTTAGTTTTCTGAATATTGAACTGAACTTTATTAACATATCAGTGGACTAGTATTTTGTAAATCTAGTGATCTATTGATTTGGGTAGCGGCAATTTTGTTTGGATCATGCTCATTGACTAACTACTCTGCTTGCTTTTGTTTGGATCATGCTTCAGGACTTTTTGCAAAAAAAGATGGCTGTACTTCCAAGTCCAAGGCTTCTGTGCCCAAGCCTAATCACCCCAAGCCCTAAAAATCATGTATGTATCAGGTGATATCGTTTTACTAGGAATAGGAGCTGGAACATATCTTTTCTAATCTTGGTTAATTTCTATGGTTTTCAGATTTGGATGTTAGCTGTGGCATGGTGAATTTGGTGGGTAGCTAATTGCAATCAACTAATGAAGTTATTTTTCTGGCCAAGTACTTAAGTTTGAGTTTCCTGTGACCGAGAGTTAGCTTTTGCTGTAACGTTGCTGGTCTGCAGCACATGTATTGCAGTATGGTCTATTGATGATCTTGTTAGGCGTTGGCTGTTGCCTGTTGGTTAAATGATTAATGTGTGGTTTCAGAACTTCAATACTTCGATATAGTATTATCTAGTGCTCTAAAGCTCTGTTGGAATTGTGGAATCAATTATCTAGTTATATAAGCTTTTGTGCACTTGGCTGTGCATTTTAAAATTTAACCTTTCTTGCAGCTTACTTACTACTAGTGTACATTTCAAACAAGTGGTCACAGTTTGTCCAGGTTCACTCGAAAACCGAAGAAGCCGAACCGAATTAATTCAGCTTAGTCGGCTTAGTTTGTTAAAATTTTTAGACATATTCGGCTGTCATGTTTCCAAAACCGAAAAAACCGAGCCGAAAAAACCGTGTGGAGCCAAAAAAAACCGAACGTCCACCCCTAGACATAGTGCAGTTGATGTCTTAAGTTGCGTGGAGCCACATGATCCACTAAGCCTAAAGAGAGTAGTCAAGACCGTCTGCTCGGCGTCATAGACAAGCTCCTTGCGGCAACCATGGCGTTTGCTGCTCCGAGCTAGCTCGCGATGGTTGTCAGCTGCTTTACCACGGGTAGAGCTGCCGCATAGGTCGACGTAATGCAGGGAATCATTTTTGCCAAGCCAGATGCCCCCTCCTTTCTTATCACCCTGATCCTCTAACTTAAGTTAGATGGCTTTACAATCACTGACATGTATACCCGTAGCAAAGTGAATTCACATGTCAGTGACTCAAGTCAAGTGACTTAAGTCAAAGAATCATGTCCCCTTCCTCAACCCCTCTGCCTTGCTTCTGCATCCATAATGCAGGGAATCACTTCCACAAACTGTAAGGGCCTGAGCCCATGTTGGATCAATCTGTATTACTTTTTGTTGACATACTGATCATTGAATTATTGTAGGGTCTTCTTTTGTAAAGCGTCTGATCGTCGCCTTTATGAAATGAATCATAAACGCAGAGCCACAACAGAAATTATGAAAATGTGTAACTTCAGAGAGAGTGGAAAAATGTCAGCTGCAATGTACTGGTCATGACCCTAGGTCAAAAGTATGCAGAAAGTACTTGTCCTGCTCGTTAGTATTCTTCTCGTGATGATGCAGGTGCAACATGCTGACGATGAAAGAACGGAAGTCAGTTGTACACCAAATAATTGGGCAACAAAGTTTTTGCTGCCCGGAAGGAACAGAATGAATATGGTGTAATTGTGCAGAAGGATATCACTTATGCTAAGAGGCACCATTATATGGTAACTCGCAAGCAGCCATATGATTCTTTGTCTTCACCTTCCCAAGCATCTCAGCTACTGTCCTGCAGCGACACTGCTTTCCAGGACGGATGACATCCCCATAGACAGCCATCTCAATCACATCAAGTTCCTTATCTGACCAAGAAGAAACATGATCAGACTAAATTTGCATGTCATTACTCATATGAAGTTATTAGGGATGGTTTTTCAAGCTAAATAGAGTTCACAGGACAGCTATGCTCGATTAGAGATTCGATTGGAGCTCCTAATTCAGGAATGGGAAGACAATTTAAGATCATAAAGAAATAAGAGCAGTCCAAGTATATTATCTGTTGAAACTTTTATCCTCTGGCCAAGGCAGCAGAATTTGCCAAAACAAACTCATCAAATGGAAATTATTGGAAATTACTCTACTTTTATAGGATCATGATTGCTTTGAAGTTTTATGGTTAGTTGCAAAAAGTACAATTTTTATACCTCCTTGCTTGTGGACACATGCATGATCCTAATTCTATACAATAACAAAGCAATTTAGGCAAAATTGGTTTTGTAGCACCGGAAGTTACCATTTTTGGTTTTAATAGCATCGAAAGTTCATGGTTCACTTTAATAGCACCTCAAGTTACCTCCGTTACTCATTATAGCATTCCATCCAAACACTTATTAGTTTTCTTTTCTTTTTATTATTTTTCCAACAAAACATGGTCTGAAATACCCATACTGCCCACTTCTTCCTCCGATCATTCCTCTCCCTAGCTCACACATGAGCTTTAGCCATGGTGACCACTGGCTGCTGTCCCTCCTCCACTCCAAGCTCCTCAAGTTATCCATTTACACCAGCCCTCACAAGCTCGTTCGGACGCCGGCGCCAGCACCGCCATACATGAGGTTGCCCGCTGCAGCCGTCGTGTTCCAGGATTCCAGCTCGCCTGTACAGCGCCGTTGTCGAGCTCGTCCGCTCCAGCACTCATTCTCATCTGCCACGCTGCTGTGCTTGAACTCACTCGGATGCTGCCGTACCCGAGCAAGTCCTCTGCGCCGCCTCCGAGCTTGTCCCCCGTGCTGCCCTTGGTGGCACCCAGATGTCGATGCGTTGTGCCACTGTCCACAAGCTCATCCATCGACGTCCTCACTCGAGCTCTCCACGATGCACCGTCCACCGAGCTCACCAGCGCCGTCGAGTTCGCCCATAAGTGCCACCATCCAGCTCGTCTCTGGAGCCCTCAAAACTCAAGAGTGTGTCGCTGCATTCCTGCTTGCCCGGAATCTGCCGCCAGCTCACCCGACAGCCACCGCATCTAGCTCGCTTTCCTGCTGCACCGTTGAGCTTGCCTGCTGCCATGAAGAGTGCTTGTGAATAAGGAAGAGAGGGAGTGAGGGGGAAGAAGACGTGAGTAGGATGGGAAGAAGAAACAGAAGTGTTGAAGGAATGCTAAAATGAATAACGGAGGTAACTTTTTGGTGCTATCAAAGTGAACCGTTAACTTTCGATGCTATAAAACCAAAAGGGGTAACTTTAGGTGCTACAAAACCAATTTTGCCATCTTTCAAAGCCACTGTTAACAACGGAATGTCGAATAAACAATTCTAAAGATCTAGATTACAAATGCTCAGTGCCTACCATTATCTGAGCATTCGAAATTACCTTCAAGTGAAGAGAAAGCATTTCAACCATAACTCTTGGATATATGACAAGAATAAGTACAACTAAAATAAAAGAAGACATTCTGTGAATTAATTATAGAAAAAATTGTCACATCATCTAGCTGTTAAGTAGCATGACTAAGTTTGCCATGTTTTCAATAAATTCAGTATTGATTCTAGTAGTTCAGAAAAGGGACAAGTCAACCACATCCTATATTTAACTGAAGTGAAAACAACAACACCAACAACAAAACTCTCAAATGGCTCAAAGGTAAATGCTATTTGATAATGATAAAGTGAAATGCTACTTCCCCACCTCTCCTAATTTCATTTCTTCAAAGAACATCAAAACATACACAACCATTAATATGTGTCTAACACATAACAAGAGATCTATCACCATGTCTATACCCTTTATTTCCTAAGGACCAGCATACCAATCTTCATATAAGCATGTACAGCAGACCAATGACATTATGAAAATCATGGTTGCAACTTGCAAGTTGTTTGTTGTGTTAAAAATAAGAAATTAGGGGAGCTACATTCTAAAGATCCAAGGGAACAAATGTACCAGGACGCTGATTAACTCACCAGTGAACTTGATATCACAAGAAAATCCTCGCATCTCTGCCTGCTCTATCCATGCTTTATCAGATTTTGACCGGTTTACCCTCGTCTGAAGGATCTGGCAATTGTCAACAGTAGACTCCCCTCCTAAAGCATGATGAAAACTTCAATTCCAGTTCCAGAATAACCAATGAGAAAGAAAATCAGAGTATAACAGAAAACAAATTGTACAAATAACAGAGAAATACACCAGGATTGGAAGATGTCTTTGTTGAAAAATCAAGTACCCAACCTACAAAGTAAAGTAGGGCCAGCACTTGATCCCCAAATTTGGCACGAGTTTGAAGAATAGGCATCAATTTTCAGACCAGATAATTCTAAACTAAGGGATGCTAATAGCAGTATAGTAAAAAAATCACGCTAAAGCTGGGTATCTTAATATAGGCAAAGACAATATTCTCAGCATTGAATCGTAAACAGCCTTTCTCATACCCAAAAGATAGATTACGGGGCGAGGGGCTTGCCCACTTTTAAGTTCGATCATTTGCCTTTCCACAACCAATGTGAGGTCCAACAATCACCCTTCACATGTTTGTTCTCCTCAGCCATTAACTGCCCAGCTGCCCCTCCACCATACACCTACAGTCTCTCAGATGACAGGCCCCATATGCACCCACCGTCCATGGCCTTCACACATTAATATTATTCAGGCCAAAGATGCCCGATTGGGCTCTGATACCCAATTTGTTGAAATAAAAGGCCTTTTGCATCCCAAAAGCTAGCTTATGAGGTGAGGCCCCATCTTTTTGAGTGAGTGATTTAACATTCTACAACCAATGTAGGACTGTTCCAACATCATCAGATTTTATTTCATTAATGCCTATGATAATTAGTGTGTGTGCAGGTACCAAGGGAGTGGAACAAAACTCTTGCAACTTGCAGTTTTGCAAGCATTAGTTTGAAAACAACACATGCACTTTCTATATGTTATTATGAGCAATACACAGTCAAATTATAAAAGCAAAGCATGTTCCGATAACATGTGATTATACAAGTAAAGCAAAAGATTTTGACCTCCATGTACCAATTATGCTGATTTGAACCAACTTTTTTTTCTCAAACGTGCAGGAGCTTCGTGTCATTCCATTAAAGAAAGAAGAACCAACAGTACATCACAACACACACGTTGTAACTTTAAAACAGACCCGCCACAAAACAAACAAAAGAGCGACCAAAGGACACTAGGGACAGCAATCTTGACTATCCCGACCCACAAACTCTGGAGATCTTTGGCTCCAGTGATACACCACAAATTGACTTCAACTGCTATTGATCAAGTCTCAGTTTACCTATTCAACAATGCTGATATAAATATGCACTATTGATATAAATCCAAACAAAAATACCCATTTCTTACCTTTTTTGAAGGGATACCCATTTATTACTTAACATGGATTGCTAAATACATTGATATTGTTGCGCAGCTCACCTTTATGGATTGTGAGAAGGCATCGCCCCTTACTTTAACAGTTTAACTGAACATTAATGATTTACTTAGATTAAAAAAACTATCAATTCAGATTTTTCTCACAGCAAGACATTACAGGTTCCAACTATCATCTACAGACAAGAAGGAGATTAGGCCACCCATTTCCAAATTTAAACATCCCAAGCTTGCTTGGCTGCACTCACTTGAAAGGATTGATACCAAAGTTCAGTTCTAGCAGAATGTAAATCTAAATATTCTTCTGAATAAAACAAAATGAGGGCTCATCTGTGGATGAACTCAACTCGACGACAACTCCTCCAGCACCTAATTCAGCAAAACTACACCGAATATCCAACATTCCAACTACCTAGCGACCAACAAACACAACCGAACACAACGGCTAAGAACTGGACGGATAGACTACAGCCACCTCTTCAAGCAAAGAAACGAAGAGATTGGGGATTCTACCCCCGAGTGGGCAAGAACGCGGCACCTTTGGAGAAGGGAACGATGTGGTCGTACTCATAGCAGAGGCATCCGTGGCAGCTCCAGAAGCGGCGGCACACGACGTTGCCGGCGGCGTCCTGCCGCCACCGCTCCGGGTGCCGCCCTATCACCACCGCCGCTTTCCGCCAGCATGCCGACCGGGTCTTCTCGTCGAAGGACCTCGGCCGCTCCTTCTCCCTCGCCGCCGAGCTCCCGCCGCCGCCGCTCGCCTCGCCGTCGAGGTCGCGGCGGGGAGAGGAGGGGGCCATTCACCTTAGCCGCCGTAGTTTGCCTTGGGCATTCCCGTCTCTTTTCCTTAACAGACGGTGTTCCAAATTCCGTTTACCGCACGACGACACGAGTAAAAAACAAGGGCGTGCGACTCAGCCTGCAAGTGAGCGGGTCAGCTCGGTATCATCCTGGCCACCGCCATACTCCGCAAAAGATTCAATGGACTCTAGAGTCCACAGCCTGCATACTCTGCGATAAGTGGCGGCTCCAGGGATCGACAGCGACATCGCCGACGTGCTCCAGCGTGAATATAGGTAGCGGCTCCAAGCTCAGCAGCGATGCACTCCTAGCGTGTATCGGCGGCGGCTCTAGCGGTAGTACTAGCATCGGCGGCTCTAGTGGCGAGGGCTTCGACGTTCGGCACCAGATCCACCTTGTCGCTGCTCTCTTTTTCAAGTGATTAGCGCATGATTAATAGAATATTAATTATTTAAAATTTAAAAAATAAATTAATATGATTTTATAAAACAACTTTTATATAGAAAATTTTTTTAAATAACATGTAGTTTAATAGTTTAGGAAGCGTGCTTATGGAAAACGAGATGTTTTTTTTCTCTCAACCCCTTGATTCAAACTCACCCTAAGCCAAGCTCAAGAAGCTTGAGCAGGAAGAGCGGTTCCTCGAGTTCCGTTGTATATCGGCAATAAAAATATATAACTATACGTCGGACCTAAAACTGGATGAATTCGAAAGACAATAAATTTAGACAGATTCAGATCCTCGGCATGAGGTAATATCCTAATCCTAAAATTGGATGGATTCGAAAGACAATAAATTTAGATAGGTTCAAGTCCTCGGTGTGAAGTAATACCTTAATCCTATTGTGGTGGATTGCTTTTGCTTGTGTATGAGTTGTTCTCTCGAATAGGCTTTCTGCCCGCCTTATATAGGGCAAGGGTTACGAGGTAGAAAACCCAGCCGGATTTGCCCTAGGGTTCTCTTATCTATACATAGAGTATTCAGCTAGGATTCTATCACTTTCCTTGTTATACAAGGTAACATGATTGCCGAGTTCTACTCTATCTCTAATTTATATGGGCCAGCCCACCTCCTATCTAGATGACCGCATTCACCTCCTGTAAAGGTACCCGGGATCCATCTCCTCCACACCATCCTGTTACTCCTCCTTTTCCATTGTTTCCAATCTCATGTTCCCATATGACCAATTCAGCCTACAAATGGGCCGAGGTGGGTCAGCCCTTCATCTATACCCCCTGGACTATTTACTTGGAAGCCTTGGCTTGTCCCTCTCTTTGGTGGGACAATGGCCAGCCCTTTGGTTCATGGGCCACAGAACTCCTACAAGCAGTAGGGCCGGTCAAAGATGATGGGCCGACCTGCCTCAACCCATTTGTAGGTTGATGTGCGATACCGTGTTACGGTATAGCCGAGAAGACGAGAAGTACTAGGGCCTTACATGGGTGACAAGCGCACTGTCCTCACCTATATCAACCTTGCCGATGGCTCATGGCAGCAAGGGTGCCCTCGAGCAGGCAAGCGATTCACAGGGAGCATCGCCGTCGTCGCTCGTGTAACATCTTGAAAATTCTAGAATTTAAAATTCGAAAACTGAAAGCCAGAACCATCAAAAATTGTTTTCAAACATTGCGTCATGCTCAATCTTCCGGTATCTTCCTTTCTTTTTACCTTTGTGCCGGTGCCAAAATTCTCATACAAATTCAAATGTAATCAATTTAAATATTTAACTATAAATTAATATCATTCTTAATAAGGAAGGATGTTTTCAAAATGAATAAAGCCTATTTTCAAACCCTAACCTTCTAGTGGGCCGGCTAGCCCAACGCGTAAGTCATAGTGCTAAACCCGTGTTGGCCTAGCTACCTAGCCAGCCAGATCCTTTTCTCAGCCCAGCACAGTGCACGGCCCAGCGAGGCCAACTGGCCCAAGTCAGCCAGGCCGCCCCACTTTGCACCTCTTGCCTGCCTGTCGATCCACCAGCATGGCCCCGCTCCTCCCAACTATGATGCCCGCACCGTCACCACTTCTGCTTGCTACAGAACCATCAGAGCCCGGCATATCCCCTTCACCGTCAAGGTTGTCGGTGAACCCGCTCCGTCCATAGCACCGTGCGCCGCCGCCGCCGTCTGTTCCTTCGTGCGCCGCACCGCACACCTCGGGCCACGACCACTTGCTCACTCATGCGACGCACCTAACACTAGGGATGGGATTGGTATGATAATTTACCTATTGTTCTTTCAATTAATTAGTCTAATTAGTAGGTTGATACTGGGGCCAATTTACATGTTTGTAATGACATCTCATTGTTTTCTTCTTAACGGGCCACTCAAGATTCCTCTGCCTTAATGGGGAATGGGTTTTATGCTACTGTTCATGGCATTGGCATGGAAGATATGAAATTTATTTTGAAAAAGATCGTGTAGCTGAGGAAAGTGTTGTATATCCCTACTATTGATAAGAATCTTGTCAGTTGCTCCCATTTATGTAGAGACAAGTTTAAGTTGGTGTTTGAATCTAATAAAGTAATCGTGTCTAAACATGTGTAACACCCTCGCCCTAGTACCACCTACGGTGACACCAGAGAGGGAGCGCCGCAGGAATTTGGCGTGAACCAACTCCTATGGAACCGCGTTACCGGTACTAGTCCTAGGAAACCTTGCTGGTACCCGCGGTCAACCGAGATGTACCATAGCAACTAAATAATATATTTATATATTATATTTTTATAAGTTGCGACTTTGGGCAAGCCCTAAGCAGCAACCTTCAAACAGAACAGTAGCAGCGGAACGACAGCACAGTAAGAACCCAATCCACAAGCAACGACTTGGGATTAGGAAAGAAACTCTAATCTTCACTTCAATTGCACTCTTCCTGAAGGAGGAAAAAAGATAATGGATTGAGTACATACATACTCAGTAAGTCACAGAAACTGTGAGTTATGCAGGCCATCAAGAAAGGCTGGGGTTTATTTTGTAAATATTTTATTTTAAAACATTTTCTAAAACCCTAGGTGTGGGTTGATCTAGTCGTAACTGGAAAGAGGCTCTCGCCTCGATCTTGTCTACGAATTACTTTGTAACAACTTAAGCGAACAAATCAACTGTTAATTGTTTAAAGTTTAGCCAAGTTTATTCCCTTAACGACTATTAGATCACACAGTGGTTCAGTGGGTCTGCCCTCAAGCAGCTTTCCACTGTATTCTCATCTATTACTTTATTTTCACTTTCATCCTCTCCAAGACATAATCTTATTTTTACTCTATTATTTTTCTTTCACTTTCGTCCTTTCCAGGACATCGTTCACCTCAACTTCGGCTCCTAGAGCGATTATATCTCCATCTCAACACATACTGCTTCCACTTAGGAAGCCTAACTATGATGCCATCTGACATCCCGATCCACACAGGACCGTTTCAGACCATGTACTGGTCCTCCATCAGCCGACCTGACCGATTCTGATAACGGTTCCCAAATCCACAAACCACTTTCGCAAACATTTGCAACCACAACTACGCTAGAGGAATCACTTCACATCGCCTTTGACCGTGGGCACGGTTGTTCGAACAGTTCGATACTCTGCAGACGCTTTCCCCACACGACGCGAGCTTACTTCCCTCACTCGTCAGTAAGGGAAGGTTCGCGATAAGGCCTTTAAGGAGCCATCCCAGGGTACCTCATGCCCGATAGCTGGGCCAAACTTAGTCAAGCACTCGGCTTGCAAATAATCCCAAACTCCTAGACCAAGTACTAGGCAAGCTTCCCTTCCTTGCTCTACTCAGGAACCCGAATATACCCCCAAACAACTTATCTCAGTATTCCACATCTATTGGCATGTGAGGTAACCCTGTTCCAGCTGAATACTTAGCCAGGGATGTCCCATACCGCCCGTGTGGTCGTACTGTATTATGGTCAATGCAATTCCCTAAGGAATCGGTCCTTATATGCAAATACAAAGCGTCCCTGCCCAGGCAATCACTTTGCATCGCGAGTTTTCGCAAACATTTCTTTATTTCACAAACATAACGACACTGTGTGTCAGGTTGAAAGGTTTCATAAACCCATATTTTCCCATTGCGACAGCACATGTGATTTAAGTGGAACCGTTGATATCCATGCTCGTGGAGCACGGATACTGAGGTAACACAAAGGTGGAGCGACAAGGAATAGGGTTTTTCAAGCCTACGGTTTATTGCAACTACTGGGTAGGTCCGTCGGTTCGTTGTGCGAACCGAGGCCGAATCCAATTTAACTTGTGCACTAAAATGCAATTTGGCAAACAAAATATTTTATAAACTGGGAGCAATATATTCAAGGTGTGGCTTGGCTCTGCCTTCTTCTTCAAAATCCTCGAGCATCCGCACCCGAAATAATTTCCGTAGCGTTGACTACGCGCAAAACGAGAGAAAAACACACCAAACTGTAGAAATAAAATACTATTATTAATAATTAACAGTGCCATGAGGTAGATCTCAATTTTAGAAAAAAATTTGAGACTTGAACGGGGTCGATCAGAGTTACAGATAAAAATATATGGATTTTTGAAGTTTAATTGATTTTCTGGAATTAAAAATATTAACTAAATTTTGAAAAAAGGAATATTCCTAGGAATATTCTTGGACTGACAGGTGGGGCCCACTATCAGTGACGGGGAGAGAGAAAGACTGAGGTGTAAGGCCCACATGGTAGTGAAAAAGGAGAGGGAGGCCCACATGTCATTGAGATGGGAGGATGGGTCCCATATGTTATTGGGCACTGGTTAAGATGTTTTAAAAATAAAGGGGGGCCTACTTGTCAATGGGAGTGAGTGAATAGGAGGCTAGGTCCACCTGTCATGCAGGGGAGTGGGGATGGTGGGGCCCTTATGTAAGTGCAACAAAATATTAAAATGGATGTGAGTGAATTATATAATTGGGTCAGGCCCACATGTCAGTGGCCAAGGGAGTTTAGTAGGTTTAGTGTGGGCTAGGCCCACAGGTCATACAGGTAGTGAGATAGTGTGGGGCCACACCTCAGTGGGGCCCATGTGTCGGCTGGGCGGCGGTGGGGCCGCTTAGCAGAGAGACACAGGGAGAGAGCGAGAGAGAAAGAGAGAGACAGAGGGGAGATCGACGGCTGTTGGCGCCCCGACGGTGCCCGACGGCGAGCGGCCGAACGGCGGCGAGTAGCGGCGGGCAGAGCACGGAAATGAGGAGCGGGGAGCGAGAGGATCGTGATGACCGGCTCGGATCGAGGCAAGGATAAGCGACGGAGGCCGTCGGCGACTTCCAGGGAGCGGCGGAGAGAGGAGAGATGGCGCATGGCGGCAGCGAGACGCCGGCGGCGGGCTCGGTTGTGGGGGGTCTCGGGTGTTTGTGGCAAGGGAGGAGAAGAGGAACGGAGGAAGGAGGAGTGGGGGTTCTGCTCACTGAAAACAAAGAGAAATGGCGGCGGTGGCGCTCGAGCTTGAGCTCAGATTGAGCACGGTGGCGTGCGCGGCTGCGGTGGGGAACAGAGGAGGAGCGGGCAAGGGAACAGGGGGGGCGGCCGGATTTATAGGCGTGCGCGGCCGCTAAAGGACGAGGGAGAAAGACGGTGCTCGAGCTCCGAGCAGCGGCAATGGCGGTGGCACAAAGCACGGTGGGCAGGCGCAGCGCGAGAAGGACGGGGTCTCGGGCGGCGGGTTGTCGGCGGGGAGGCCAAGGCGGTCGGGGCGGTGGAGAGCTGTGGTCGGACACTGCTTTGGGAGCTCGGTGGAAACATTTTTTTGGGCTTGGAATTTCGTCGAGCACGTGATGTGCGTGCAGGGATGGGCGGTGGAAGACGAAGCCCCTGACGAGTGGGCCCCGTCTGGCAGTTGGGCACGGGGAGGGAAGACCGGACAGGTGAGGCCCGCGGGTTGGTGTCCGCATGGCTCCAGAGAGGCGGTCAGGTGGGTCGGGGATGGCAGCGGGTGTGGTTGGGAGGTGCTAACGCATGGGCCTAGGGTTGGTAGCGGCGAGCGTGCACGATCGTTGTGCGGTTGACGCGTGGGCCCTAGCTATCGGGCACGCGTCCTGTGGCTGGCGGGTGGGGCCCCGCTGTCAAGTGGCACGCGGTGAGGGAGAGAGGCCATGGGCCGAGCGGGGGATGGGCTGAGGGAGAGAGGAAGGGCAACCTAGATGAACAGTGGCTTTTCTCTTTTTTCAAAGGTTTTTCCGGAGAGGTATTTAGGAGTTTGTATGTGTAGTTTATTCCCAAAATTTGATATGTGAGTTTGGAAAATTCCAGGGATTCAAACTAGGGCCTTAGGACTTGAGTGTATATATATATATATATATATATATATATATATATATATATATATATATATATATATATATATATATATATATATGATAAGGAGTTTCTAACATTCAAAGGAGAGGTGAGGGATTTCAAAAAGGGGATTTTAAATTTAAAATTTTGGAATATTCATTAGGACTTTGGAAGGAAATTTTTGATGGGATTTGAGCAAGGTATTTTAATTTTCTTTGGGACGATCAAAAAGGGGAATTTTATTGGACGGGTTGAGAGGGGAATTCGAATTGCAAAATTCAAATCCGAGAATTTAAATTTGAATCGGGACTTCAACTAGAGAGTTTTAGGATTTTCGAAGAGTGATAAATTGGGATTTTGGCACTTTAGTCCTTAGATCACATACAAAGACTTGAACTTTTGAAACTAGGGTTTTATTAAAATAGGTTTTTAACGGCCCAAAAAATCAGGGCGCTATAACATGTATATGTTGTTGGTAAAGCCTATGAGTGTGGAGGCTTGTTTCGTTTTTTCCTTTCTAATTTCTGCAATAAGTCTGTGAACCATATTTGGTGTGAATGATGAGGCTAGTGTTTGGTACTCATATTTATGTCATATTAATTTTGGTTTGATGTCTGGACTGTCCAGTATGAATTTGTCAAAAGTTCCAAATGCCATAATTATGTGCAATCAAAGCAGTATCACAAGCCTCACAAGGCTGCAGATAGGCGTGAAAATGGTTCGGATATTATCCGCTAACCGTCCGAAATTTCGAATACGGATAGGATCGGTTGGATAATCTCGGATTCGGAAACGGATAATTTTTCTCGGATATGGATAGAATAGCATTATCCGGCGGATTCTGGAATCGGTCGAAAACTATCCGAACAAATTTTCGGATATCCGCTCCATCACGACGGCGGAGTTCACGAACCAAAAAAAGTAGCCGGCTCTTCAAACTAGAAAATACAAAGAATCACAAAATCATTCACATCCTCAAACAAGAACTGAATAAAAAGAATCACAAATCCTAACGTGCATCATCCATGTTCCCAAAAAAAAGAAACTAACTTCTTAAATCAAACAAAGTAAGAACATGTGCATGAATGTGTCCATATGTGCATGCTGCTCGCCAAGGCCGCCGCTCGGCTGCTGCTGCTCGCGAAGCCGCCGGTGCGGCTGCTGCTCGCGAAGCCACCAGTGCTGCTGCTGCTCGTGAGGCCGCCACTGCCGCTGCTGCTCACGAGGCCTCTGCCACCGCTGCTGGCGTGAGTCCGCCGGCGCCGCTGCTCCTCGCAAGCTGCTCGCGAGGCCTCCGGCACCGCTACGTGCCGCCGCTGCTCGCGGGGCCGATGCCGAGGCCACTGCTATTGCTCGCGAGAGAAGGGAGGAAGGAGGAGATGAGGGAAATTTTTTTGAAGAGATAAGGGAGAGAGAGAGAGAGAGGGAGCTGTGAAGATAAGGGAGACAGAGGGAATGAGTGGCTGTGATCGATCGGCTCGGGAAATTTGCTCGGCTCGCTCTAGTTATCAGTACCGGTTGGTTGTTTAGATCGGTACTGATGTCTCATATATCATATATTAGTTGTGCATGTTACCTTGGTAATACTATAGCTATAGAGATTTAGTACATTTTACGGTGCATTAATGGCACAAAACTCGTTTCATCACTATGCACGCAGCTACTCTATGCAGTAAGCACCCTTTAAAACGCATGATTGAGAAAATGAATAAACAGTAACAAAATATAGGATTTCGATAGGAATGTATTAGCTTTTTTTTCTGACCAACACGGGATTCACCTAAAGATTTGCGATGTTACAGGATCGCCAACCACCTTGATCCTTAGAATCTCTTGATCAAGATAGGTTTATAAGATCAAAACCGGCTAGTAGTGCTGATTTAGAGATCAAAATCGCTTCTAGGCCGATTTAAATCGATTTGAGGGTAAAACCTATCTTCTAGGTGATTGAGTATTTAAACTATTTGGATGGTCTATGTGGATGGTCTATGTCATGTGGATGAACTATTTTGTGATGGGAAATTTGATTATGTGATTAAACTATTTTCGTGATATAAACGCTTAAAATTACTATATCTAAAATTTGTGATTAAATCGAAGATGGTGATATGATTGTATACTTGTATAGAAATTAGTAATGTGTTGTTGATATGGATGCTTCAAATTTATTGTATCTATTATTTAGCTAAAAATTTGGAAATATTGATATATTGTTTTACAAAAAAATAATAAGTTGTCTCTCTTCGTTGGTTTGTAAAGTTTAGTTTGAGGGGTTTTTATATTCGAATAAATATTTGTTACCGTATTCGTTCTGATTCGTATTCGCTCTGTATCTGTATCCGATAATATTCGATTCTGTTTTTGTATCCAAGGTTTCCGGTTCAGAATCTAATACCGAAAAAAAATATGAAAACAAATATGGTATAGCTAGTTTCCGACCGTTTCCAATCCGTTTTCACCCCTAGCTGCAGAGGATAGAAACTTGGCACTACTAGAATTCCTACTTTTAGATCTTTAAGAAATGAATAAGGTGTTGTCGAAGGGTGGAAAATGATATTTCATGATATTGATTGCTGATGCTACTAGATTATGCTATGTGTATTTGTTGAAAACTAAAGATGGGGCTCTAAACTATTTTAATTTATAAGGCAGAAGTTGAAAACCAACTTGACAGAAAGATAAAAAGATTTAGGTCAGATAGTTGTGGACAGTTTTTTTCATACGAATTTGACTTATTCTGTGAGTAACATGACACTATACATTAGAAGACACCTCCCTATTTCTCCTGAGTCTAATGGGATTGCTAAACGGAAAAACCACATGCTAACTGACTTGGTAAATATCATGCTAGATACCGCAGGATTACTTAGGCAAGGGGGAGGCCTTGCTAACATTGAATCATGTATTAAATAGAGTTCCTAACAGAATAAGAATAAAACTCCATACGAGGTATGGGTTGGAAGAAAATCGCCACTTTCTTACTTACGCATGTGGGGTTGCTTGGTGAAAGTCAAATGTACCAATAATGAAAAATCGCGGAGTTGAGCTTACGGCATTAGACACTACTACTACTGAGACAAAATGGCTACGTGGTCTATTAATGGATCTGCTCTGTGGTTGAGAAATTTGTGTCAACTATCCTTATTAACTGTGACATTAAACTGTCATTGCTAAGGTGAATAGTTCTAACAATAACAGAAAATTGTTTAGACATCTAAAGAGATGGTTGAAGTCTATCAGGAAGTTGACAAACTTTAGAGTTATAACATTGGATCACATCCAAATAGCTAGAAACAATCCCTTCACAAAGGGACTATTACGGAATATGGTAGACAATGAATTGAAGGAGATGGATATGAGACCCATGTGAGTTATACTTTGATCGTAACCCAACCTATGTGATCGGAGATCCCATAAATTAGGATCTAGGAAGAATAAGCCACTAGTTAACTGGAGGAGAGTACATTTGACTCTCTCTAAGTGAAGATGCAACACTCTTATAAGCTGCAAGACATGTTGGTTGTTGCCTTAATGTGTTTTGTTGGCTTTGAATAGCAAAGATATTGTCGTACA
Source organism: Oryza meyeriana var. granulata (assembly GCA_003991445.1). Taxonomy (NCBI): domain Eukaryota; kingdom Viridiplantae; phylum Streptophyta; class Magnoliopsida; order Poales; family Poaceae; genus Oryza; species Oryza meyeriana. Next base: position 329,596 of record RYFJ01000206.1, read on the forward strand.
AAGCATTCATTAAATAACACATCTATATGAGCTCGACTGTTAGTCACAGTCTATTAAGATTTTGAGTGAATCTCCTAGGAAGTTCATGAAGAAACCAAGTAGTATGACTTATATGCCACAACCGCGGGATAGTCTATTGATGGCCTAGTATTAGTTAAGTCTCTGAGTGAAACTTGCTTACACAAAACGTGTAATTCAAAGCGTAGTTCATTGTTTAAGTTGTGAGTAAGTGTAGTTTGGAGTTCTAGATGGATGCTAAACCTTAACTGGTCTCCATCAAAACATTGGTGTATAAGCAGTATATTTGTTTCAGGCAAATCTCCATAGGGCTTTGAGATTTGGTGGGGGATTGTTGGAATTGTACATATGGGCTAAGGCCCTAGGAAGAATAATTGCTAAGAAAATCTCAAAAGCCCACCTCATATGAGACATGCACATGAACATATAGTACCACCATGCTTATTTTAGGAGTGGGAGACCACTTTTAAAAGGATGAGTGCTCTCCTAGCCACTTGAGCAATATGTATGGAGATAACTAGAGGAACATGCGCGTGCTCGCTCGCCTCCCTGGGGTGGGCATGGGTTGGGGCTAGGGGGCACGCATACATAACATGCATGTGAATGGTCTGTCAAAATTGGCACCTCGTGCTTGCACAGACGCGACTTCCTTTTATAGTTTTATTATGTATTATGGAGATCGTGTAGGTATCCTGATGACACATCCTAATATCTCTATAATACCGAGCCGCCGCCTCGATGCAATACAGGCGAAAACAATATAGGGTTTGCCTCCTCCTCTGTACTACATCGTCGCCATAGTCTACTCCACTGGTAGAGAGCGAATAAGGTTTTTAGGAGGCATGTGATGTGACTGCTTGTTGTTCGTTCACCACGGCTTGTCTTCCTCTATGTTCGGATGTTGCGCACCATCGTCAATATCTTGTACCGCACAGTGTATATGTGATGCGTACTGCTGCTCTGAATCCTCATGAACAGAACCGCTGGTATATGTCAATCATGTTCCAAGTTCATGTGTAGTTTTGTCGTATATATGTTAGATCATATCCATATAAGGTGGTTCTGTTATTCGATCTAATTGCTGTTATGTTTTATTTATGGAGTAAATTAAATATATATATGCTTATATTTTCGATAATCGCTTGGCCTTCGTACAATCAGATAAATTTGCTGAAAAAATTTGACAAAGCAAAGCACAAGAAACACATACACAACAAGCCTAATGCAAAATACAAACAAAATTAACTACTTACACTTGGCAAAAATTTCTAATGTGCAGAAAAATGACATCTATCGATCCATCATGATCACTACTAATATAAATAGAGTTCCCTCTTATCAAACAAAAAAAAACAGCATAAAAATGTCACAAAAATTTTCTTGGTGAAGCCAAGTGTAAATCGTATCATTAATCCAAGTCAGGTCCTTTTTCGCGCGCCGACTCAATGTCTTTGGCGCCGTTGCCCCCGTCGCATGCCGGCGCAGCGGACGGCGACCGTGCGGGCGGCGGCGACGCAGGGAGCCTGGACGAGAAGCACCGGTACTTGAGCGTGTCGCCGGCGGCGAGCCCGGCCTCGTCCCCGCTCGCCTCGCCGTCGGTTCCCTCGTCGAAGTTGCGCGCGTAGCTGCGGGCGTCGTAATGGAAGTCGCCGGACCGCCGGCGATTGTGGCGCGCCGAAGATGCGAAGCTGTGACCGCGTGCGCGTATCCACGCCGACGGCGACCGGATCAGCGACGGCGACGCCGGCCGGTCGGCGTGGGCGTTGCCGGAGGGGGACGACGAGCGCGAGGAGGTCGGTGACGGGCGGAAGCAGCCCGCGAAGCAGCCGGTGGAGGCGACGACGGGGACCTGCACGTTGAGATGGCGGTGGAGGAGGCTCTGCCTGTGCTTGGTCTCCTGACGCTGCCAGGTGGGGCCCGCTTCGTGTTGGTCCGCCTGAGAAGACGAGGAGGCCGCCATGGTTGCTTTTTGGCTAATCTCATGAAATGTTTTTTTATTTCTTCTCAAGGTAAACAGAATTTGTCACTTATTTTTTTTCAGAATTTTGTAAAAACATGAGCAAGAGAGAGTTTTACGGGTTTGGTTTTCCTTGGAAACAGGACGTTGTCTAATCTTAGGTTGCTGTGCTTTTCCTGTTACACACGATAAATAGCAAACTGTTCTTTCAAGATTTTGAAAGGCTCCCTTAGGTCTTAAATATCTAACGTATTGAATTACATATTGTCAATTTTTTAAAATAATTATCAAAGATTTCTAAACACAAACTTTCAAGCATAAAAATGGTGGGCGTAGATTGTAAAAAAAACAATATCATACATAATATCGAGAACTATTATACAACAGCCAACGTGCTCTTTAGTCTAAACCGCACCTCAGAAGCAATAGTCCTACTCCCCTCCTTACTCTTGCCCCCAATCCCACGCCTCTCCTGATATAAAAAATTGCTCTCATATTTTCTTGAATATTGGATTATCTGTATATTGGTTCGGTCACTAGGCTCTCCAACCATCCCCTCCCTCTCCACTTCTCAGCTCTCAACCCGTCCTCCTCTCTATGTAAAAAAAGTTACTTTCACCCTTCTGCCTAAAAAAATTATTCCTTCTTGTCCCCTCCCTTTTCTCACTCACTCTCCTGATATAAAAAATTACTCTCACCTTTCCACGTAAAAAAAATAATTCCCTCCTGTTCCCTTCCCTCCCCCACTCCCTCTTATCCTCTTGACTAAAAGAATTACTCTCACATCTTCCACGAAGTAGGGGAGAGTCTCCTATCGATATAAAGAATTACTCTCACCCCTTCCACGGAGTGATGAGGGGAGAAGACCCTTCCGTGGAGTGGGGAGGGGACAAGTAGAGAGCCTATCGACATAACCAATATTTTCATGTAAAGATAAAATATTTTTTACACTAAGAGAAGAGTGGAATTGGGAGTAGGAGTGCAGAGGGAGCGGTACTTATGTGAAGCCCGCTACTTAATAAGTAGCACGCAACACGCTGTTTATCATAGGCTTATTAGATTTTACAAATTTATTTTAATATAAAATTATGGTCAAAGTCAAACATCACATATGTTGACCGAAGTAGTTAATTAGATGGTACTTACTTTGTTCACTTTTAAAATGCATATTTCAATTTCAAACAATCTTCGGTAATAAATTTTGATCATTATTTCTCATAAAATATATTCTTAGTAACTATAAAATTGATATTGTGTTGTATATAAGTACTCCTTGCGTTTGAAAATATAAGATGTATTAGGTTTCGTAAGGACAAGGTTTTAATAAAAAAATGCTCTATTAGAATCTTATTTTTTATACTCAAATCTAATAATATCAGTTTATATCATCAAAATATATTCTAATAAAGTAATTGTTAATCAGAGCCTTGTCCCAACGAAACCTAATAGGTCTTATATTTTTTAATGGAGAGTACTTGAATTATCAATCTGTTGTATAATTACTATTCCCTTTTTGCTACACGCATACAGCAAGTCTACCATGAGGTTTGATCTTCTTTGCTTTGCACACACTTAAGTGTACCAGAGGCTGCAGATTTTTTCTAGGTTTACACAGATTTCAGCGTATGATTTTCTTCTGCTATTTAGTGTGAACCGATTTTTGCGAATGGAGTGAAGTGAGCGCTCATCATCGTGTTTTCAAATTATGACAAAAATTATACACCAATGCCATCGAGCAAAACCAGAACTCGCTCCTGCCTCCCCAATCCACCCTCCTCCCCCCATTTTAATCCTCTCCTCTCATCTCGATTTCTCCGACTAGGGTTTAGTGTGCCACCACATCCCTCTATCATTGAAGGCTATCTCTCACACCACCACCTCACTTAGTCATCTGTCGACCACACACGCTCTCTATTTGCTCAACATTATCGCCTTTTCTTCCCTTCTCTATCGCATTCGATGTGACAAAGTCACGGTACATGAATCTAAGGGGACAGAACAGGAACAAATGAAAAGATACAAGGGCATCCACAATGTGGGAATAAGGGGGTGCCTTAGGGCTGCCTGTATGCTTATGGCCTTAAACACTATGAGGGAGGCTTCAAGGCGAAAGAAAGTAAATGAGGGAAATAAAAGTTCCTTAATAAATCATGATTAGATTTATTTTTAATAAATTCTTCATGCTTAATGTTACTCTCTGCAATTTTAGTGAAATTTACAGAGCTCAACCAATAATTTTTAAATCACAAAGACCATTTCAGCAATTATTTAAATTGAAAACTAAATAAAAATCCTTCTCTGTCTCTGGGCCAAGTCTGGCTCATCTATTTTCTTCTCTCCCCACCGGCCTGATGTTTCCAGCCCGTTTCCTTCCTCTCTTTCCTTTTGTTTCCTGGCCCATCTCGCCAAGGCCTTGGCCTCCTCTCCTTCGCGCGTGGACCAGTTGGCTCGGGTCACCACGTTCGCCTGTTGTCGCAGGTAGGTGGTCCCGGCCATTAGTGCTATTGTCAACTCCTGTTCGGAAACCACCCGAAGCCTGACCGCCGCAATCCCACACCGATTCAGCCAGGTCACTGCTTCTCTTTCCAATTCAAGACCGGAGTGTACTCCCCTTGGACTCCTTCTTTCCCCTCAAGAAATGGAAGGGACGCGTGAAGAAATCCAGCGCAACCACGGGTTCTTGAAGCTTCCCAAAACTAGGGTTTTCGACGCAGTGTCCCCATTGTCTCCGACCCGGACTTTGCTGGCTTCTCTTTTAAATAGGATGCCTCGGACCTTCTTGATCTCGTCCTGCTACCGGTTGAAGTCACTGTGAAGCCCTAACCTGGTTTCTCTGCATCGATATTGCTCTGCCGCCTCCAGTCGCCTTTGAGCACCGCCGGAGCACCGTCACCGCCACTATTCGAAGCTCGCTGCTAGTCGCTATTCATTGTCACCTTCTGTCGCACCATAGCTCGGTGAGTTCGCCTCGTCCCCCTCATCATATCAATGCCCTCCGTTTCCGCTGCCACGCCATTGTTCGCCGTTGATCCAAACCTCGCCACCGCAAGAAGCTCGCCCCCGGCTTCTTCCATCATTGTTGTCATGCCTAGAAATTTAGCCAATTTTCATACTATTTTGTGTACTAAAATCCCTGTCTAGGAATCAAGCCAGGGTACACAAAATGACAAATTAATACACAGATCCAAAGGGGGCTAGTGGCTCTTTTGTGTAAAGGCAGTTGTAAATAGTTGCATTTAGAATAGTAAAACAATTCATTAATTAAGTCAAGATTACTCTCCACTGAATAATGTTACGCTGTGTTGAGCAGGCCCAACTAACCAACTGAACTATACCAGTTACATTAAGTCAAGTTAAATTATGTGTGGGACTAATCACGATGAATCTTGATGGTCGCCCATAACCGCGGGCACAGCTATTCGAATAGATTTACTCTGGCCAGAGGTGTACAACTTTACCCATAATTAAGACACAGACCCATGGCATGATTCCATTCGCTGGTATGCCACCACAACACCCCGGAAAGAGACTGTGATAGGACCCTTCATGTAACCCCTCCCTAACCATTCACACCACGTTGAGATTGCACCTGACGATAGAGCACACCATGTTAGATAGGTTACCCTCCTTGCGCCATGATGGATCCGAAAGCCGATCAAGACCGTAACCGGGCCGACCCAACTCCATCATGCCCACCCTCTTCTTCGGTGCCTAGGTAAGAGAAGAGCTACACTGCAAGCCCAGCCGTTGCCCATGCTAACTTGTGGTAAGTATGAGAATGCCCTTCAAGGGTTTCCTATGAACCGATCCTTAATTGCCATGGGTGCGACCAGCAAAACCATACACACACAGCCGACCATTAGGTCAAATTTTACTTGATTAATTATGACCAATCACCATGGTCAAAGATCTCGAGCTCGCAGCTCATCAGGTTACCACATATAGAGTATAATATGATTATCCCATCTGTTTTCTAGTGGTACTAAGCATGGCTAAGATGTCCTATCTCTAGCTAAGTCATCAAGTGAAATATAAGCTAGTCATATTATTACCCAAAGTTATCAAGGAATGGATATCAAATAAACAGGGTCTCAAGTAAGCAGATAGGTAATCCTATATTTCATGTAATTAGTAAAACATGCAATTTATTTGTAAACCATAAAATATTTCATAAAATAGGTTCAACATGCTCAAGGATGAATATGTGACTTGCCTTGCTTCTTCAAATGATCTTCCGAACAAATTCCTCGAGGTCGCGATACTCCGAAACATCGGATTTTACGCGCTGGCATGCAAAACGATGAAAAACTCTAATAAAAACCAAGTGAACAGTACATGGAAAATAAACAAACATGAAGAGTTCAATTTTAGATGAATTTTGCAAGTTGGATGGTCCAATTTGGAGTTCATATGAATTAGTTATTAAGTTTTGAAGTTTTAACCTCTTTTTAATCATTTACAAGAATTAAACAGATTTATGACACAATTATGAATTTTTTTAGAACTTGTAAACAAGGATTATGACATCAGCCCTCTGGAAAGAGAAGGCCGAACCACAGACATGCGGGACCCACATGCCAGTGAGAGGGAGCGACTGGTCCACCGTAGACCATTTCCATGGGGACGGTCTACGGGGACAGACGACCGACATCAGCCCTCAAGAGAGATCGGTCGGTCGCAATCGAACGGACGTGGAGGGCTCTGGGCTGATGGACGGCCGGGATAGGATCTTATCAGATTGATGGCTTAGATCGAGTGACCACATGGGCGCGGATAGCCACATCGGATGGGGTGCTAAGGTGGCAGCGAGTTGGCGGCCGTGTGGTGCCATGCTAGCACCGAAGTGGGCGGCCACAGGACGGGAATGGGGGTTCTCACCGCGTGACTTTGGAGCGATGACAAGAGCGGGAGACGTCAGATAAGTAGCCGCTCTGGCGGCTTCGGCGGCAACGGAGTGGCGAATGGGGTTCTGTGGAGGCCATGGGCCCCGGGTACCTCAAGGAAGGCAAATACAACCACTCGGATAGAGGGTGGGCTGGCACATGTAATTAGGGATATAGTAGAATTCGGTTTGATGTAACCTTGCATGATAAGGAAAGGAAAATAGTCCTTGCTGGTTACCTTATGTTCTAAGAGGGAAATCCCTTGGTCGAGTCCGACTGGGATTCATACTTTGTAACCTTGCCTCCTCGGTATATCTTCAAGACCTGCGTCGTTATCACAGTCGTAATGTTCGTGGCCGCACCGTGACCACCAAAGACAGGCACAAATTATCTCCCTCATGGGAGTGGCCATTCATTATAGCTAAGGTGACACGCTCAGGGGCTTACTGACTGAAAAACAAAGATGGCACCCTGGTCAACAACTCATAGAACATAGAACAGCTACGTCTTTTCTATACCTAAGCATTGTATTTAGTTTATATATATGAATAAATTTTTTTACTTTGACTCACTACACCGTTTGTTTTCAACCGAGTAGTGAGTCGGGGGCTACATGATGATATTACATCTTTTGTTATTGATTCAAACCAAATTCGAGTTTGTTTTATCTAAATCACAAAGTCTCATAATGATTGTGCTAACTTATACCAGGTATAGACTTCATGGATAAACGTCTTTTAAGTTGGTTCTTATCGCTTGGTATATTTTAGCTAGTCGGATAAGACTAATGATGACTAAGATAACTTAAGCACTCAGGCAGATTTCAACAACAACATAAAAGCACATGTATTCACAATATATACAAACTGCAAGTGTCGTCCATACACAACCTAAGAGTTCTTTGATGCAGATACAATCACGGTGGCAATTCTTCCGCAACGGCTTTGGTAGTTGGATTTGCTTCATTAATCAGCTCGAGTGCCTGCTCTAGTGTAGTTCCTTCAGCAAACCCCTCACTGACTACCTCAATATCCACTCTGGGATAAAGGGACTTCATCATGGCAAGGGCCTGAGTGATTCCTAAGGATGCATGCTGATTGACAAAAGTCTTCAATACCGCCGGAGCTGATTGGAGTCTTTCAAGCACAATAGCTGGTGTAGTGGAGATAGTGCTTGCCTCAGGCTGCAGAATATTCAACAAAGCTTGGGCTGAGTCCATAATAGCACTCCAGGAGTACTCCACTACCTTTATCTGCTCGCCAAATGAGTTGAACTATGATTGTACCTTAACCTTATAGTCTGTCACACAAAGACATGCTATGAGAAGATCTGGCAACTCACCCAACTGGAACTCTGAAGCAGACAAGCAACTTACCTGCAAACTTAGCGTCAACCTTGGACTTTGCCTTCTCAAGGTCTTTCAGATCTTTCCTTAGACGCTCGAGCTCCAGGGACTAGTTTTGTATGGTGGTCTCATGAAGTGCAGTCAGTCATACACAAGAGATCAGCAATGCGAAGAAACTACAGGGAGCTACTCGGCAAACAGAAGGACTTACCCCGGATAGTCCCAATCTTCTCAAACTTTTCATCGCGTAGCTCATTCACCGTAGTCTTTAGCCAGTTTTTCCTCTCCTTGCTTGTGCGTTGGAGTTCATCCTTCTTCGCCTAGAGTCGAGTAAGTTGTGTAATCTAAGGAGTGAGCCTGGCAAATGCCCAGCTCATCTTCTCAGACCGAGTAGTGATTTTCTGCAACAAAACAATCCATTGTCAACACAGCAATGCAATTGGCAACAACAGCTGAGTCAAACCAAGTTAGATCACTCACCTGGACCTGCTGTGAAGCCTTGATGGTGGCTTCGTATATCTCGATCCTCTCCTTGTTGGCAGCCTCTTCATCCAAGGTTAGAGAATCCATGCTCTCATCAGGATTAGTCCAGTGGAATACTCTTGGGGGATTGCATGGTAGATCTCCGAGCAAGGGGACGCCACCTTCTTCAGAAGAAGATGATGATGGCGGCGAAGGAATTGGTGGCCTTGGATCAGCAGGAGGGGCTGGCTCTATGGTGGACTCGGCGACGGGTTCAGCAGCTAGCTCTTGGTTGGGTGGGGCTGGTTCATCAGCCGAGTGCATCGCTTCACTCTCAGGGGCTAGGGCAACACTTGGCTCAGGCTGTGGTGCTTCAGCCTCAGCCTTAGTCGGAGTTGGGTTGGCGACAGGAGCCGGGTTGGCAATGGGGGTTGGTGGCGCAGGCCTCTTGGGGTCTGCGTCACTTGGCTTCTTGCGAATCAACACAACATTCAGAACATTGCAATCTACTTCAAACTACTTGAAGACATAACACAACATACCTCTTGGAAGTCTTGAACCTCCACTCATATGTTTCACGGGAGGAGGGGGAGGGGTAGTGGGGAAGGAGCCCGAAGGCCTATTGCTTGAAGCCGCATCAGCTGGTGCGGGGCCTGAAGGCACGACACTGGGTGGTAGGCAACCTAGGGTAGCCGGCACTACACTCGGGGCAGTCGGCTGTGTCAGCGGTGAGGCTGGAGCTGTGGCGGGAGCTGAGGTCATGTAGTCAGTGTCCTTGATATTCGGACTGCTAGATGCCTTAGTCGGCGTGTATCTTGGCTTTGCCTGGTCCTTCATGGGTTGCTTTCCAGCTCTCGTGGAGCTGGGTTGGTCGGCCAACGGACTGGCTGGCCATTTTCTTGATCCCCCAGTCGGCTGGCTGGGGGGTTTGACTCAAAATCAGCATTCTCATACAAATAATGCATATAAAGACAGTTCATACAATTCAGTTGCACAACAATCATAGCAGGCATTCCAATCAACCATCAAGACAAGGAAGAGTTAAGATCTTACCACCGGCCTTGGCCTGCCCAAGCAAAAAGGCTTGGGGCACTTGTCTACGAGTATTTGGCACGCTACTGCTGAAGTAGCGGTACAGATTATCTATGGTGACATCCTTGTCCACGAAATCGGTGTACTCCTGGATAGGATCGCCCTTGCACTAGTACTCGTACCCCGGGTGGATCTGGCCTTCAAAGGTTGTGTGCGCCGATTCAGGAATAGCCATGCAACCCAGGCTCCAGTCAGCCCTTTCTTCTTCAGGGCCACCAGTTTGTCCATCAGCAGCAGCACCTACACCATATTGGCCTCCAAGGGGATTGCCGACCAATAGTCAAGAACCTTGGGGGGGTTCCCGACAAAGGATAACAGGGAGGGTTCTAGATTGGAGCAGTAGAGCCACTCCTGGTGCCACTCTTTCAAGGAAGTCTTTAGGGGGAGGAGAAGGTAAACCTTCTTCATCTCATTCCGGAGCTAAAGCTCGGCTCCCCCTATGACCTGAGGGTTAGATTTGGATGGTTGGGGTTTGAGATGGTAAAGATAGCGGAACGATTTATACTAGTTCAGGCCTTCGAGATGAGGTAATACCCTACGTCCAGTTGTGGTGTATTGCCTTTGAGGTTGTATGATTCTGATCTTGGTCATCCTGCCCTCAGGGGGTGCCCTGCCTCCCCTTATATACCAGGGAATAGGGTTACGGAGTAGGAATCCCAATCAGACTCCGAACAAGGGATTTTCTTCTAGGAATACAATGTGTTCGACTAAGACTATATCCTTCCCTGTCGTACAGGGTTATGTATGCTGAGTCCTATTGTATCCCTAATTATAAGGTTAGGCCCACCCATTGTCCGAGTGGCCCAATAGCTTCTCATGAGGTACCCGGGGCCCATGGCACCGACAGCAGTCCCTGAGACCTTCATAGTTGAGTCATAGCTGATGCCGAGTGCTCATCCTCCACGGTAAAGAATTCCCGAGTGCATTGCTCCCGAGTACTCTTTGTCCGAGTGTTTCTTCTTCCAAGTCCTCCTTTATGTCAGCTGGCAATGAGGCTATGAAGGGCTTCATTGAAAAATATGAATAATGTGCATCGAATAGGCGCACCTATTAGGTGTAGCCCCCCAACTTTGTGTTTAATTGTGAAACAATTAAACATAAAGTCAAAGATCTTTAACCTTATAGTCTTTTTCGAATAGTATACTACCCAGAAATTAAACTCTTCAGCGTCATGTCAGCTGGAAGAATTTTTGCTCAGGGCAATTGATGGCTAAGCATGTAAGTTGAATACCACTTTTTGGATTTTAACCCAATATGTGGTCAGGTGTGCTTGAGAGATACCTGCATCCCCAATTTTAATAGAGACCAGCTGTTGATCCTTATAAGGATATATCCTCAATACCTGATAAATAATCAAGATACCCGAATGTATACACCTGGCTGTAGGCTTAGCTTGAAGCGATCTGATTATTTGATCGGTTCTTGTAAAATAGCACCTGCATTGTGATTTTAATGCGACCAGCGGGCGACTCAATAGGGCATGCTATTTAAGAACTCATATCTTTGGCCTACTACCGAATAAGCCGGCCTAAACCGACCTACCCAGCGCAGCCCTATTTCAGCGTTGGTAACCTCAATCGGTCAGAGAAATCCTTATCTGCAAGCCTTTTCGACTTATGTTCTGGATGCAGCATGGTTGCCACAGATGCCCGAGTGGATATATTGCAGGATCTGCTTGTGCTCCTTAGGTGTGACACAGTGCATGAGAACTCCGGATGTGCTTTGACGATATAGGTCTTCTCTGACTATGATAAAGGTTTTGCTCTATCGCTTGATTTACTCTGCTTCGTTGTAATAGAAGGATTGGGGTCTTCCAGTCTTGAATAATAATGAGCACCTCTGTAGATTCTAGGTTTGATGCTGCTCCCGACTGAAAGCTCCAGCAGTGGATTGTTGCCATGTTTTTTCTAGATAGGTACCCGAACGCTGCGCTAGCGCAGGATTTGGCTAGCGACCCTCTTGGGGCATATCCAAGCTAACAAAATTGTAGCTGAATAAGATACCCGAACCTCGTATTAGCATAAGATTTGGCTAGCGACCCTCATGGGGTGTACCCTACCCAACAGAGTGATACTCAAACTCCGACTGGTGCCGGAGATCGGTTATTAGCCAAATAAGATACCCAAACCTCACATTAGCATAGGATTTGGCTGGCGACCCTCATGGGGCGTACCTTACCCAATAGAGTGGTACCTGAGCTCTGACTGGTGCCGGAGATCGGTTATTAGCCAAATAAGATATCCAAACCTCGCATTAGCATAGGATTCGGTTGGCGACCCTCATGGGACGTATCTTACCCAGCAGAGTGGTACCCAAGCTCCGACTGGTGCCGGAGATCGATTATTAACTGAATAAGGTACACGAATCTCACATTAGCATAGGATTCGGCTGGCGACCCTCATGGGGCGTACCCTACTCAGCCAAGCGGTACCCAAGCCCCGACTAGCACCGGAGGTCGGTTATTAGCTCACATGGAGCGTACCGAAGTAAAGGTGACATTCGAGTCCTGACTGACGCGAGTACTCGGTCATTAGCCCTCGTGGAGCATTCCAAGTGATTCTTGAAGCGTCGCACTCTAAATGTTTCATGGAAGACTGGTCCAGCCCCCGAGCGTAGGAGATAGGCTCGTAGCCCTGAGTTCATGTTACGCGTATCCAGAACTGGCCCTGCATTATAAACATATCAGATGAGTAGCATCTGATGAAGAAAACAATCACCCAAAGAAAATTTATCTATTTTACAATAGATGTAAATACGTGTTCCTCCTCTTACTGATATTAATTTTTCCCGAGTAGTTGACCTCTTACGTTTAAACACTCTGCCCGACTAGTCATAGCCCCCTAGCATCGGGAGTCAGCTCATGGCTCTTTCCCAAACACGCATTTTGGGTGACTTGAGTTCGTCTTTCATGGAGCGGAGCTTCACGGATCGGAATTTATGCTACTCGAGTATTTTTGCAATCATTGAGAACAAAAACAGAAAATGCACAGAATGTACACCTATTAGGTGTAAACTGCTGTAGCACTGGCGAGGCTGAGTGAGGAATATCATATAAAGGAAGAAAATATTTATCAGAAAGTAACTTAGCTGTTAAGTATTGCACAAGTTGGGAGTGGAGATGCCATCCTTGCATTTGAGCTTTTGAGCCCCCAAACATGTCACTTGTTGTTCTGATAATTTTCAGTTCTAGGAGGTCGAAGACACATGTGACTGACTGCCACAATAAAGTCATCTGACTTGCGTTTGCGGTTCCCAGCTTTAGCTAGGGCCACGTCATTGGTGTCCATCTGCTCCTTCTGTCAAGTGCCTTTTTGTCATCGAGGGCCTCAGCAACAGCGTCGACCGAGTTGGCGTATTTGTTCGCCATGTCGAAAAGGGCCTTGACAGAAGAGGGAGGTTCCCGAGTAAATTTGGCAATGAACGGGGCGTCTTTGACTCCCTCGCGGAAGGCAGCGATGATGACCTCGTCCTTGATCTTCGGGATTGAATTCCTCTTCTCAGAAAACCTCTTGATGAAATCACAAAGAGACTCGTTCTTCCTTTGATGGCACTGATATAGATCGTACTCGGAAGATGGCCTCTCGTACGTTCCTTGGAAATTGGCAATGAAGCGTTCCCGGAGTTCTCCCCAGGAGCCGATTGATCTCTTAGGAAGTCCTGTTAGCCATGTCCTCGTCGGGTCGGCTAGAGCGACTAGGAGGTAGTTAGCCATGGCCTTGTGATCTCCTCCAGCTGCTCGGATTGCCAGAGTGTAGACCGTGAGCCAGGACTTGGGTTGGTCTTCCTGTCGTATTTTTCAATTCCAGTCAGCTTGAATCCTGACGGCCAGTCGACTTGTTGCAGCTCGTGGGTGAAGGCTGGTACACCTTCATCTGTGTGAGGACTCCGACTCCAATTGCGACGGTGAAACCGCTCGTGGTGGAGGCCGAAGTGCTCGTTCTCGTCTTCCAGTCGACGTAGCTCATCTTCCTCTCATTCGTGGCACCGAGCATTGATGTCCTGCTGAAGGTCACGCCGTAGTCGGCCTCGGAGATCCTGGTTGTCCCAACGGTTGTTTTGACGCCACCGGTTGTTGTTGGGGTTGCCGAGTGACATCTGTCATGACTCCGTGTGCGTCTGACTGGAGCTGGCCACTCGGTGTCACGTTGAGGCGGATGAGACTGCCATTGGGGAAGCCGACTTGTTAGTCGGTATGAGTGTATCGCCTGACTGTTGACCTGCTGGTACGTAGCAGCAGTGATCATGGCTTTTATCCTTGCTATAGTCGGGGTGGCCTGATGATCAGGCCCAAACTAGAGCGTGTCCAGCAAAGTTGCAGCGGCTATGACGTTCTGTTGAGGTGTAATGAAGACGTCGTGGTCATCGACTCGGGTTTGGAGGATTTGTTACTGAGCAGTCCGCCTAGCCCTGCGCAGGTCGTCGTTGTGGGTGTGTTGGGGTCTTGTTTCTTTCTCTTGTTGTTCTCGCAGTCGGCGGCCCTCCTCCTCTTGCTGCTCGCGTAGTCGGCGTGCTTCTTGAGTGGGAGCTGAACCCTTGGATATCATAAAGACTTCACGTGGCGGAGAGAAGCTTGCCGACCTGCTGTCCGACATAGAGTCAGAGTCCGACTAAGAGTCAAAGTCGGAATAGTTGAAGGGGGTAATGACGACTCCGACCTCCCTAGATCCAATCTCGAGTGGCTCTGGGCCATATCCAAATTGAACCCCAGAGGATCAGGTTTGCCGCATCGGATGTTGATTGGAGATATCCGTAGCGTTGCCGAGTCCGAACGGGAGATTGACGATCTCTTCCTTTCTTAGCCCGATCTCGGTTGGCTCAAAACCGAGTCCGAGTCAAACACTGAAAGAAAGAGTTGTCCCTAGACTTGGGCATTTTGGAGATCACCGCAGCATGTCGCCAAAGATTGCTGTAGCGTTGAGTAGGCCGACCGGCGTGGAGTCGGCTTGATCCCTGGCCGATCGGATCCAATACGAGTCGGATAGGGTAAGGTTGCCGAATTCATCGGCGATGAAGTCGAGGCTCCCAAAGCAGATTGTTTGCCCGGGGAAGAAGTTGATGCCATCGACTTTGGTGATTGGATCCATCAGGCTTGATGAAGATGATCTCAACGAAGCCCCTACCTAGCGCGCCAACTATCGATGTTTTGTATCGGCAATAAATATATAGGGCTACTCGTCGGACCGAAACTCGATGGATTGCAAAGGAACATGAACGATTTATACTGGTTCAAGCTCTCGAGATGAGGTAATACCCTATGTCTAGTTGTAGTGTATTGCCTTTAAGGTCGTATGATTCTGATCTTGGTCATCCTGCCCTTAGGGGGTGCCCTGCCTCCCCTTTTATACCGGGGGACAGGGTTACAGAGTAGGAATCCTAGTCGGACTCCGACCAAGGGATTTTCTTCTAGAAATACAATGTGCCCGACTAAGACTATATCCTTCCCTATCATACAGGGTTATGTATGCCGAGTCCTATCGTATTCCTAATTACAAGGCTAGGCCCACCCATTGTCCGAGTGGCCCAATAGCTTCTCATGAGGTACCCGGGGCCCATGGCACTGACACCCTATCAAAAAAGGACTCAAAAACCACGATCTCGTGGGAGTCAGGGGTAGGGACGGTCTCACCTTTGGCGGGCCGCCAGTTGATGAGCTCCTTCAGTGGGAGGCATTTGTTCTACTCCAAATGTGCTAGTTTGGAGGAACACGAAGTTGATGTTGGCCAGATCCGTGCTGGGATATAGGGAACGTTAGACGGAGATTTCGGCATGGTTGAGGTCTGAAGAAATGGGAGAAAGCTTATAAATGGAGGAGATTGAGGCTAGATCAAAGAGCTTTGCGGATCTGTGGAGTTTTGCTTGAGCAGCACAAAAACCTTGGCCTTGGAGGCGAAGAGGGCGAAAGGTTTGGGCGCAGATCTGGAAGTTGAAGCGATTTGGCGATTTGGGGAAGAAAGGGCAATCTTCTCTCTTCTAGATGCTTAAAGGGCTACGCTGGGTGGTTGGCTTGGGCCGGCTTGCTCAGTAGTGAGTTGTAATATATGAGTTCCTAAATGGCATGTCCTATTGGGCCGATAGCCAGTTGTGTTAAAATCACAATTTGGGTGCTGTTTTACAGGAGCCCATTAAAATAATCAGATATGCTTCATGTAAAGCCTATGTGCTAGACGTATATGTTGAGGTATCTAAATTATTTAACAGGTACTGAGAATATATCCTTATAAGAATCAATAGCTAGTCTCCATTAAAATTAAGGATACAGGTATCACTCAAGTACACCTCACCACACAGTGGATTTACTCCATAGTGGTACTCGGCTTATATGCTTAGCCAAATTGCCTTGAGCAAAAAAGTTTTTCGGCTAATATAGCTGAAGAGTCCAATTTCTGAGAAACATATCACTTGGGAAAAACTTAAAGGTTAAACATTATTGACTTTATGTTTAATTGTTTCTCAATTATGCATAAAGTCGGGGGCTACACCTAATAGGTGCGCTTATTCAGAGCACGCTATTCATATTTTTCCATGAAGCCCTTCATAGCCTCATTGCCAGCCAACTAGAAGCAGAACTCGGGAGAAGAAATATTCGGACAAAGAGTACTCGGGAGCAATGCACTCGAGAATTCTTCACCGTGGAGGATGGGCACTCGGCGTCAGCTGTGACTTAACTATGAAAGTCTCAGTCGCTACTGTGGAGGCCATAGGCCCCGGGTACCTCAAGGAAGGCAAATACAACCACTCAGATAGAGGGTGGGCCGGCTGATGTAATTAGGGATGTAGTAGAACTTAAATTTATGTAACCTTGCATAACTAGGAAAGGGATATAGTTCTATCCGGTTACTCTATGTTTTAAGAGGGAAATCCCTTGGTCGAGTCTGATTGGGATTCTTATCTTGTAACCTTGCTTCCTTGGTATATAAGGAGAGGCAAGGAGCCCCCTAAGGCATAACCAATCTCACTAGAGAATACAGCAAAAGCAATACACCACAACTGAAAGTAGGGTATTACCTTACCCTGAAGGCCTGAACCAGTATAAACCGACTTATCTTTCGAAGTCCATCGAGTTTCGGTCCGACGAGTAGCCCTAACATCAATATAGCCAATACAAAGCATCGATAGGCCTTAATCTAAATGTTTCTTCAACACTATTGAAGTTACCAAAATTTTGATAAGAATAATTTTAGCCTCAGACCGGCCCCAAGAAATAATTCTACTATTTTGTAAGATAGTTAAACATTTTTTTCACATCCTATGCAACAAAATAGATCCATAAATTAGCCAGATGATGAACTGATTTGTGGAGGCCATGGGCCCCGGGTACCTCAAGGAAGGCAAATGCGACCACTTGGACAAAGGGTGGGTCGTCCCATGTAATTAGGGATATAGTAGAACTCGGCTTCATGTAACCTTTCACGACAAGGAAAGGGATATAGTCCTAGCCGGTTACTCTATGTTCTGAGAAGGAAGTCCCTTGGTCGTGTCCGACTGGGATTCCTATCCTGTAACCTTGCCTCCTCGGTATATATGGAGAGGCAAGTAGCCCCCTGGGGCATCGACACACAGCATAACCAATCTCACCAGAGAATACAGTGAAAGCAATACAACACAACTAGAACTAGGGTATTACCTCACCCCGAGGGCTTAAACCATTATAAATCGTCTTGTCTTTCAAAGTCCATCGATTTTCTGTCCGACGAGTAACCCTACAATCAATATTGCCAATACAAAACATCAATAGTTCACGTGTCATGTAGGGGATTTGTCAAGATCATCGTCAACAAGCCCGATGGATCCAACCACAGGAGTATATGGCATCACCTTCTCTCCCGGACAAGCCATCAGCTTCGGGAGCCTCGACTTTATCGCTGACAAATTCGGCAACCTGACCCTATCCGACTTAGTTTTAGCCCAGTTGGATAAAGATCTATCGGTGCCATGGGCCCGGGGTACCTCATGAGAAGCTATTGGGCCACTCGGACAGAGGATGGGCCTAGCCATGTAATTAGAGATATGATGGAACTCGGCAGACTTAGCCTTGTACGATAAGGAAAATACAGTCCTAGTTGGGTCCGTTATTTCTCTAAGGGGAGATCCCTTGGTCATAATCCGGCTGGGACTCCTACTTTACAACCCTGTCCCCCAGTATATAAGGGGAGGCAGGGCGCCCCATGAGAGCAAGAAGCATCGGATCACCAAGGTCACGATCATACATCCTCAAAGGAAATACACCACAACTGGACGTAGGGTATTACCTCACCTCGAGGGCCTGAACCAGTATAAACTCCCCGTGTTCCTTTGCAGTCCATCAAGTTCAGTCCGACGAGTAGCCCCATATATTTATTGCCGGTGTAAAACATCGACAAGATCAAGCCAACTTTGCACCGGTTGGCCTACTCAACGCTACAGCAGTTTTCAGCAACGTGCTTCGACAATACCCGAAATTTACAAGCCCTAGGGCAACTCTCTTTCCTAGTGTTCAACTCAGACATAGTCCTGAGCCGGTCATGATCGGATCTAGGGGAGATGAGATCGTCAATCCCCTAATCGGACTCAACAACGCCGCAACCATATTCAACTCCAATCTGATGTGGCAAACCCAATTTTTTGAAATTCAACTCAGATACGGCCCAAAGCCACTCGAGATCAGATCTAGGGAAATCGGGGTCATCATCACGCCACTACAATACACGGAATCCGACTCTTAGTTGGACAGTAGCTCGGGAAGCTTTTCTTCTCTATGCGAGGTCTTCATGGCATCCAAGGGATCTACTCCAACACACGATATGCGCCGACTATGCAAACAACAAGAGGAAGAGGCTCACCGATTGCGTGAACAAAAGAAGGAAGAAGATCGATATCTACAGACCGAACGGGAGGCTCGCAACCGCAAGCTATGCAAGACCAGACAGCTAGCGCAGCAAGAAACTTTTCAGACCAGAGTGGGCGACCACGACGTCTTCGTCACTCCACAATAGAACGTTGTGGCCGCTGCCACACTTCTGGATACCCTACAGGTGGAACCTGATCACTGGGCAACACCAACTATAGTCAGGATTAAAGCTATGATAACAGCAGCAATGGTGCAACAATGTCAGCAATCTGGAGACACACTCATCCCATCCAACAAGACAACTTTAGATGCTGTGACATCATCAACTGTGACCCGACGCCAAGCAGCGGGGTTTGACCAGCACCGCTTGGAGTCCAACCGCGCGTCACAAGACCACAACGATGATCAATGGCGGTATCAGCATGACGAACACCGGGATAACCACGATGCCCGAGAACGACTACGACGGGATCTCCACCACGACATCAACGCTCGTTGTCGAGAACGTAAGGAAGATGAACATTGCCGACTGGATGACAAGCACGATCTCTTTGGTCGCCATCACGAGCGCTTCCGCCACCGTAGTTGGAGCTGAAGCCCCCACTCAGACGATGGAGTTCAAGCTTTCACGCACGAGCTACAACAAGTTGACTTGCCATCAGGCTTCAAGCCAACTAGCACAGACAAGTACAATGGCAAGACCAACCCAGAATCCTGGCTGACAATGTACACTCTGGCAATCCGAGTAGCTAGAGGCGACTAGAAGGCCATGGCAAACTATCTCCATGTCGCCCTAGCCGACTTGGCACAGACGTGGTTAATGGGGCTTCCTAGAGGGTCCACTGGCTCCTGGGGGAACTCCGTGAACGCTTTGTGGCCAATTTCCAGGGCACATATGAAAGGCCAGCGTCTGAGTAGGATCTGTATCAATGTCACCAGAGGAAGAACGAATCACTCCGAGACTTCATCAAACGCTTCTCCAAGAAGAGGAACACTATTTCCAAGATCAAAGACGAGATGGTCATTACCGCCTTCCGCAAGGAAGTCAAAGGCACACCGTTCATCGCCAAGTTCACTCGGAAGACGCCAACTACAGTCAAAGCTCTCTTTGAGATGGCCAACAAGTATGCCTCCTCAGCCGAAGCAGTGGCCAAGTTGCAGGAAGACAAGCCCCGACAGAGAGAACGACGTGAGTCGAACGACGCGGCACCATAAAAAACAAGGGACTGCAAGCGAAAATCTGAGGACCTCATCACGGCAGTCGATCGCAATCGTCCTCGACCTCCCAAAACCAAAGATTATCAGAAGGACAAGTGACATGCTTGGGGGCTCAAAAGCTCAAACACAACGATGGCACCCTCATTCCCAACTCGTGGAACACCGAACAGCTAAGTCACTTTTTGATAAATATTTTCTCCTTTATATGATGTTCTTGTCGAAACGAGGCTGGAGGCAACTCACTTCCCTATGGTTTGACTCGGATATGGCTTAGCGCCAGTCTGGATCAGACCTAGGGGATGAGATCGTCAATTCTTCACTCGGCCTTGCTAATGCCGCAACCGCTTACACCTAATAGGTGTACATGCTGCATTTTCTATTTTTGCTCTTAATGGTTGCAAAAGTACTCGAGTAGCATAAATTCCGATCCGTGAAGCTTCGCTCCATGAAAGACAAACTCAAGTCACCTAAAACGCGTGTCCGGGAAAGAGCCATGAGCCGGCTCCCGGCACTCGGGGGCTATGACTAGTGGGGTAGAGTGTAAACGTAAGAAATCAACTACTTGGGGAAATTAAAATAAATAAGAGGAGAAACACATATTTACATACATTGTAAAGTATTTAGATTTTCTTCAAGTGATTGTTCTCTACATCAAATGCTACTTATCCGATATGTTTATAATGTAGGGCTCAGATTCAGATATGCATAAAAGAACTTATGGCTACGAGCCTATCTCCTACGCTCGAGGCCTAGACCAGTCTACCAAGATACACTTGTAGTGCGATGCTTCAATAATAACTCAAAATGCTCCATGAGGGCTACTAACCGAGTACTCATGCTAGTCAAGACTCGGATGTCACCATTACCTTGGTATGCCCCATGCGGGCCAACACCCGACTTTTGGCACCAGTCGAGGTTCGGGTACCACTCAGTTGGACAGGATACGCCCCATGAGGGTCGCCAGCCAAATCCTATGCTTCGGGTACCTTATTCGGCCACTGTCGATATTTTACACCAGCAATAAATATATAGGGCTACTCGCCAGACCGAAACTTGATGGATTGCAAGAACACGAAAGGTTTATACTGGTTCAGGCCCTCGATGTGAGGTAATACCCTACGTCTAGTTATGGTGTATTTTCTTTAAGGATGTATGACTTCTTCTGCCCTCAGGGGGCGCCCTGCCTCCCCTTATATACTGGGAGACAGGTGTCGATGTTTTACACCGGCAATAATGTTATGGGGCTACTCGGCGACCTGGAATTCGATGGATTGCAGAGGAACACAAGAGAATTATACTGGTTCAGGCCCTCGATGTGAGGTAATACCCTACGTCCAGTTGAGGTGTTATTCCTCTAAGGTGGTTTTGCGATCAATGATCTGGCATGCCCTCATGGGGCGCCCTGCCTCCCTTTATATACTAAGGGACAGGGGTACATGGTAAGGATCCCAGTCGGACACGACCAAGGGATTTCCTTCTTAGAGATAGAATCCTATCCGACTAAGGCTATGTTTCCTTATTATACAAGGCACAGCTTGCCGGGTGCTATCTTATCTCTAATTATATG
Organism: Oryza meyeriana var. granulata; assembly: GCA_003991445.1. Taxonomy (NCBI): domain Eukaryota; kingdom Viridiplantae; phylum Streptophyta; class Magnoliopsida; order Poales; family Poaceae; genus Oryza; species Oryza meyeriana. The sequence goes on from RYFJ01000206.1 coordinate 350,965, forward strand.
GTCTGGCCCATCCTCTATCCGAGTGGCCCATGTGCTGGTAATGAGGTACCCGGGGCCCATGGCTCCCACAGTAGCCCCTGAGACCTTCATAGTTGAGTCACAGCTGATGCCGAGTGCTCATCCTCCACGGTGAAGGTTACCCGAGTGCGATGCTCCCGAGTACTCTTTGTCCGAGTAAGTCTTCCCGAGTCCTGCTTCATGTCAGCTGGCAGCGAGGCTATGAAGGGCTTCATGTAGATATATGAATAGTGTGCGCCGAATAGGCGCACCTATTAGGTGTAGCCCCCGACTTTGTGCTTAATTGTGAAGACAATTAAACATAAAGTCAAAGATCTTTAACCTGGAAGTCTTTCCCGAGTAGATTACTTTGGGTATTTGCGACTCTTCGGTATCATGTCAACCGGAATAAACTTTATAGTCTTGCCGAGTAGAAGACTACTCGTATATAGGACTCTTCGACTTCATGTCAGTCGGAATATGAGTTTATAGTCTTTTCCGAGTGGCGTCCCACTCAAAAGCTAGACTCTTCCGCATCATGTCAGCGGGAATAAATATTTATAGTCTCTCCCGAGTAGTGCACTACTCGAAAGTTAGACTCTTCAGCGTCATGTTGGCTGGAATAATGTTGCTCATGGCAACTGATGGCCACGCATGTAGGCCGAGTACCACTTTATGAAAATAAATCCATTACGTGGTCAGGTGTACTCGAGAAAGATACCTGCGTCTCCAATTTTAATGAAGACCAGCCTGTGATCCTTGTAAGGATATATCCTCGAGACCTGTGAGATAAGCAGATACCCAAACATATACGTTTAGCAAAAAGGCTCTCATGAAGCGTATCCGCTTACCTCATCGGTTCCTGTTAGTAGCACCAGCGCTATAATTTCAACTCAGCCTGCAGGCGGCCCACATGGAGCATGCTACTGTAGGAACTCATATCTTGTCGGCCCAATACCGACTGTGCAGGCCTGGGCCCATCTAGTCGGTACAGGCTATAAAAAGACGGGGAGAGAGAAAAAGATTCCGTCGTCTTCCCCAAATCGGCCAATCTCTTCGTCTTCCACCTTCGCACCTAGCTTTTCGCCTCCCGCCCGGCTAGGGTTAGCAGCCGCTGTTCCCCACCCGGACTCGGGCGATTTCAATCCTCCTCGTTTATTCCAAGCCCCCGATTTGCTTTCCCCCAAATCTCACCACCTCCAGTCATGCCGAAGGCGACGAATCCTGCGGGTGCGCCAGGGAGTTCTTGGCTGATTTAATATTGTGGCTCGGTGAAGCTGAGACGGCTGGAGAGCGAGCTGAAGTTGCCCAGCCAAGAAGTGATCCGTTGGCGGTCGGCGAGGGATGAGTCGATCCCCAACCCCCGGCCTGGTGAAACGGTAGTTTTCGCCTCTTTCTTTGATCGGGGCTTGTGTCTTCCGTCTTCTGATTTCTTCCGCCGCATCCTTGATTTCTACGGGCTAGAGTTGGTGCATTTAAATCCCAACTCAATCCTTCAGATCTCCATATTTGTTACTCTTTGCGAGTGCTTTCTGGGTGTTGAACCCCATTTCATCCTCTTCCGACACCTGTTCCATGTCAAGCTTCAACCTTCCAAGAGTAATATCAGTGTGATTGGAGGGGCTGGTCTTCAACTGAGGAGCGATGGGAAGAAAACGTATATCGATTTGCCCTTGAAATCTTCTCTAAAGGGCTGGCACAAGGAGTGGTTTTATTGCGCCGATCTGGCTCCTTCCTTGCGCCCGTTTACTGGTATGCCGCCGACGGTGTTGCCAAGCTGGTCCTCGGAGCCAACCTTTGAAGAACTGGGCCAGGCACATATATTGCTGACGAAGATAGATGACCTCAAGAGGGCCGGCTTGACAGGGCCTTGGGTGTCTCGCCGTTTTCTGACGAGGCGCGTCTAGCCGCTGAAGTTGAGAAGCGCCTTTGGCTGGGCCTTCAAAGGTAAACACGATCCCGACTGAGTGAGCAGCGAGACGGCGGACAAGGGGGCAGTGACCGACACCTTGTTTGGCTACTTCTCCGAAGGGGTGGTTGCCACCGAAGATGATAACCGCCGAGTTGCAGCCTATAGCTTCATCCGGCCGCGGACCAAGGTAACCTTCTACTTTCTTCTGTGGTGAACGCCTGTGGAACGGTGATTGTTTAACCTTGCGTGATGGTATCTCGTCGACTTGCTTGTAGTGGCATGAGGAATTTGATGAAGACTCCCGTCCATTGTCGGCGGTCGCGTCGAAGAAGAGGCCGAGGAGTCCCTCTGCTGCCCAACCCGACTCTAAGAGAGCGGGGAAGAAGCCGATTTTATATCGGGGCGAGGGGGCCATGACAGCGCGCGCCGTGAGCGGCAGCTTGAAAATAAAGGACACCGCTGCCACAACGCCCACGCGGTCGAGTCCCAGGCTGAGACCGGCAGGTTCGGGCCCAACGTTGTCGTGCTCGGTAGCAACGCCACCAAGGGGCCGGCTAGAGCAGAGGCTGATTGGGGCGAAGGAACCCGAGCCAACCATACCAGAGTCGGGGCCGACTCGGGCTGATACGCCTCTGCCATCGATGACGCCGACCGGGCCGACTGCCGATGCCAGCGCTTCGCCGGGGGGCGGGCCGCCCGGCAGGAAGCTGAGGTTCTCCAAGAGGTGCGCTACTCCGGGTCCTCTGTAGTCATTGTATGTTGGAGTAATGTCCTGATGTCTTGCTTCGTCGCGCAGGAAGTGGGCCGATATCGATCTCAAAGAGATTGACCCATCTGCTCCACTTGATGAGCCTGCCCCAGCCGAGCCAGCGGCGGTGAACACACCTGTTGAGCCGGCGGCCAGCCCGGTTGCTGAGACCGAGGTGGCTCCGACTACAGGGCCGCTGCCGCCACCCGACCGAGAGGTGGCTGTTGAAACTGAGGCCCTAGCCCCCGAGGCGCCATACGTCGCTGAAGCGGCGGACGGAGCCCCTAAGCCGGTCCCCAAAATCGTAGGGGAAGGCGGTGCTGAGGCCAGGACCCCGTCGCCGTCGTGGTTATCGTCATCGCCATCGCCGCCGCTGCCGCCACCGCCGGAGATCCCACATCTGCCTCGGATCGAAGCTCCCCCACGTGTGATGCCCCAGACCTTTACGTGGACCACTCGGGACGGTACTGCGAAAAGCTTCAGGCTTGATGAAGTCGTTGCAAGGAGAGAGCGCGAAAGCCTGCTTCGCCCTGCCATCAGCGGGTCCCAAGGGGTCGCGGTATGATTCTTGTAGTAAAGCTCCAGCAATCTTCTTGTTTTGATGTTTGACTCTGTCGTCGGTTTGTTCCTTGTCTCGAGCAGAAGCTCGTCGACCGCAACGAGGCGATGACGGAGATCCTGGTCGAGATGGCTCCCCGCCTCGCGGAATTGCAGCAACTCCGGGCATTGAAGGCCGAGATGGAGGCGCGTCACACGAGGAGGGAGGCCTGGCTGAAGAGTGGCGCCGATCAGCTCAGGGCGGAGACATGGGCCCTAGCCGAGAAGATCAGAGGTAAAATCCTCGAGTGTATCTTCCCGATTGAACCGTTGAGGTATTCATCCAGCCGCGTCGATCCCGACTGCCCGGTGGTGTCATGACTGCACGGTTGAGCTCTTGGCTAATCTGTGGTGCAGTCCTCGAAGCGGAGTTAAAGACCCGAGCAGAGAGGGAGTCGCAGCTGAAGGAGGCTGAAGAAGCCAAGGCCGAGCTTGAAAGGGTCAAGGCTGACCTGACAAAGGCCAACACCGAGCTGGACCGGGAGAAGTCCGAGTTGGAGAAGGCTGTCGTCAAGCTCGGTAAGGAGAAGGCTGAACTGGAGAAAACCGTGGCCGGGTGGGAGGCCGACTACGAAAGTAAGTCCTCAACCCGACTGTGATCTCAGCCAATCCATTAGTTATCCTGTGTGTAGCCGAATTTGACAAGCTTACTTGCCGGCCGATCTGGGCAGGCATGAGAGCTAACGTCCGGGCCCAGTATCGGTTCTACACGGAGGAGATAAGGTTGATCAGGGAGTCACGGGAGGCCCTCGTCGGGTCCGTGAAAGGGCTCCTTGACCTTGTAGATCCCCGCCCAGTGGGGACCAGCTGTAGCAGAATTCCTCAGATAATGGGGCGTCTCGAGGACGCGCCGAGTGCCTTGAAAAGGTACTCGGACGAGCGGGTTGCCGCCGGCGTGGCCCAGACCCTAGCAATGACCAAGTCCATCTACCCGAGGGCGGACATTGAGGCCATCGGGGAGGGATTTTCCGAAGAGACGACGCCCGAGGAAGCGCTGGAGCTGATCGCACAGGCGAAGCCGACTGCTGAAGTAATTACCCGAGACCTGGGTCTGTGAAGGCAATACATTATGTAGTCAGTATGTATATAAGCTTTCATACATGATCATGTGTAAATATGTGTGTCGTGCCGCCAAGCTTATCATTCGGTTGTCATTAGCTTTACCCGACCGTGTAGCATGCACCGAGTTAGTCTGATAGAACTTGATAAAAAACGTTCGGAGTAAGATGCTATACTCGGGCGAGCGCATCAGTCGTGGCAAGGCTTCATAACCGGGGTGAAATAAGCTTGTATGTTATTGACAGAACACATATATACATGCAGCCCCCGACTCACTACTCGGTTGAAACAAGCGGCGTAGTGAGTCAGAAAAACTGTAAACATGGGAAATGTAAAACTCAGGTATAGAAAGGACGTAGCTGTTCTATGTTCCATGAGTTGGTGATGAGGACGCCGTCTTTGGTCTTCAGTCGGTAGGCGCCTGGCCGCGTGACCTCGGCTATAATGAACGGCCCTTCCCAGATGGGGGATAATTTGTGCCTGTCCTTGGTGGTTTGTATCTTCCTTAGAACGAGATCCCCGACCAAAAAGGCGCGGCCACGGACATTGCGATTGTGGTAGCGACGCAGGCCTTGAAGATACCTTGTCGACTGGATTGTAGCGGCGTCTCTTGCTTCTTCCAGCTGATCTAATTCGATCAGTCGAGTGTTGTTGGAGTCGTCTTCGGAGTAAGCCCGGACTCGCGGAGAGCCGAACTGTATCTCTGTCGGTAGCATGGCCTCGGTACCGTAGACCAGGAAGAAAGGGGATTGCCCTGTTGACCGACTAACTGTGGTTCTGAGAGACCAGAGAACGGATGGGAGTTCTTGTACCCACCGACCCGCATATGGTTGTAGTCGGTCAAATATCCTGGCCTTGATGCCTTGCAAGACCATACCGTTGGCTCGCTCATCCTGCCCGTTGCTCCGCGGGTGTGCCACAGATGCATAGCAGATCTTGATGCCGAAATCATCGCAGAAATCTTGGAATAGGCCCGCCACGAACTGAGTACCATTATCGGTGATGATGCGGTTAGGGACTCCGAACCGGTATAATATACTCATGATGAAGTCCTTTGCTCGTGCCGTTGTGATTGTTGCGACGGGTTTAGCCTCAATCCACTTGGTGAACTTATCCACCGTGACGAATAAATGTGTGAACCCCCCTAGCGCTTTCTTGAAGGGCCCGACCATGTCTTTGGCGTCTGTGACTGCTGTGGGCCAGAAGAATCCCTGCCGATAGGCCTTTCCGACTAACGTCCTAGATGCAGCATGGTTGCCACATATGCCCGAGTGTATTGAATGCAGGATCTGCTTGCCTTCCTCGGTGGTGACGCAGCGCATGAGGACGCCGGATGCGCTCCTTCGGTACAGGTCTTCTCCGACTAGCAGGAAGCTTTTGCTCCGACGCTTGACCTGCTCGGCTTGACTGCGATCTTCTGGGAGTTCATCATCCAGAAGGAATTTGACAACAGGACTCCTCCAGTCTTGACATATGTGCAGCACTTCGTCGGTAGCCGGGGTAGGCTCGCCTCCCGACTGCTCTTGTGCCGGTTTCTTCTTGACTGATGGCTCCATAAGTTGCTCGACGAAGATTCCAGTCGGGACTGCTTCTCGTTTGGATCCCATGTTTGCCAGCTCATCTGCCGCGTCGTTGTATTGGCGCAGGACGTGTGTGATTTCCAGCCCGTCGAACTTATTTTCCAGCTTGCGGACCTCCTGACAGTATGCCGCCATTGTATCGTCGAGACAGGTCCAGTCTTTCATGACTTGGTTTACCACGAGTTGGGAATCTCCGCGCACAACCAGTCGACGTATGCCGAGTGATATGGCGATGCGGAGCCCGTGAACGAGTGCCTCGTACTCGGCGACGTTGTGGGAAGCCGGGAAGTGGATTTGTAGAACGTACTTCAGTTTTTCGCCAGTGGGGGATGTCAATATGACTCCAGCCCCGGCGCCACCGATCCGTAGGGAACCGTCGAACTACATTGTCTAGTACTCTAGCTTTGCTGTTGGTATTGGGAGTTGAACTTTTGTCCACTCGGCCACGAAGTCGGCTAGAGCTTGAGATTTGATAGCTGTCCGTGGCTGGAAGGTGATGTCGAACGCCATCAGCTCGAGTGCCCATTTAGCGATCCGGCCAGTGGCCTCGCGATTATGAAGGACATCCCCGAGTGGAAACGCTGTGACCACCGTGACTTGATGTGCTTGAAAGTAGTGCACCAGCTTTCGGACTGTGATGAGTAGGCCGTATAGCAGCTTCTGGACCTGCGGGTATCTCGTTTTGGAGTCGGCAAGGACCTCGCTGACAAAATAGATTGGCCGTTGTGTTTTCTGAATATGACCCTGTTCGGATCGCTCCACTACCAGCACCGTGCTGACTACGTGAGTGGTTGCCGCCAGGTATAGCATTAGCGGTTCCTGGGGTAAGGGTGATGCCAACACGGGAGGTGACGTGAGGAACTGTTTGAAGTCTTCGAAGGCTTGTTGGGCTTCCGGAGTCCATTTGAAGGTGTCCGCCTTTTTGAGGAGCTTGAAGAAAGGCAAGCCCCGTTTGGCCAGTCGGGAGATAAACCGGCTGAGTGCCGCCATGCAACCTGTCAACTTCTGGACGTCTTTGAGGTTGGTCGGGGGCGCCATGTTCCTGATGGCGTTAACTTTCTCCGGGTTGGCCTCGATGCCGCGATGCGAGACGATGAAGCCGAGTAACTTTCCAGACGGCACTCCGAAGGTGCACTTTTCCGGGTTCAACTTCATCTTGAATCTTCGGAGGTTTTGGAAGGTTTCTTCCAAGTCGGCAATGAGATCTTCTCTGGACTTAGTCTTGATTACCACGTCATCGACGTAGGCTTCCACGTTGCGCCCAATCTGAGTGTGCAGACAGCGCTGAATAGCCCGTTGGTAGGTTGCGCCCGCATTTTTCAGACCGAACGGCATTGTGATATAGCAATACGCTCCAAACGGCGTGATGAAAGATGTTTTCAAATAGTCTTGTTCCCTCAGGCTAATTTGATGATATCCCGAGTAGCAGTCGAGAAAGCTGAGTAGGTCGCACCCCGCTGTGGAGTTAACCACCTGATCTATCCTGGGAAGACCAAATGGGTCCTTGGGGCACGCTTTGTTGAGGTCGGTGTAGTCGACGCACATGCGCCATTTACCTTTTTCTTCCGGACCAGAACTGGGTTTGCCAGCCAGTCCGGGTGGTAGACTTCCTTGATGAACCCGGCTGCGAGGAGCTTGGTGATCTCCTCCCGGATAGCATCCTTGCGGTCTTGAGCGAAGCGCCGCAGCCGTTGCTTGACTGGCTTGGCGTCTGGCTTTACGTGTAGGGCGTGCTCGATCACCTCCCTTGGTACGCCCGGCATGTCGGACGGTTTCCATGCGAAGATATCTTTATTGGCCTGGAGGAAGGTGACGAGCGCGTCTTCCTATTTGGGGTCGAGTCCGGTCCCGACTAAGGCAGTCTTGGAGGGGTCGGAAGGGTCCAGGGGGATCTTCTTCGTGTCAGAGTCCGCTGAAATTCCCGACTTCGCTGCTTTTTTCGCCGGAACTGGATCTTGATCGACTTCAGGTGTAGCGGCTTGCCGGATGCTATCGCGCCCGACTGCCGCTTCTTGTGTTTGAGCCAGTTCGCAGCTCTCCTTGTCGCAGGTGAAGGCTTGCTTAGCGTCGCTGCGGACGGAGAGGACTCCTGCTGGCCCGGGCATCTTCAGCACCATGTACGTATAGTGCGGTATCGCCATGAATTTGGCGAGGGCCTGTCATCCGAGTATCGCGTGATACGCGGTCTCGAAGTCGGCGACCTCGAAGCAGATGTTTTCTGTACGGAAGTTGTCCCGCGTGCCGAAGGTTACCGGCAAGGTTATCTGCCCGAGTGGGGTTGATGACAAGCCGGGAATTATCCCATGGAAGGGCGCAGTGCTCGGCCGTAGTTCTGAACGAGGAATTCTCATCTCGTCCAAAGTCTTGGCGAACAGGATGTTGAGCGCACTGCCTCCGTCGATGAGGGTTTTCTTTAGCCTGATATTTTTGACGACCGGGTCCAGGACGAGTGGATATCGTCCTGGGTGGGAAATCCGATCTGGGTGATCTGCGCGATTGAAGGTGATGGCCGTTTCCGACCAGCGCAGGTATTGGGGGGTGTCGGCTGTGGAGACCGTGTTGATGTCGCGTATTGAGAGCTTCTGCTTGCGTTTGGATTCGTACGCAAGTGGTCCCCCAAAGATGTGGTTGAGTTCGGCTTGGGGATCTTGGAAATCTTCAGCCGGGCCTGAGTCTGGCTTATCTTTGTCCTTGTCAGCACCAGACGATGAAGCTTGCTCGGAGGCAAACTTCTTGAGCATGTGGCAGTCCTTGGCCGCGTGCCGGCCTTTGGGGTGAAATGGGCAAGGCCCGCTCATGACTTTCTGATAGTCGTTGTTCCGCTGGGGCCGCGACCGACTGCGCTCCATGTTGGCCACCTCGTTGCCCGACTTCCGCTTGCGGCTGCCAGATTTTTTCTGAGACGGCTCGTTGTCGGCTTTCGCCTTGTTGTCTTTTTGTCGGGGCTCCTTCTTCTCATCGAAGGCCTCAGCGACGGCTTCAGCCGAGTCGGCGTATTTGTTGGCCATGTCGAAAAGAGCCCGGACAGTGGATGGTGGCTTCCGAGTGAACTTCGCGATGAGCGGGGCGTCTTTTACTCCCTTGCGGAAGGCGGCGATGACGACCTCGTCTTTGATACTTGGAATCTGATTGCGCTTCTCGGAAAACCTTTTGATGAATTCACACAGAGACTCGTTCTTCTTTTGATGCAGCTGGTAAAGGTCGTGCTCGGAAGCCGGTCTCTCGTAGGTCCCCTGGAAGTTAGCGATGAACCGCTCCCTGAGTTGTCCCCAGGAACCGATCGACCGCCTTGGGAGGCCTGTCAACCATGTCCTCGCCGAGTCGGCTAATGCGACTGGGAGGTAGTTAGCCATGGCTCTGCTGTCGCCCCCAGCAGCTTGTACTGCTAGGACGTAAACGGTCAGCCAGGACTCTGGGTTGGTCTTGCCGTCGTACTTTTCGATTCCGGTAGGCTTAAAGCCGACTGGCTAGCGGACGTCCTGTAACTCCCGAGTAAAGGCTGGAATGCCTTCGTTATCGTGAGGACTTGGGCTTCGGTTTTGGCGGTGTTGCCGTTCGTAGTGGAGACCGAAGCGCTCGTGTTCATCCTCCAGTTGGCGGCGTTCATCCTCTTCGCGCTCTTCGCGCCGGGCCCTTATGGTGTGGCGAAGATCGCGTTGTATTCGCATTCGGAGGTCTTAATTGGGTCGGCGGTCGTATTGGCGACGCCGCCGGTTGTCGTAGTTGGTATTGCCGAGCGTTGTTTGGCGGGACTCTTCGTGCTGCCAGGTGGAGCCGGCCGCCCGACGTCGCGCTGATGCAGATGACTCCGCCGCTGGAGAGCCCGTCCGATGGGTCGGTATGTGAGTGTTGCCTGACTGTTCTTGCTGCTGGCAAGCGGCAGCAGTAATCATCGCCTTGATCTTGGCGATAGTTGGTGTGGCCTGATGATCCGGCCCAAGCTGGAGCGTGTCCAGCAGAGTTGCGGCGGCCACGACGTTCTGTTGTGGCGTGACGAAGACGTCGTGGTCGCCGACTTTGGTTTGGAGGATCTGCTACTGGGCGGCTCGCCCAGCCTGTCGTAGCCCATCATTGCGAGCTTGGCGGTTGGCCTCCTCTTGTTGTTGTAGTCGGCGCGCCTCCTCTTGCTGCTCCTCTTGCAGTCGGCGCACCTCGGAAGGTGGCGTTGAAGCCATGAAGATCTCGCGGGGGAGGAGGAAGCTTGCCAAGGTGGAGTCCGAGTTGGTGCTCGAACCGCTATCCGACTTGGTGTCGGACTCCGAGTAGTTTATCGGAGTTAGGACGACTCCGACCTCTCTGGATCCAATCTGAAACGGTTCATGACCGTGTCCAAACTGAATCGCTGAAGGTCGGGTCTGCTGCGCGGGTTGTAGATGCACAGCGTCGCCGAATCCGTACGGGAGATTGACGATCTCTCCCCCTCTCTGCCTAACCCGCGCTGGCTCAAGGCCTAGCGCGAGTCGGACGCCGAAGGAGAGAGTTGTCCCGATGTCCGGCGACGTGAGGGACTGTCGTAGTAGATCGTTGAAGGAGATGGCGACGTCCCTGGGGCCGACTGGCGCAACGCCGGCTGGCTCCTCGGCTGGCGAGATTGGATCTGCTTCAGCCAAGGAAAGATTGCCGAGTTGATCGGCGACGAAATCAAGACTCCCGAAGGTGATGGTGTCTCCATTGGAGAGCTTGTAGCCCTTGACTCCGTTGATGGGATCCATCGAATCTGTTGATGAAGAATTCGCCGGGCCCCTACCTGGCGTGCCAACTGTCGATGTTTTACACCGGCAATAATGTTATGGGGCTACTCGGCGACCTGGAATTCGATGGATTGCAGAGGAACACAAGAGAATTATACTGGTTCAGGCCCTCGATGTGAGGTAATACCCTACGTCCAGTTGAGGTGTTATTCCTCTGAGGTGGTTTTGCGATCAATGATCTGGCGTGCCCTCATGGGGCGTCCTGCCTCCCTTTATATACTAAGGGACAGGGGTACATGGTAAGGATCCCAGTCGGACACGACCAAGGGATTTCCTTCTTAGAGATAGAATCCTATCCGACTAAGGCTATGTTTCCTTATTATACAAGGCACAGCTTGCCGGGTGCTATCTTATCTCTAATTACATGGTCTGGCCCATCCTCTATCCGAGTGGCCCATGTGCTGGTAATGAGGTACCCGGGGCCCATGGCTCCCACAACAGGGTTACAAAGTAGGAGTCCTAGCCAGATTACGACCAAGGGATCTCCTCTTAGAGATATAACGTACCCAACTAGGACTGTATTTTTCTTATCGTACAAGGCAAAGTCTGCCGAGCTCCATCATATCTCTAATTACAAGGCTAGGCCCATCCTCTATCCGAGTGGCCCATATGCTTGTCATGAGGTACCCGGGGCCCATGGCCTCCACAGCAGCCCCTGAGACCTTCATAGTTGAGTCACAGCTGATGCCGAGTGCTCATCCTCCACGGTGAAGTGTTCCTGAGTGCATTGCTCCTGAGTACTCTTTGTCCGAGTGTTTCTTCTCCCGAGTCCTGCTTCATGTCAGCTGGCAGTGAGGGTATGAAGGGCTCCATGTAGAAATATGAATAGTGTGCACCGAATAGGTGCACCTATTAGGTGTAGCCGCCAACTTTGTGCTTAATTGTGAAACAATTAAACATAAAGTCAAAGATCTTTAACCTTATAGCCCTTCCCGAGTAGTGCACTACCGGTATATCAGGCTCTTCGGTATCATGTCAACCGGAACAATTTTATAGTCTTTCCTGAGTAGTATGTCACTCAAAAACTAGACTCTTCAGCTTCATGTCAGCTGGAAAATTGTTTATAGTCTTTCCCGAGTAGTATACTACTCGAAAGTTAAACTCTTCAGCATCATGTCGGCTGGAAAAGTGTTTGCTCATGGCAATTATTGGCCAAGCATGTAGGCCGAGTACCACTTTATGGATTTTAACCCAATACGTGGTCAGGTGTACTTGAGAGATATCTGCATCCCAATTTTAATGGAGACCAGCTTGTGATCCTCATAAGGATATATCCTCAATACCTGGTAAATAATCAGGGTATCCGGATGTATACATCCGACTGCCGGCTTAACGTGAACCATATCTAATTATTTAATCGGTTTCCATGGATAGCACCTGCACTGTGATTTTAACACAGCCAGCGAGCAGCCCAATAGAGCGTGCGACTGTAGAAACTCAAATCTTTGGCCTACTACTGAATAAGCCGGCTTAAACCCACCTCCCCAGTACAGCCTTTAAAAAGTAGCATCCGTCGCATGTCAGGATGAGTACTCTAGCGTTGGTAACTGCAATCAGCCAGAAGAATCCTTGTCTGCAAGCCTTTCCGACTTATGTTCTGGATGCAACATGGTTGCCACAGATGCCCGAGTAGGTATATAGCAGGATCTGCTTGCCCTCCTCAGGTGTGACATGGTGCAGGAGAACTCTGGATGCGCTTTGACGACATAGGTCTTCTTTGACTTCGGTAAAGCTGAATAAGGTACTTGAACCTTGCATTAGCATAGGATTCGGCTGGCGACCCTCATGGGGCGTACCCTACCCAACAGAATTATAGCCAAATAAGGTACCTGAACCTTGTATTAGCATAGGATTCAGCTAGCGACCCTCATGGGGCGTATCCAACTTGGCAGAGTGTGACCAAATAAGGTACCCGAACCTAGCATTAGCATAAGATTCGGCTGGCGACCCTCATGGGGTGTACCCTACCTAGCTGAGTGACAGCCGAGCTCCGACTGGTGCCGGAGGTCAGTTATTAGCCCACATGGAGCATAGCCAGGGAAGATGACGTCCTGACTGGCGCAAGTACTCGGTCAGTAGCCCTCATGGAGCATTCCGAGTGATTCTTGGTAGACTGGTCCAGCCCCTGAGCGTAGGAGATAGGCTTGCAGCCTTGAGTTCCTGTCACGCGTATCCGAAGCTAGCCTTGCATTATAAACATATCGGATGAGTAGCATCTGATGATGAAAACAATCACCCGAATAAAATTTATGTATTTTACAACATATGTAAATACGTGTTCTTCCTCTTATTGATATTAATTTCCCTGAGTAGTTGACCCCTTACATTTAAGCACTCTGCCCGACTAGTCATAGCCCCCTAGCGTCAGGAGTTGGCTCATGGCTCTTTCCCAGACATGCGTTTTGGGTGACTTGAGTTCGTCTTTCATGGAGCAAAATTTCACGGATCGGAATTTATGCTACTCGAGTACTTTTGCAATCATTTAAGAGAGAAAACAGAAAAAAGTCCAGCTTGTACACCTATTAGGTGTAAGCGGCTGCGGCATTGGCAAGGCCAAGTGAGAAAATATTTATCAGAAAGCGACTTAGCTATTCGGTATTTGGGAGTGGGGATGCCATCTTTGCGTTTGGGCTTTTGAGCCCCCGAGCATGTCACTTGTTGTTTTGATAACCTCCAGTTGTTGAAGGTCGAAGACTGTTGTGACCGACTGCCACAATGAAGCCGTGTGACTTTGCGTTTGCGGTTCCCAGCTTTAGTCGGGCCCGCGTCATCGGTGTCCTTCTACTTGTTCTATCAGGGTGCCTTTTTGTCATTGAGGGCCTCAGCGATAGCGTCGGCCGAGTGGGCGTACTTGTTCGCCATGTCGAATAGAGCCTTGACAGAGTTGGGAGGCTTCCGAGTAAATTTAGCAATGAATGGGGCGTCCTTGACTCCTTTTCGAAAGGCGGCGATGATGACCTCGTCCTTGATCTTTGGGATTGAGTTTTTCTTCTCAGAAAACCTCTTGATGAAGTCACGAAGAGACTCGTTCTTCCTTTGATGCAACTGATATAAGTCATACTCGAAAGATGGCCTCTCGTATGTCCCCTAGAAGTTGGTGATGAAGCGTTCTCGGAGTTCTCCCCAGGAGCCGATTGATTGCTTGGGAAGCCCTGTTAGCCATGTCCTCGTGGAGTCGGTTTGAGCGACTGGGAGATAGTTAGCCATGGCTTTGTGATCTCCTTCGGCTGCTCGGATTGCCAGAGTGTAGACCGTGAGCCAGGACTCGGGATTGGTCTTGCCGTCGTATTTTTCGATGCCTGTAGGCTTGAAACCCGACGGCCAGTCGACCTGTTGTAGCTCCTCGGTGAAGGCCGCTACGCCTTCATCTACATGAGGGCTCCGACTCTGAATACAGCGGCAAAACCGCTCGTGGTGGAGGCCGAAGCGCTCGTTCTCGTCTTCCAGTCGGTGTTGTTCATCTTCCTCTCGTTCGCGGTGCCGAGCGTTGATGTCCTGCTGAAGGTCACACCGTAGTTGGCCTCGGAGATCCTGATTGTCCCGACGGTCGCTTTGACGCCGCTGGTTGTTGTTGGGGTTGCCAAGTGACGTTTGGCGTGACTCCCTATGCAGCCGACTAGAGCCGGCCGCTCAGCGCCGCTTTGAGGCGGATGAGACTGTCGTTGGGGAAGCTGACCGACTGGTTGGTATGAGGGTATCACCCGACTGTTGGCGCTGCTGGCATGCAGCAGCGGTGATCATAGGTTTTATCCTTGCTATCATCGGGGTGGCCTAGTGATCAGGCCCGAACTGGAGTGTATCCAATAGAGTCGCAACGGCCACGATGTTCTGGTGAGGTATAACGATGATGTCGTGGTCGCCAGCTTGGGTTTAGAGGATTTGTTGCTGAGCAGTCCGCCCAGCCCTGTGCAGGTCATCGTTGTGGGCGTGCAGGCATCTTGCTTCTTCTTGTTGTTGTTCTCGCAGTCGGTAGGCCTCCTGCTCTTGCTGCTCACGTAGTTGGCATGATTCCTGAGTAGGAGTAGAGCCTTTGGATGCCATGAAGATTTCTCGTGGTGGGGAGAAGCTTGCCGAATTGCTGTCCGACCTAGAGTTGGAGTCCGATTGAGAGTCAGAGTCCGACTAAGAGTCGAACTCGAAAAAGTTGATGGGGGTGATTACAACTCCGACCTCCCTAGATCCAATCTCGAAAGGCTCTGGGCCATGTCCGAATTGAACCGCAGGGGATCGGGTCTGCCGCGTGGGATGTAGATTGTAGATGCCTGCGGCGCTGCCGAGTCTGCACGGGAGATTGATGACCTCCCTCCTTTCTAGCCCAACCCCGGCCGGCTCAAGGCCGAGTCCGAGTCGGACGCCGAAGGGGAGAGTTGTCCCAAGACTCGGACAAGTAGAAGATTGCCGCAGCAAGTCGGCGACGGTTGCTGCAGCGTCATGTGGGCCGACTGGCGCGGAGTCGGCTGTTTCCATGGTAGATCGGATCAAGTCCGAGTCAGCCAAGGTGAGGTTGCCGAATTCGTCGGCGATGAAGTCGAGGCTGCCGAACGCGATCGTGTCTCCGGGGGAGAACTTGCTACCGTCGACTCCGGTTGTTGGATCCATCGAGCTTGTTGATGTTGATCTCGCCGAAGCCTCTACCTGGCATGCCAACTGTCGATATTTTACACCAGCAAGAAATATATAGGGCTACTTGCCGGACCAAAACTTGATAGATTGCAAAGGAACACAAAAGGTTTATACTGGTTCAGGCCCTCGATGTGAGGTAATACCCTACGTCCAGTTATGGTGTATTTCCTTTAAGGATGTATGACTTCTTCTGCCCTCAGGGGGCGCCCCGCCTCCCCTTATATACTGGGGGACAGGGTTACAAAGTAGGAGTCCCAGCCGGATTACGACCAAGGGATCTCCTCTTAGAGATATAACGTATCCAACTAGGACTGTATTTTCCTTATCATACAAGGCAAAGTTTGCCGAGCTCCATCATATCTCTAATTACAAGGCTAGACCCATCCTCTATCTGAGTGGCCCATATGCTTGTCATAAGGTACCCGGGGCCCATGGCCTCCACAGCCACAATTTTGCCATGTTGGGTACACCCCATGAGGGTTGCTAGCCGAATCCTGCACTACCGCAGCGTTCGGGTACCTATTTGGCCAAAACAATGAAAGAAGCCATTACTGGGGCTCTCAGTCGGAGGTTGCATCAAATTCGGAACCTACGGAGATGCTCATTATTTTTCAAGACTGGAGAACTCCAATCATTCGATTCCTATTGGCAGATGGACTACCTAAAGATCACAATGAAGACGAGCAAGTCAAGCGATGAAGCAAAAACTTTATCGTAGACGAAGAAGACCTATATCATCGAAGCGCATCCGGAGTTCTCATGTGCTGCGTCATACCTGAGGAGGACAAGCAGATCCTGCAATCTATCCACTCGGGCATCTGTGGCAACCACACTGCATCCAGAATGTTAGTCAGAAAGGCTTACAGACAAAGATTCTTCTGGCCGACTGCGGTTACCAACGCTGAAGCACTCGCCCGATCATGCGAGGGATGTTAATTTTTTGCTCGGCAAATACATCTACCAACACAAGAGTTTCAGACTATCCCAATATCGTGGCCCTTTGTGATCTTGGGGCTTGATATGGTCGGGCCATTCAAGAAGGTGTCAGCAGTGTTTACACATCTTTTCGTCACGGTAGCAAGTTTACAAAGTGGATTGAGGCCAGATCTGTTACTACCATTACTGCGGCCTGGACAAAAGACTTCATATTGAGTATAATCTACGGATTTGGCGTCCCCAGTCGCATCATCACGGACAATGGCACTCAGTTCACGGGCGGCGTATTCAAGGATTTCTATGATGACTTCGGCGTCAAAATCTGCTATGCTTTGGTGGCACACCCCTAAAGCAATCGGCAGGTTGAGCAATGATCAAAATTTTCGGATTTTATAGGGCTACGCTTGTAGGTTGGTTTGGGCCGGCTTATTCAGTAGTGTGCCAATAACATGTCCTATTGGGTCACTAACTAATTGTGTTAAAATCACAACTCGGATGTTGTTTTACAAGAACCAATTAAAATAATCAGATATGCTTCATGCTAAGCCTATAGCTGGACATATATATTTAGATATTTGAATTATTTAACAGGTATTGAGGATATATCCATATAAGGATTAATAGCTAGTCTCCATTAAAATTGGGGATGCAGGTATCACTCAAGTACACCTCATTACACACTGAATCTACTCCATAGTGATATATGGCTTACATACTTAGCCAAATTGCCTTAAGCAAAATTTCTAGCTGATATATAGCTAAAGAGTGCAATTTCTGAGAAACATATCACTAGGGATGAAAGATTTAAAGGTTAAAGATCTTTGACTTTATATTTAATTGTTTCTCAATTAAGCACAAAGTCAGCGACTACACCTAATAGGTGCGCCTATTTGGCGCATACCATTCATATTTTTCCATAAAGCTCTTCAAAGCCTAGTTGCCAGTCAACATGAAGTAGGATTCGAGGGAGAAGTACTCGGACAAAGAGTACTTGGGAGCAATGCACTCGAGAATTTTTCACCGTGGAGGATAAGCACTCGGCCTGAGCTGTGACCCAACTATGAAGGTCTCAGCGGCTACTATGGAGGCCATAGGCCCCGGGTACCTCAAGGAAGACAAAAACGACCACTTGGACAAAAGGCGGGCCATCCGATGTAATTAGAGATATAGCAGAACTCGACTTCATGTAACCTTTCACGACAAGAAAAGGGATATAGTCCTAGCCAGTTACTCTATGTTCTGAGAAGGAAGTGTCTTCCTCCTCGGTATATAAAGAGAGACAAGGAGTTCCTTGAGGCATTGACTTATCTTTTGAAGTCCATTGAGTTTCGGCCCGACGAGTAGCCCTACCATGATGGTTCAAAAAAATGTTTCTTAATATCAAAAGTGGCGGCCTTGCAGGTCGGCCATTTTGCAGGCGGCCCCCTTGCCACCCTCTGGGAGGGCGATTTTTGCCCGGCCAGGGGGCCACCTGTATAAATGGCGGCTACCTGGCCGTTGAGGCAGGGTGCTGCCTGCAAAAGAAAAAAAAATGCCCCCCATCAGGGCGATTTTTTTGTGACTTGGTATAAAACCCTCTCCCAGCCTCCGAAAAATTCATAAAATTCTCAAAAATATTAGAAAAAAGAAGGGAGAGCTAAGAGGGGAGGTGAAGGAAAGCAGTGAAGCTCTGCTGGTTTGCGGATTTGTGTGCAGGTAAAATCTTATATCCCTTTGCAATTTCCATTTGTATTCATAAAGTGATGTAGTAAGTACTAGTTTTTTCATGGGCAAGGGAATGTTAGGTATGGTCTACAGGGTGTAGATCTATCGGAGTTCAGTTCAACGGCTAAGAGCATTGATAGGTTAGCTGAAAGAAGTTAGGTTTATTTTTGTTAGATAAGTAACCCTAGTTCGAGAAATGCTAGGGAGATGGAAATGTGGACGATGACATTTCATTTTTTATAGTCATATTTAGTATACCGTAGGTATGTAGTTGTATAGGTATATTTGTAATGTGTGATTATGGTAATTATCAAAGTATGCACCCCTTATTCAATGGTAAATTTTTGAAATATAATTATGTTTTGACATTTTACAAGTGCGTGTGGTTGGCCTAGCGAGGTATAACTTGTGTTTATTTGGTTATAATGTAGGTTGCAATGGATGTGTTCGGTATGTCCACTCGTCAACGACCGCCGATTGGCGTGCCTCCACCGATGTGTTGGTGTGGAGATGATTGTAAATTTGCAATAAGTGAGAAGGATCACACATACCGGCAAAGGTATTGAATGTGTGCTAATTACGCGTACTCCCCGAAGAAACCCAAGCTGCAAGGGAAGAAAGGGAAGTCGAAGAAGCTGGTGGAGGTAATACGAATTCTCTTGTACTACGAAATGTTTTAACCTTTCTGCTAACAAATTTGCATATGTCAGGGCACCGAAGCCTCCTCCGCCTCTGTGCGAATTTGTGCAGTGGATAGATATGGAGATCCGTCCAGAGGATGCAGAGTATCTTTGCAAGTCACAAGAATGGCACAGGAAGTGCCTCGAACTTCTTTGGGCGGCGGAAGCAGAGTGGGAGGCTGAGCAGAAGAGGAAGGAGGAGAAAGAGCAGCAGGAGAAGGAAGCTCATGAGGCAGACAGGGAGAGGAAGCAGTAGAGGGCACTACGTGCGAAGGAAGCTGGGCCCGGGGCGGCAAGAAAGGGGAAGTACCCACACTGTACACAATAGTTGCATATCTAGTTAGATGTCTGTTTGAAATACCTAAGGCATGTAATAACGATAACTAGAAACATTTCATGTGCCATTTGTACTCGTTGAATGGATAATTTCATTATGTTCGTAAGCAAGTAACATGCGATGTTGGAGTTCGTCCTATGTGTTCTATTGAAATCTATTTATTTATCCCTGCATTACGAATGCATTGATTGCAAAGAACTCTAAGACTAGAGCTAAGGCTGAGGTTGTTCAATAAACAGCGGCCACAATGTACTCCTCAGGGTTCACATATTCGACAAAACCTATGCAAAACCCGTGAATTTTCGAGTTTCGACTTCACAACGAAAGTAGATTCCTGAAAGTGCATCTAACTCCTAAGAGGGTTTTGGTGGATTAATGACAGAGCGGTTAAGGGACTAATGAGTTTATCGAGAATTGTGTAAAGAATTAGTCCCAGGTTGCTTGGTGTGGTGCATGGAGACCCCCACAAAAACATGACGCAAAACGGCGAAGCGACTCAGAGTTTATTTTAAATTCTTTTGAATTTTCTTTTGAGTCGTAGGAGAACCGTACTATCAAGAGGGGTTGCAAACAGTGTTCCAAGACTACTCAAGTGCTTAAGATCCAAATAGCTGAGAGTCTATCACTTTGGCACAACACATACACTTGGGATGGGCTAGTTTCAGTGTCAGGATCGGAGGTTCCTACCCCTGGGGTCGGAGGCTCCGACCAACCTTCTCAGCCAGAGTCTAAGTATTGGCTAGAGGTTTCTACCCCTGGAGTCAGAACCTCCTGGCCAAAATCTGTGAGTAACGGCTAAGTGACGTATGCCAATGCCTATAAAGCCCAAACTTTGTTTCTAGCCATTGATTGGCCATTCCACTTCGTTTCCACTATCTCCTAGCCTCTCCTAAGGTCATTTGAGCTCTTCCAACTAGTTCTAGTGCCTCTTTTGTGATTCTTGTGAGGATCTATTGGGAAATTGAGTGAGTTTTGCTGAGACAAGGTTAGGAGGATCTTGTGCACTTGAGGAGGACGCGAATTGGCTGCTTGGACTTATTTCTCTTGGAAGGAACCTCCTAGATGGTTAGGCGTCACCCGTGAGCTTCCTCTAGTTGTGGATTGTCCTGAGAAAGTTTGTGAAGTTTAACCTCACCTCCGCAAGGAAAAGAGGTAAATTCTAGTGGATACCAAGTTGATCTTCGTGGTCGCTTGGTGAGGCAAGGGGTTGATTGAGACCCGGCTCTTTGGAGCTCCTCAACGGAGACGTAGGATCTTTGTGATCCGAACTTCGGGAAAAATCTTTGTGTCTCCGTTGTGTTTTCTTGTAATTGCCTTATTTTGGTATCTTCGCTTCCCTGCATTTATCTCCTACCCTATTACTTGCACTACACTTAATCCCTATCAAATTTATCCATTATTGAAGTGTCTTGGTAGAGTCAGAACACCAGGGTCGGAACCTCCGACGTTCTTGGCCGGAACCTCCGACCAGCCCGGGAGAGCCGGTCGGAGCCTCCTACCATTTTGGTCGGAGGTTCCTACCAGAATTTTACCGCTGCATTTGGAGAATTTTTCAGGAACGCCTATTCACCCCCCTCTAGGCGACATCAACGGGCTTTCAATTGGTATCAGAGCCTAAACTCCTAAGAAGCTTAACCGCTTGGAGTTGATCCGAGGATATCGACTAAGAAGGTGGTTGATTCTACCGAAGTTCAAGAAGACGGAGATGGCTCAACTACCAAGTCGGGTGGAAGGAAGGGAGCTGCTTTTGACCTTGATTACAACAAGTTTATTCCTCCTCCTTAGCAATTCATCTCCGTGTCTTCCGGACGCGCTCCCCATTTTGACGGGACCTTCTATAGCACGTGGAAGCACCAGATGAAATTGCATCTAATCTCGTTGCATCCAAGTGTTTGGAAGATTGTGTGCACAGGTGTGACAGTTGCTCTGGAGGAAGGAGAGGAACCTACACCGGCTCAAGAGGCTCTCATCCACCGCAATGCTCAAGCCACAAGCATCATCCTCAACTCCTTGAGTCCCGAGGAATTCAACAAGGTGGACCAACTTGAGGAAGCCAAGGAGATTTGGGATACGCTTCAATTGGCGCATGAAGGATCCCCGATGTGTGAGAGTCAAAGATCGAGTTGCTTGAGAGGCAACTTGGGCGGTTCATGATGGAAGACAACGAGACGCCACAAGAGATGTACGATCGCATGATGGTCTTGGTGGTGAAGACATGACCGGTCATATGGTGGTCAAGAGGCTTCTCCGCGCGATCGCCCCAAGAAATCCCACCTTGGTAACCCTCATCCGGGAGATGAAGAACTTTAAGAGACTCACCCCAAGCGACGTTCTCTCGAGGATCATCTCACATGAGCTACTCAAAGAGGAAGCCAAGGAGGTCAAGCAACTTGCCAGAAGTGCCGCAATCGCCAAGAACAAGGAAGTTGCTTTGAAGGCAAAGAAGAAGCAAGTTTCAAGTGACTCCAAGAGTGAAGATGAAGACTTCGCTCTTGTGGTGAGGAAGCTCAAGCACTTTCTTCGTCAAGGCGGCTTCGGCAAGGACAAAAAGGAGGATGACAAAGGAAGGAGGCAATCCAAGCGGGCATGCTACAAATGCAAGGAATACGGCCATTTCATCGCCGATTGCCTCAAGCTCAAGAACAAGGGTGGCAAGTCCAAGTTGGTCAAGAAGAAGACCGGACGTGCTCACATTGGAGAGGAGTGGTTCTCCAATGATGAGGACGATGATAAGGAAGAAGGCGATAAAAGAGGGGTTGCCACAATTGCTATCAAGTCATCGTCGACGTTCGAGGAGCGTCTCTTTGACAACTTGAGCGACAACGACCATTGTGAGCCCACTTGCCTAATGGCACAAGGGCGAAAGGTACCTCCCCATCCAAATCTCCTCAAATCGATGATGATGATCTTAGTGATGATGAAAGTGAGAATGATACGGATGAGATGCTCAAGGGTTTTAGCAAACCGGCCATGTTACAATTGGCAAAGCTTATGAAGACATTGGAGAGTAAAGAGAAGTCCCTCAAAAGGCAAGAGGACTTGCTCATCCTTGAGAAAGAGAGAAACTTTGCCCTAGAGGAGAACTTGGCTAAGGAGAAGAAGAGGATTGAGGAATTGATCAAAGAGCTCTCTTTGGTCAATGACTCAATGATTAACCTAAAGAGTGTGAATGAAACACTTCAAGAAAACTTTGTGAAATTGGATCAAAATCACAAAGCTCTTGAAGTGCAATTTGACACTCTTTGGAATAGCACCTCCATCTCGAATGAGGTCATCAAGATTTCCAATGCCTCCACAAGCAACGGTTGTGCAAAATGCTATAATTATGATTTAGATGCATATGCTACTAACCTTGAAACTTTGGAGGCGATTAAAAAGGAGAATGAGCAATTAGGTACCTTGGTCAAGTTTGGATGTTTGAAAACATTCCAATCCAAGGGTGCCCTCTACAAAACCGTCACTACCCACACCAACAAGAATGGCCATGGTCTTGGCTTCTATCCTCATGAAAGCAAGCCATCCAGAAGAACCATGGTCAATGGAAAGAAATGCCTGAAGTTCGTAAAACAAGGATGTTCATCGCAAGCCAAGTAGGCAAAACGTTCCTCGGTCAGTCTGGGGGCTGAAAGCTCCGACCATAGTGGTCGGAGGTTCCGACCCAGCCTCTCGGCCAGGCAGAGAAGGCTGGTCGGAGGTTCTGGCCAGTTCTTCTAGGCAGACCGAGAGGTCTGGTAGGAGGCTCCAACCAAAATGGTAGGAGGTTCCGACCAGCCAACCCAGGCAGACAGAGAGGACTGGTAGGAGGCTCCGACCCAAATGGTAGGAGGCTCCAACCAGAAAAACTGTACTATGAATCATATGAGATCACCAAGGATCACCGCGGTAAAGTGATTGCTCATTTCATTAGTGATTGCTATGAGGAGTACGGTCTTGTGTGTGGGTGCCCAAGGCACTTGTGACTAATGCTAAAGGACCTAAACTTAGACAAGTTTGGGTACCTAAATTCCAAGCTTGATTCCTTTTGTAGGCATACTCCTTCGGTGGATCGAGTTGGGTTGTTGACAGCGGATGCACCAACCACATGACGGGCGAGAGGAGTATGTTTGCAACTCTTGACGAGAATGGAGGAGATCACGACAATATTGTCTTTAGAGATGATGGCAAGGGCAAGGTAATGGGTCTAGATAAAATTGCCATCTCCAACAATCTATCTTCTCGTCAAGTCCTTAAGTTACAATCTATTATCGGTGCCTCAATTGTGCAAATTGGGCTATAATTGCTTGTTTGCCAACGAGAATGTTACTGTCTTTAGAAGAGATGATAATTCTATCGCATTCAAGAGAAGATTGAAGGGAGATCTTTATCTAGTGGACTTTGACCTAGATAAAGTGAATCCAGAGGCTTGCTTGATTGCAAAATCCTCAATGGGGTGGCTTTGGCATCGAAAGCTATCCCATGCGGGGATGAGGAACTTATCGAATCTTCTAAAGGGGGAGCACATCCTCGGGCTATCTAACGTCACATTTGAGAAAGACCGTGTGTGTAACGCTTGTCAAGCCGGAAAGCAAGTTGGGAACCCACACCCCGTGAAGAACATCATGACTACCTCAAGGCCATTGGAACTACTTCACATGGATCTCTTTAGTCCCGTGGCCTACCTAAGCATCGGTGGTAACAAATATGGGCTCGTAATTGTTGATGATTTTTCTCGCTTCATTTGGGTGTTCTTTTTGCAAGATAAGAGTGAAACCCAAGAAATTTTTAAAAAATTCGCAAAGCGAGCCCAAAACGAGTTTGGGCTCAAAATCAAGAAAGTTAGGAGCGACAATGGGGGGGGGGGGGAGTTCAAGAATACTCAAGTGGAGGAATTTCTTGATGATGAGGGGATTAAGCACGAGTTCTCTGCTCCATATGATCCACCTCAAAATGGAGTGGTGGAGAGGAAGAACCGGTCTCTTGTCGAGATGGCAAGGACTATGCTAGATGAATACAAGACCTCGGATATATTTTGGCCGGAGGCGGTGAACACCGTGTGTCACGCGCTAAATCACCTTTACCTCTACAAACTTCTCAAAAAGACAGCATATGAACTCCTCACCGGTAACAAACCCAAGGTCTCCTATTTTTGTGTTTTTGGTTGCAAATGCTTCATTTTAAGTAAGAGACCTCGCTCATCCAAGTTTGCTCCAAAAGTGGATGAAGGATTCCTACTCGGATATGAGTTAAATGCTCACGCCTATTGTGTTTTCAACAAAGTCTCCGGAATTATTGAAAGCACGAGAGATGTGACATTTGATGAAACTAACGGCTCCCAAGTGGAGCAAGTTGAGCTTGAGATGCTAGGTGAAGGAGTTACGGGACACAACATCGAGAAAAAGGCAATTGGAGAGGTGAGGCCGCTAGAAGATTCGGAGGAGCAAAGAGGCACCGAACAAGCTCCTTCCACTCAAGCGGTGCCTCCAAGCACAAGAGTTGATCAAGAGGACGATCTAACACGAGTGGATGGGATCGATGCCGAGGGCACTAGTGAGCCAAGAGACACCGTGCGAGCTCAAGTCCCCTCGGTGCACCATCCAAGAATTCACCACACCATACAAAGAGATCATCCCATCGACAACATTCTTGGTGATATCCAAAAAGGGGTAACCACTTGCTCTCGGCTCGCTAACTTTTGTGAAAATTACTCTTTTGTCTCGTCTTTGGAGCCAATTAGGGTAGAGGATGCACTTGGTGATCCAAATTGGGTGATAGCCATGCAAGATGAGTTGAACAACTTCATCCGCAATCAAGTATGGTCATTAGTAGAAAGACCCAAACAAAACGTCATCGGCACCAAGTGGGTCTTCCGCAACAAGCAAGACAAAAATGAAGTGGTTACTTGCAACAAAGCACGGCTGGTGGCTCAAGGGTTCACTCAAGTCGAGGGCCTCGACTTCAGTGAAACCTTTACGCCGGTTGCTCGCCTTGAGTCCATTCGAATTTTATTAGCCTATGCCGCTAACCATGATTTTAAGCTTTATCAAATGGACATTAAGAATGTTTTTCTCAATGGACCAATCTCTAAGTTGGTGTATGTGGAGCAACCACCCGGGTTTGAAGATGCCAAACATCCAAATCATGTGTACAAGCTTCACAAGAGGCTCTACGGGCTCAAGCAAGCCCTTAGAGCTTGGTATAAATGTCTTCGTGACTTTCTACAAAAAATGGCTTTGAAATAGGTAAAGCCGATACTACTCTCTTCACTAAGAAATTCAAGAATGACTTATTTATGTGGCAAAATTTATGTCGATGACATAATCTTTGGCTCTAATAATCCTTCTTTTAGTGAAGAATTTAGCAAGATCATGACTAGGAGGTTCGAGATGTCGATGATGGGGAGCTCACTTTCTTCCTAGGGCTTCAAGTCAAGCAACAAAAGGATGGAACCTTCATCTCACAATCAAAGTATCTCAAGGACATTCTCAAGAAATTCGAGATGGAGGGAGCCAAATCCATCAAGACTCCAATGCCAATAAATGGATATCTCGACCTCGACGACAACGGCAAACCGGTAGATCAAAAGGTATATTGCTCCATGATTGGATCTCTTCTTTATCTTTGTGCATCTAGACCGGATATTGTGCTTAGTGTGTGCATGTGCACTCGCTTTCAAGCGGCGCCTAAAGAATATCATCTTATTACTGTTAAGAGAATTCTAAGATATTTGGTGCACACTCCAAATTTCGGTCTTTGGTACCCTAAGGGTTGTGATTTTGAGCTAATTGGCTATTCCGATTCCGATTATGCCGGGTCTAAGGTTGACCGCAAGAGCATAACTGGGACTTATCAATTTCTTGGACGGTCTCTAGTTTCTTAGGCCTCCAAGAAGTAAAACTCCATTGCCCTATCCACCGCCGAGGCGGAGTACATAGCCGCCGGCTCGTGTTGTGCTCAACTCCTTTGGATGAAACAAACTCTTTAAGACTATGGCTACATAATGACCAAAATCTCACTCCTTTGTGACAATGAGAGCGCCATCAAAATAGCCAATAATCCCATCCAACACTCAAGAACCAAACATATTGACATACGCCACCACTTCTTAAGAGACCACAAAGTCAAAGGAGATATCGCCATTACCCATGTGAGAACCGAACACCAACTTGTCGATATCTTCACCAAGCCCTTAGATGAGAAGAGGTTTTGCGAGCTCAGGAGTGAGCTCAATATCTTAGATTCTCAAAACATTGCATGACTAAGTGCTTGACTAATCAATAGTCACGAATGGGTCAAAAGGATGTCAATCAAAGTGTGCTTCCGTGTTTTTGAGGCCTCTTCTTGTGTAGAAAATGGTCTTAACACCAGGAATGGAGTTTCAATATTCCCTATGTCTCATAAAAACACATTTTCTCAAAATATTGTGAAAATCCTTGTGTGCTAGTTTTCCATTACGAAAATTTGGTTCTTCTCTTTGTTAAACTTTATTTATGACCATTGTTATGTGCTTATTGATTGCTGCTAGTCACATATGGGTCAACGGAAAATCATGTCCACTTCCTTTGGGCCAAGATACACTTGTTTTCTTCCTTCTAGAAAAATCCAGTCGGAGGTTCTAACCATAGGGCTAGAGGCTCCGACTCATACCCCTTGCTCAAAAACCGGGCCGGAAGCTCCGGCCCCAAAGCTTGGAGGTTCCGGCCGTTCGACGGTTTTTAGTCTCCTGTGGACGGCTGGAAGCTCTTCTCTCTCCTCATTTCATCCCCACTTAGCCCTAACTCGCTCCCATTCCCCATTTGGGCGATTTTCACCTCTAACCATCAAAAATCTTCGGGCATTCACGTTTCCTTTCTCTTTGGTGGTCGGAGACTCCGTCCCGTCGATATTTTTGTGCTTCCTCATCACAAGGTATTGGTTTCGATCTCTTTCCTTAGGTTTTTCATATTTTTGACCCGACATCCCTAGAACTAGTTTCCCTTGATGGAAAACCTCCTTGGACATCCCTAGAACATCGATCTATAGTCTTGCATCAAATGCATTGGCTAGTTTTGAAGGTCAAAGTTGCAGCCATGTGTCTGCCGGAAGTTCCGGTCCTCAAGGAGGTTCCGACCGGCACACTCGGCCTAGCCGAGAGGGCTGGCCGGAGGCTCCGACCCTTGGGTCAGACCTTCCGACCGGCAATCTCTGCTAGCCTATGTAACCTTGGTTCTTCTAATAAATTTTTGACCTCAGTACTTTCCTTGATTCCATGGTCGTATCTCAATGTCAATGACTCAAGAGAAGCATCAAAAGGCAAGACAAGATGTCTCCACCTCCGGTACCCAAAGTGATCAGGAGTCACCTCCTAGGCGAGCTGACAAGGGCAAGGGACCGGCTCGTGCTAGCAGTAGCAGGAGGGCAGGCGGAGACAAGAGGGCCGCTACACAGCCTACATCTACTAGATAGACTCGCAACCCTACCTTGGTGATTAGGGATTCAGATGCACCACCGCCACCCAGGCGTGGTGGATCTCGCAGTGGTGGCACTCGTAGTTCTGGCAGTGGAACTTTCGATGACCCAATCCGAGTGATCAAGCATAGGGCTGTCAGCACTACTCCCTTTGGCCACATTGTTAGGCAACATTTTGATTATCTGCACGATGTGGCAAGGGAGGTAGAGACAGGAAGCAGAACCCAGATACTCTCCCAAAGGAGTTATCAGACCCCTGCTTTGTTACTGCTGTCCAGGTGGACTGGTACAACTCAGTTTTCATGAGTCGACCCAAGTCGGTCATGAAGATGAAGTATATTGACTGGGAGTACATGCAGCGCCAGAAGGGGCGGATCTTCAAGGATGTGATAAAGCTTTGCCTCAACAAGGACATTGGAGGTATCATGGGCCTACAGTACAACTGGAGTGGGAAAGTGATCGATCAGTTTTACACAACTGTGTTCTTTGAGGAGAGTCCACAGCATGAGCTTCAGATGAGATGGCGGACTTAGGGTGTGGAGTACATCATCACTATCTCTCAGTTCGCGGCCATTTTGGGATTGGACCATGATGATCTCAACAGGCCGAATCTGCACAGTGAGAAGACGATGCCAATTCAGAGGACCTTGTTTCTATATGCCGATGGGGCACCCAGAAACTGCATGGGCACAACCAAGGGGCTTCTTCCTCCCTACAAGATTCTTCTGAACATGATCAGAGTAACTCTTTCTCCTAAGGCTGGTGATGCCACAGCTCTTCCCGCTCGCCACTACACTTTGCTTGCAGGGTTGAGGAGAAATCAGCCACCTGTCAGTGTCATGAAGTACATTTGGTTTGAGATCTTCAACATCGTGGTGGAGCCCAAAAGAGTATGCACCTATGCTCCTTATATCATGAAGATAATAGAGGAAGTGTCTAGACTAGTGTTCGAGAAGAAGGTGAAGCACAAGGCTTACCGTCCACCAGCTCCAACCGAAGTGAAGTTTCCTTCAGCTACCTCTCGGTCCGGCTCTTCTTCTCAGTCTTCCGAGTCACCTATCAAGAAGGCACTCAAGGCCATCTTCAACATCTGTACTAAGAACGCTGTAAAGATTAAGAAGATGGAGCGCCGGCAGAAGGAGATGTTGAGAGATGCCGGCAAGACAGTCTCCGATGACTCTTCAGATGAGGTGTTTGAGGATCCCTTTGCTATCTATGAGACTGCTCAGCACATCGCCAGTTGTGCAGGTCCTTCCACAAGACCTTTTGGAGATTCTGAGTCTGAGGCAGCTTCTGATGAAGACACAAAGGAGGACTCCTATCATGATGATGATAATAGGAAGGATGATGAGGAGGATGGGGACAGTAGTGAGGATAATGGTGATGAGGATGATGAGCCTGTAGCAGCTCTTTCATCAGTTCAACATGCCTTTGTGCCAGATGTTCCATCCTTCCAGCCTGGCTTTATACCTGTAGCTCCCTCTTTTCAGCCAGTCTATGACATTCCTCCCATCATTGAGAGGGATGATGATGCCGCCAGTGGCAATACAGAGATTATTGCCCCTGATGATGAGACTGGCACTGCAGGCAGTACAGCGTCCGGCGACACTGAGATCATCACCTCCAACGATGACTTAGCTCTTTCTTCACCTGGTTTTCCTCTCTTTTTGGTGCCTTGATGCCAAAAGGAGAGAAAATTCAGAATGAAGGGGCCTCTTCTCACTTTTGTTGGCTGCTCTGTAGTATGGCTGGAACCTCCGGCCCTGAGGCCAGAGGTTCCGACCCCCCTGTCCTATCTTTAGGTTTTCTAGATTTCTAATTGGCTTGTGGACATGTATTGACCATATTCTGTGATGTAATGAATGTTTAATTGCTTCTAGTTTAATTTCCGTTTTAAATCTATTCTTGTGATGCCCCATGCAATATGATGTGATGTTTATTTCTCATGTTTTGTGTGTTTGCCATGTCATATGCAATTTATATACTGTCTATCATGTCATACTTTGCACCCTACGGATGAAAATAGATGAATGAGGCTTTCCATGTTTCTCAAATACTCAATATGCATATATTCTTCACTCTCACTAATATATGCATATTTCTAGGGGGAGTCAAATTCATCTCTTTTCATTCAAAATCAAACTTATATATTCATTTTGTTGTAAGCTTTAACCGTGTTGTCATCAATCACCAAAAAGGGGGAGATTGAAAGTGCATCTAACCCCTAAGTGAGTTTTGGTGAATTAATGACAAAGCGGTTAAGGGACTAATGAGTTTATCGAGAATTGTGCAGAGAATTAGTCCCAGGTTGCTTGGTGTGGTGCATGGAGACCCCCACAAAAATATGACGCAAAACGGCGAAGCGACTTGGAGTTTATTTTAAATTCTTTTGAATTTTTTTTGAGTCATAGGAGAACCGTACTATAAAGAGGGGTTGCAAACAGTGTTCTAAGACCACTCAAGTGCTTAAGATCCAAATAGCTGAGAGTCCATCACTTGGGCACAACACATACGCTTGGGATGGGCTAGTTTCAGTGTCAGGGTCGGATGTTCCTACCCCTAGGGTCGGAGGCTCCTACCAACCTTCTCAGCCAGAGTCTAAGTGTTGGTCGGAGGAAACATCGTATGAACCGATGGATAGGGGAATTTACCTCTGCAGGGGCCAGCTGGCTGACTGGAACCCTGCTAGTGCACTCCTGCTACAGGAGGGCGAACTCCTGCTCCAGTGGGCTGTGAAGGGTGCTGAGGTATAGCTATAGGAGGTACCGCGTCGACTACATGACAAGTGAGCGCACGAATCACTATATGCATCGACCTACGGATCCTCCCGAAAGTCATCGTCTGCTCCTCCGCACTCAGCACGATCCCAACATCCAGCCGTCCGAACGACCCGTCCGATCGCACGGGCGTAATGGATCAGTCCCTTGTCCACCATGTGCCCTGTCGTGCTGGTGAACATCATCCAGCCGAACAGCTAGAACAGGTACGCCTCCAAGCTCCATTGCACTAAGTAGTCGTCGGTGTCAGGGTGGAGCTGATCAGGCTACAAAGTAAGATTATTGTTAGTTCCACTGTTGCTTTATAGATTGGGCGATTATAAATCTAACAAATATACGACTTACAGTGAACTATAGCAGCCATACCTTTGAGGGGCCGCTCGTAGTGTAAGGAGGTAGCGAACCCGGCGCACCAAGTCCAGGCAGGCGCTGCACTTGAGCGAACCGAACAGTGATGTCCTGCGCCCATCCATGCACCCGTCAACTGGACCCAGAGCATCCCCTGCGAGGGGAAGCCTAGCGGGTATGACACGTCCTGAAGTGTGGGAGCCATCTCGCCGCACAGTAGGTGGAACGTGTGCGTCTCCGGTCTCTAGCGATTCACAAGTGCTGCCAGAAGTGACCGATCAGCGTCCCACAGCCTCGCAGGGTCCCTCTCATCCGGTGTGGGCTTGACTAGCCTGCACAGCGGAAGAAGTCCAGTCTCATGCAACCTGCAGAATATAGCACCGTAGTCAATATTGCGAAACATAGATATCGTTCTATAACTAAGATCAAGCACGCAACATAGCATGAGAACTTAAGTTATAGAATCTCTATTACATTGATACATGGACTAACACTACACCGCAACACCACCAAATGCACGAGAACATCTAGGATGGGGTCGCCTTGAAGTGGTGCCTTCACCCGGAGACGACTATCATCAGTGCCTGAACCCGATGGTCCAGCTTCCGCCGCACTCTGGCCCGTTGTATCTTTTGGACATTTCTTGTAAGTATGGCCTTTCTGGTCGCACTTTGAACAACGTTTACACTTTCCACCCGCTTCTGACTTATCCATGTCATTACAAATGTGTCTTGTCTTGCGGCGACCTGCTTTGTTCCTCAATTTTGTTAGGTCAAGAATGTATATAACTTGGAGATGCTCAGCAGTAAATGTCCCCGCAATACCAAAGCCGTATATCTCACCACTCCAGATACTGAAGATTGCTTCTTTCCTAAAATAAGGTGAGACAAAATGACGTGCTTTTGTCCTGCATTTAGCGCTCGCGGCAATAACGTGAGAACATGGCTTGTAGAGCAGAGTAGACTTTCGGCACGAGCACTTGCAGGTCCCATCTTCCTTCAGCACGCACTCCTGCATAACTCTTTTACGGTAGATTCCACACATGCCCTTGTCGACACACAATATTTCAAATCTGTGCCCTTGTGTACCTTGAGGTATAGCTCGATGTCTTCGGGACTTATTACTTTTATCTAGCATGTACTTAGTCAGTAATATGCCAAAGAAAAGATTATTGTCTGGCATGGAGGGGCCCGTTGCTTTGAACCGATCTCTAAAGTACGTGCATGTACCATGCAAGATAAATTCAATAATGCCAATAAGTGGAAGCCCTCGAACACCATGCATCACTTAGTTGTAAACCTCTGTCAAATTTATGGTCATTATGCCGAATCGAGAACCATCTTTATCAAACAACATGGTTCATTTCTCCTTTGGCTCATTCTCAATCCACTCCGAAAATTTTCTAATCGACGATGCCGACCTTCTTCTTATACGAGATCCATCACTTGGGAGAGGTCCAAGAGCTTGTGGAGCCTCATCCCCCACAAGGGTAGCCCTCTTAGACTGCTCCTCTATTTGTTTAGACGTCAGCTCATCCAACCTCCTCTAAAGCTCATTGAATTTTTTTTCTCTTAATTCTGGGTGCACAATCTCTTGAAAAGATCCATAAGGTGTTTGTTCTTAAACTGCCTATAGAAATTAGCACCCATATGATGTATGCACCATCAACTTCGAACATTGGACCACCTTGGTGGGTACCCCTTGTCTACACAAACCATCCCTCAATTCCTCAATTGCCCACAGCAAGCCGGCGTGACGGTCATATATTAGGTATACGTTTGGCCTCATCCGTACAACTGCAAACTTAACCCGTTCTAGGAACCAGTACCAGCTAGCAGTGTTCTTGCTCTCAACAAAAGCAAAAGCCACGGTAGAACTTGGTTATTCCCGTCAACTCCAATTACTGTTAATATCTGTCCTCTGTACTTTCCAGTCAGGAATGTTCCATCAATGCAGAGGATAGGACGACAATGCACAAATGCCTGAATACAAGCACCTAATGCAAAGAATACCTGTTGCAACATATTTTGGTTACGATGGTCAATTGATGAGAAAGCTTTCAGTTCGTAGTAGGTCTCCGGATTTCTCTGAAGAATGCAGGCTAAAAGACAAGGCAAATTATCATATGATGCTTCAAATGTGCCAAACCTCATCTTCGCAACCTTCTGTTTCGCCCTCCATGCCTTCATATAGTTAATTGTGTATTTGAAGTTTTCTTCAATATGCTTAACAATTGACCTTGATTCGTACCCCAGGTTGTTCACAACGTGGGAGTACATCTCTTTTATAATAAATGCAGATGTCATATTTCTATGGTATTTTTTTGACCCCTTGTAAGTGATAAGAGTGCTCGGTCACGATTGACACTTGCAAATAATCCTTCCATTTACCTTTGAACGCATGCACCTGTCATGGACACCCATTCTTCACACACTTCACTTTATACACCGACTTGCTTGACTTCACGACTCAGAACTCCCTCTGAAGTGACACCGCCTATTTGTTTCACTGCCTTCTTCAAATTCTCTATGTATGTATACTTAACCCCCTAGATGACCTCGTTCTCCTTGTACTCCCATGGCACATGATACCGCTCGGAGATAACAAGTCCGAAGAAATCCTCGTTGGTCTATTCTGCAGGCATTACATTGTCCTCATTGAACGATTCATCATCCTTTGCATGTTCGTTATCAGTATCTTCCCTATCCATTTCCTCAACAATGGTGTCGATTAGCTCTCCCTCGTCTGCCACACCTGTTGGCTGTCTATCTTCTTCGTTCTCTCCTTCATTTTTCTCCATTGTTTCGGCATTATCTCCCGTCGCACTTAGACCCTCATCATCTTGCACGACCATTGCAACGGTGTTATCCTTCTCGTACACCGACACAAGTATGCCAAGTGGCCAACCATGTTAGAATGCATTCTCCACGTATCATCTCCAAGTGGCAGTGCAATCCAGCGACATCAGTTTCCAAAAAAACCTTCGACTGCACGACTCACTACAACATACACGGTTATTGCGTTGATCTGGGGGTCGACTCGGAAGCCTCGTATCAACCAGTTGTACACTGATCCAAAACTTCTCTAAGCTGACCTATCAATATCCTTAGCCATTGAACTGAACTCTGATAGATCTACACCCTATGGATCATAATTAACATTCTTTTGTCTGTGAAATAACTGAAATACCACATTATTTGATATCTCTGTTGACGATAAAATAGAGCTAGACTAAGTACCAACATGCTCATCACATCTAATACCGTATAATCGATATTTTATAACTACCATCTCTATAAAAATTATGTCGTCTAATAGGTTGATCTAAAAAACTATAGATCTACGAGTGTAACAAATTATTTTCATATCGTATGATACACATAACTGGTACAATACTACATCAATTCATAAATACAAATAGAAATTGCAAAGGGACAAAACATTTTACCTGCAGACAAATCCGCAAACCGGCAGAGCTTCGCAGCTTTCGTTCGTCTTTCCTCTTAGCTCTCTCTTCTTTTTTCTATTATTTTTGGAAATTTATGAATTATTTGGAGGCTGGAAGGGAATTTTATATTGAGCCATCAAAAAATACCCTCCAATAGGGTGATTTTTAACACTTTTGCAAACGGCATCATACCTCAACGGCCAGGCAGCCGTCATTTATGCAGGCGGCCCCCTGTTTGGGTAAAAATCACCCTCCCAGAGGGCGGCAAGGGGGTCGCCTACAAAATGGCTAATCCGCGGGGCAGTCGTTTTTGCAGGCAGCCCCCTGTCCGGAAAAAACCATTCTCTAGAAGGGCGGCAAAGGGGGTCACCCGTAAAATGGCGGTCGCCAGGCGCCTACTCTTTTGCAAGGGTGCTGTCTACAAAATGGCAGATGACCCGACGACCGTCTGTCACGTCATTTAGAACGTCCTCTAGGAGGATAGGCGTTGGGAGTATAGATTTGTAAATTTTCAAAATTAAAAAATATTTTTGTAAATTTTTTTAAAAATATATAAAAATAAAAAAATTCGCCCAGCAACCGGGTTGTGTTTCGCTAATTGTGGGCCCAGAATGTCAAGCTCCAGAAGTCAATAGTCAACTCTCCGCTACCGTTATCAGGAGCTCCCTAACCAAGCCATTACCACTAATCAAATCAAAGCTCAGCTAAATGCATTCAATGGCCGTCTTCCTTGTGCTCCTTCACTTCACCGCCACCCTCGCCGCCGGCGAGCCCGCTACCACCACCCTGAAAGTCACCCCGGCGACCCTGACCGGATCCAACCGCTCCATCACGATCCAATGGTCAAACCTCCCCTCCCCGAGTCCCCTCGACTACGTCGCCGTGTACTCCCCGCCGTCCTCCGGCGACCTCGACTACCTCGGCTTCCTCTTCCTCAACGGCTCCGCGTCATGGGCAACCGGAGCCGGCAGCCTCACGCTCCCACGCCTCCCCAACCTGCGGGCTCCCTACCAGTTCCGGCTGTTCCGGTGGCCGCCGGGCGAGCGGTCCAGGAACCCGCGGCTGGACCAGGACGGCGACCCTCTCCCGGACGCGCGCCGCCGCGTGGCTGTCTCCGGTGAGGTCTCCTTCGAGGCGGCCGCCGCCGCGCGGCCGGCGCAGGTGCACCTGGCGTTCGCGGACGCGCCGGACGAGATGCGAGTGGTGTTCGTGTGCGGCGACACCGGGGCCAGGGCGGTGAGGTACGGGCCGGCGGGCCCTCGGGAGGAGTGGGAGGACGCGGCGACGGAGGCGAGGACGTACGAGCGGCGGCACATGTGCGGCTACCCGGCGAACGATAGCGTCGGATGGAGGCATCCAGGGTTCGTGTTCGACGGCGTCATGAAGGGGCTGCAGCCTGGAAGAAGATACCACTACAAGGTAAGACTCACATTGTACGTTCACTAGATTCATGGGGATATCTAGTTTTGTGCTTGCATTGCCATAGACCATATTAGTGTTCTTTTCTAGAAGAAAGATCAATATCGACATTTGGTCCAAAACTATTTCAGTCATACTGAATGAATCTGGGAGAAGATGAATGCATATTATGGATGGATTTGGTTGTGCTCTTCACGTAAATTGACTAAAGTAGGATTTGATGTGTCTTATACGTAAGATTTGTGGGCAGAGTGCTTCAATTTTGTGCAAAATGGTGCTGAATGTATCAACTGAACTTGCTGTCAGCACTAGAATTGGCAGTTAGGCTCGGTGAAGCTGGGCTGAGCTATCCATGTTGGATAAGCTCACAATGCATCAAAATTCTCATTTTTGATCAACTTTTGTGGGGTAAATGTTTCATTCTGAGTACAATGTGTAATACTTTAATTCTTGATAGTTATTACAGTATATTTTTAGGAATTCCAATTTGGTGCTTTCAAATTCCATGGTTGGAGAACTGTCATTTTCGATGTATCCACTAACTCTCTTAGGGAGCCTACACAACTACTCTGGATCAGGTCTGTAGGATGGGTTCACAAGTAAATCATGTTAACTACTCAACTAGAACACATGATTTTTTTTATGAAACAGAATTTTATTCCATCATGTATTCTCTCTTTCCGACAGCCCCATGCCATTTGCTTATGCTGATTGATACAACTGAAATGGTGGTTGCTGTTTCCGCTTAGAACTGGATTAGTTATTTTATCTTGTCATAGAGTGCATTTAACCTCAACAATGTCAGAAATCAGAGTACAATATTGAATATTTACTATTACAAATCATTCATTCATTTGTTGATTCAAGGTAGCTTTAGCCATCGCGGGTAGAAGTTAGTCACTGGAAGCAGTCAAGTTAGGCATGTTCAGATGTTCTCAAGTTTTAGGTAATCATTAATATAACTTTAAAGCCTTGTGGACAGAACGTTTGAGTTTTAAAATTTATTCTTTATGGCGAAACTTATAAGATTGTGTTGTAAGGGTTTGTTTGCCAATTATTTTTCTATGAAGATTTTCTTTAAAAGTCTTTACACTTGTTTTAGAACTTGGTTCTTCATTGACACATACATGCTTCTTAACTAATCAACTCAGTTAATTTGTTGAAGAAAATGTTTCCAACAACTTTTGAATTGGCATCAATGTGGGCAATTTTCTTCTACGGTGATGTAAACTTAGTCTTGCTATTCAGCATTTTTCCTTGCCGTGACCAGGCAATCCGTTGAGTACTTGTGCTGCATGGTGGCAAAGTTAGTCCACATTTTCAGATTTTTCTTTAACCTCTATTCATGTGTTTCTCATATATTTCTCCACACTGGTTTAGCTGAGGAGCTTGGTGATAACTGTTGATCTGAAACTGTGCTGCTGGGAAATACAGACCTGTGTTGTATCTTGGGGTCAAACAAGAAATAACGCTCATACGATGATGTTATAATTTGGTCTAGTTTGTCTCCCGCTTATCTATTGTTGTGCTTCACTCTTCGAAAAATAATCCTGGTTCTTTATGTCATGATTTTTCCAACTATAGTCAGCATTCTGTACAATTTTTCTAGGCATTTCGTTTATTTACAACAACAACAACAACAAAGCCTTTCAATCCCAAGCAAGTTGGGGTAGGCTAGAGTTGAAACCCAATAGAAGCTGCAGATCAAGGTTCAGGCACATAAATGGCTGCTTTCCAAGCACACCTATTCAAAGATAAATCTTTGGGTATATTCCATCCTTTCAAGTCCCTTTTTATTGCCTCCTCCCATGTCAATTTTGGCCTTCCCCTGCCTCTCCTAATATCACTGTCGCGCCTTAGGATTCCACTATGCACTGGTGCCTCTGGAGGTCTCCGCTGGACATGTCCAAACCATCTCAACCGGTGTTGGACAAGCTTCTCTTCAATTGGTGCTACCCCTAGCCTATCACGTATATCATCGTTCCGGACTCGATCCATTCTTGTATGACCACAAATCCAACGCAGCATACGCATTTCCGCAACACTTAACGCATTTCGTTTATTTAATCTGGTGAAATACTTTGACAGGTTGGTAGTGATTCCCTAGGATGGAGTGAGACGTACAGCTTCATCTCACGTGACATCGAAGCAAATGAGACAATTGCCTTCCTATTTGGTGACCTGGGTACTTATGTTCCGTACAACACTTACTTTTGGACACCCTACGAGAGTTTATCAACTGTTAGGTGGATCCTCCGTGATCTTGAAGTACTTGGTGATAAAGCTGCATTCATTTCTCACATTGGAGACATCAGCTATGCCAAAGGTTATGCTTGGTTATGGGATCATTTCTTCGAACAGATTGAGCCTATTGCATCCAGAACTCCATACCATGTCTGCATCGGAAATCATGAGTATGATTGGCCTTCACAACCTTGGAAACCCTCTTGGGCTGCCAACATCTACAATGGAAAGGATGGTGGTGGCGAATGTGGGGTACCATACAGCATCAAGTTCAGAATGCCTGGTAATTCTTTTCTGCCTACTGGCACTGGAGCTCCTGACACCGAGAACCTCTACTATTCTTTTGATGCTGGTGTCGTGCATTTTGTATACATGTCCACTGAGACTGATTTCTCTCAGGGAAGTGACCAATACAACTTCATAAAGGCCGACCTTGTGCATGTCAATCGGAGTCGGACACCATTCGTTGTGTTCCAAGGCCACCGTCCAATGTATACCTCGAGCAACGAAGTCAAGGACACTGTTCACATGGAGCACATGATTCAGCATCTTGAGCCACTCTTTGTGGAGCACAATGTAACAGTTGCTCTATGGGGACACATCCACAGGTATGAGAGGTTCTGTCCAATGAAGAAGTATCAATGCCTGGACACACCGTCAAGCTTTGTTTACCCCGGTGCTCCAGTTCATGTTGTGATTGGCATGGGTGGCCAGGATTGGCAGCCAAGCTGGGAGCCAAGGCTTGATCATCCAGATGTGCCAATCTTCCCACAGCCGGATAGTTCGATGTACCGTTCCAGTGAGTTTGGCTACATGAAACTTCTCGCTACAAGGGAAAAGTTGACGCTGATATACATTGGGAACCATGATGGTCAGGTTCATGACATGGTGGAAATATTATCTGGGCAAGCTTCCTCGGAAGCTGAAGTGGTTGGTGCTACACAGACACTTTCTTGGATGTACATGAAAATAGCAAGTTGTGTGATGCTTGCTTTGCTGATTGGTTTTGCTGCTGGATTCCTTGCAAGGAGGAAAGACTCCTCAAAGTGGACTCCTGTGAAAAGTGAGGAAGCCGAATTGTCCTAATGAGAACTTCCTATAGAAATTTGTGATGGTCTTTTGCCTTTCTTTTTCTTTACTTTTACTAGAAAAATATCCGTGCGTTGCAATGGGTAAAAGGAATTTTAACAGTAGATATTAAAACATATGTTGCAATACATGAGTATTTTTAGTTGTAGCATTTGGAGAAATTTCTTGAACACCTTTCCATAAGCCAGCTCATGAGAGACTATGATCAACCTCCAAAAATTTCGATATCATGAGATTGCAAAATAAAAAATAGTTAGACTGCCGATTCAAAACGTTTAAATACATATATGTTACACTCAATTAATAACAAACATCATAGCCTAATGGTGGAGAAGCTTGGTGTTTTTTACTTGGTTTTAGGTTTGAATCCCATCCTTCACAAATTTTTCCCTATTTTATCCTCCTTCCTCTTCTACTGCGCACGCACCTGCTTCACCTGACGTGGCCATGTGGGGCAGTCGCCAGTTTTTCCCGGGCCAAAGAACCGTCCGGTTTGACCGGGTTTTATCGGTTTGAATCAAATAATACCGCCTCTGTTACAGAACGTAGGTCGTTGTGTGTTTTGAAATTCAAATTAAGGAACGTGGTAAATTCGTCCTTTTGTCCCTGAATGCAATACACATCCTGCCCCCTTTCTTCTCCCCTCCGCGGAGCAGGCAAGCAGGCGCTGCGTCACCGAGAAAAAACATAATCAGGCAGCCCAGCCTCACCATATGCCAAAGCAAAAAACTCCAGAACTGAATCACGATTCACAGAGCAAGCTATAGGTGGCCAAACGGGCGGACCGGGCCGGCACGGACCGAGGCACGGTCCGGCACGGCCCGTGTAGGCACGGTTCCTGTAGCGGGCCGTGCCGTGCCGGCCCGCGTGCCTCCCCCTGGCCCAGGCACGGCACGCCGGGGTCATGGGCCGTGCCGTGCCGGCACGGCCCGTCGGCAACCCACCGTGCCCGGGCCGGCCCGGTCCGCCGACGCCTGCCGCCGCGCGTCCGGCGTCCCCGGCCTCCACCGCCTGCCGCCGCCCTCCGCCGCCGCCTCCCCGCCTGCGCGCCGCCCCCTCCGCCGCCGTCTCCCGCGCGCGCCTCCCCGGCCTCCGTCGCCTGCCGCTGCCGCCTCCCCGCATGCGCACCGCCCCCTCCGCCGCCTGCCGTCGCCTCGGCCTCCCGCCGCCTCGGCCTCCTCGGCTCCTCCACCTCGTCCCGCCGCCTCGGCCTCCTCCGCCCCCTCCGCCGCCGCCTCCCGCGCGCGCCTCCCCGGCCTCCGCCGCCTGCCGCCGCCCTCCGCCGCCGCCTCCCCGCCTGCGCGCCGCCCCCCGAGGCCGCCCTCCGCCGCCTCCCCGCCTGTGCCGAGTCCTGACCGGACTGAGTCACTCTCACTTAGTAAGTGAGAGTGCCTGAGTCTGAGAGAGATGAGTAAAAAAAGAAAAAAAGAGACTTAAAAAATTTTAAAAAATTAGAGGAGTGGTAAAAAAATATTAAAAAAATATAAAAACATTATGTAAGATGAGTAAAAAAATATGAGGGTATTTTTTGATGATATTAGAGGAGGAAATTTTTATATGTTTAAACAAGCAAAATAGAAGAACATATATAGTTATGCAATTTAATTTCTACATAGATATAGAGAAAAATTGCGCAATGACATTTATTGATTTTGATATTACACAGCTGTCTCATTAAAAACTCTGTCATGTAAAAACTCAATTTTGAGAAAACCATGACAAAGAAAAAAGAGTACAGCTAAAGGTCAATACTTAAAAATAAAAAAGATTACTCTAGTTCCTCATTTTGTAGGTAAAGATTTTCGAACTGCTCAGCCAAATCTTGGTTCTCCGTGGTGTGTTGGGCACGTTCCTTAGCTAGCTCCCAGTCTTTAACCGCAAGTAGCATTTCTACCACCTCACTGCGGAGATTTCTTCTTCTCTCCTCAATAATTCTTCCGCAAAGACTGAAGGCCGATTCGGATGATACCGTAGACACAGGCACCGTGAACACATCCCGTGCTAGCTTTGAGAGCACGGGATATTGGGTCTTGTGATCATTCCACCATTGAAGAACGTTGAGATCTTCCTGGTTGATCGAGTCGCTGTCCAAGTAGGTGGACAGCTCAAGAGCTTCAAGTGAAGCGTGTGCAGGACTTGCTGCGGCCGAACTTCCACCACCGGTGCTCGAAGAAGAAGAGGAACCACCCCAAATTCGGCCCCACTGCAATTCTTCTTACCTGGGACAGGGACGGGTGGGCTCTTTGCACGCGAACTCCCTGAAACTTAGTTTCATACTTTCGAAATACTTCATACAATTTTGTCTTACAATCAGAATAGTAGTTAGTGTAATCAATATTCATTGTATCCCCAATAAGATTTAAAATATTTAGAAACCCCCGTATTTTATCCCTAGGATCAAGAATAAATGCAAAAGCATACAAGTATGGAATGTTCCTCCAGTATTTAAGATATTTTTGTTTCATGTTATATACTGCAAATCCTAATAGTTGGTCATCTTCATATTCTTTTAATAAAGTGGCAATCTCAAAAATTTTATGCAAAATTAAATTAGCAGTTGGATAGTAAACACCAGACAAAGTAACAGTTGCATCATAAAATGTTTCAAGAAAGTAATAAAACATTTCTACAACATGCCAAGACTGTTCTGTCAGTAGCGGTTGCCCGTCACTGGTAACAACATTCTTGGATTGCAAGAAAACAGTTAGCATATCTTTGTAAGGCAAGACATGTTTCAACATTAAATAAGTTGAGTTCCACCGATGGTCCGCATCCGTTTGGAACTTGCGTGGTTGCTTGTCCGAAGCGATGCAGAATCGCTTGAAGGTCGCAAGTCGAGGATTAGAACCATTCAGCCATGTTATGGCTTCACGGATAGAATCGAGATATACAGTTACTCTTTTAAAACCAGATTTAACTATAAGATTAATAATATGGCAAGCACAACGTTGATGTAAAAGAAATGATTCAGCATAAACATTGAATAAAGGCTGCAAAATTCCATTGCTCTGGAATTTGCAGCTGCATTATCTAGAGTTACTGCAAATATTTTATTTGTGATGCCAAAATCCTCACAAACTCTAGAAATTCGTTCAGCAATATTTTCTGCATTATGTGAAACATCAATTAATTTTAAAGCTATTACTCTTTTTTGTAGTTCCCATTCATCATCAACATAATGAGCAACTACACTAATATAGTCTTCCTTAGCCCTACCACTCCAAATATCAGATGTGATACTAATAGAAAATGTGCAAGTAGCAAATAATTGTTTAATAGTATCCCGGCCTTGGTTGTAAACATTCACCAAGTCCCGGGTTGTAGTTTGTCTACTAACAGCTTGAAACCTAGGATTATGAGCAGTTTTAATGTAAGTCTCAAATGCAGGAGACTCACCAAAATTTAGGGGTAGATCCTGTCTAGCAATTAAACGGGTAAGGGAATCTCGTGCTACCTGAGCATCATACTCCCATGAACGTACCGTACCGTCCGGATTGAGTACCAGTTGCTGCTGTCTTAGCTGGTAACCTTGCTTCTTCGCACACGTCTCAGCATGCCGCCTCAAATGCCCTGTTCCACCAGAAGATTTTCCAGAGAGTTTAGTTTTACAAATTTTATATTTCGCGTAAGTTACCTCCCTTCCATCCGCGGCGGTCTCCTTGATCTCATCAAAATGTTGCCAGGCGGAGGAAGTTCTTGATCTCTTTGAGCCGGTTGCCGTTGACAAGCTCCCGCTCGCAGTTCCGGATCCTTGTGAAGCCGCATGTATTTCCTCCGTATGTTCTTGCGGTGTAGGAGCCGACCCGGAGTTGTCTCCTTGCGACATCGACAGATAGCTCGGGTCAAAGTCGCTCAGTTGAAACGTCGGGTAGTTCGGATCCATCCTGCAATATAAATAGAGAAAATTAGTATTAAAAAAATAGTACGAACAAAGAAGAAAATTTAAGATTTTTTTACCTTGCAGGAGCACCGGAGGCTGCAGCTATTACCTATGAGAATGTGGGAAATTTTTGAATTTTAGACAAAATTTTGTCTAAAACAAAAATTTTGAGCAAAGAGAGCAAAAGAGAGGAGAATAGAAGCACAAGAGGAGAGATTGGAGGTTTGGATGAGCAAAAATATGGCTGGGGCTTCCCCTATTTATAGGAAAAAATTTCACAATTTTTCGGATTTTTTTGATATTTTTCGGATTTTTTTTGTCATGCAACGGCTAGATTCAAAATCTAGCCGTTTTTTCGGACCGTTGGGACACGTGTCAATTTTTGACTGGGCCAACGCGGCCGAACACTGTAGCAACGGTCATCAGCAACGGGCAGATGTCAGTGCAACGGTCGCCTGCCTCCTCCTCCCGCACGCACCCGGCCAGGCCGGCCTCGA
This sequence comes from Oryza meyeriana var. granulata, assembly GCA_003991445.1. Lineage (NCBI taxonomy): Eukaryota > Viridiplantae > Streptophyta > Magnoliopsida > Poales > Poaceae > Oryza > Oryza meyeriana. The sequence goes on from RYFJ01000206.1 coordinate 394,015, forward strand.
CCTCCTCCCGGCCTCCTCTCCTCGGCTCCTCGGCAGCCCGCCTTCTCCCGCCGCCTCGGCCTCCTCCTGGCCTCCTCGGCTCCTCCACCTCCTCGGCTCCTCCGCCTCCTCCGCCTCCTCTCGGCTCCTCCGCCTCCTCCCGCCTCGCCTCCTCCTCCTCCGCCTCCTCCGCCTCCTCCGCCGCTCGGCTCGGCTCCTGGCTCCTCGCCTCCTCCTCTCCTCCGCGCTCGCCCTCCTCCTCCTCCCGCCTCCTCGGCTCCTCCACCTCGGCCTCCCGCCGCCTCCTCGGCTCCTCCGCCTCCTCCGCCTCCTCCTCGGCTCCTCCGCCTCCTCCCGCCTACTCTTCCTCCGCCTCCTCGGCTCCTCCGCCTCCTCCCGCCGCCTCGGCCTCCCGCCGCCTCCTCCCGGCCTCCTCGGCTCCGCCGCCTCCTCCCGGCCGCCTCCTCCCGCACCCGCCTCCTCCCGGCTGCTGCCTCGGCCTCCGCCGACGCCCTCCGCCGCCGCCTCCTCGCCCGGGCGCCTGCCCGGCCTCGGCCGCCGACGCCTGCCTCGGCCTCCGCGGCCGCAGACGCCTGCCACGGCGGTGCGGCCTCCGCCGCCGCCCTCCGGGCGGGCCGTGCCGGCCCGTGCCCCGTGCCGTGCCCCGTGCCCGCGCCCGTGCCCCGTGCCGTGCCCGTGCCCGTGCCCCGTGCCGTGCCCGTGCCGGCCCGCTACAGTCCACGGGCCGTGCCGTGCCGGCCCGCCGTGCCGCACCGCCGGCCCAGGCACGGCACGGCTACTCGGGCCGTGCCGGCACGGCCCACGGCCAACCGTGCCGGGCCGGCCCGAGCACGGTTACTGTAGCACCGTGCCCGGGCCGGCCCGACGGGGCACGGCCCATTTGGACATCAAGCAGAGCAACGCATTTGACCGCACCAACCATGCCCGTTCACCTCTTTGCAAGGATCTGACCCTCAAGACCAGACTTTTAGCTTGATGAACCTAGTTAAAAGGTGATCTTTCAGGGTAATCATGGAGTAGATGCAGACCACTATTTGACCAAGAAACATGCATGGCTCACCCGGCTGGTGAAATCCAAGGTCGAGGTCCTCCAGGCGTGCAATGCCGGCGAGGGACGGCGGGATGGGACTCGCGAGCCCTCGGCCGGGGAGCCACAGCGCCTTGATGCAGCCAGCGCTGCCGCAGGCGACGCCGTTCAGCACGACACCACCCTCGCCGCGATTCGGTAGATGATTTGGGCAAGCGAGAGTGCGAGAGATGGGACAGGAGAAAGGGTACTTCAGGAATAAAAGTTTAGGAGTATATGGGCCATGGGCCAGGACGTCTTAGAATTAGATAAAAATGAAGGGGGGCCCAAAACAACCTAGAATCTGTACAGAGGATACGGGTGGGTGTTCGGTCTATACGGTTTTTTTGGTTTTGTAAACATGACAGCCAAACATATCTAAAAATTTTAACAAACCGAGCCGACTAAGCTGAATAAATTCGGTTTGGCTTCTTCGTTTTTCGAGTAAACCCGAACAGACTGTGACCACTTGTTTGAAACGTATATTAGTAGTAGTAAGCAAGCTGCAAGAAAGACTAAATTTTAAAATGCATAGCCAAGTGCACAAAAGCTTATATAACTAATAATTGATTCCACAATTCCAACAGAGCTTTAGAGCACTAGATAATACTATATCGAAGTACTGAAGTTCTGAAACCACACATTAATCGTTTAACAAACAGGCAACAGCCAACGCCCAACAGGAACATCAATAGACCATATTGCAATACAAGTGCAGTAGACCAGCAACGTTACTGCAAAAGCTAACTCTCGGTCACAGGAAACTCAAACTTAAGTACTTGGCCAGAAAAATGACTTCATTAGTTGACTAAAATCAGCTACCCACCTAATTCAGCATGCCATAGCTAACATCCAAATCTGAAAACCATAGAAACTAACCAAGATTAGAAAAGACTATGTTCCAGCTCCTATTCCTAGTAAAACGATATCGCCTGATACATACATGATTTTTAGGGCTTGGGGTGATTAGGCTTGGGCACAGAAGCCTTGGACTTGGAAGTACAACCATCTTTTTTTGCAAAAAGTTCTGAAGCATGATCCAAACAAAAGCAAGCAGAGTAGTTAGTCAATGAGAATGATCCAAACAAAATTGCCGCTACCCAAATCAATAGATTACTAGATTTACAAAATACTAGTCCACTGATCTGTTAATAAAGTTTAGTTCCATGTTCAAAAAACTAAGTAATCAACACCAAATCGAGCTCATGGGAAAGCAATCCTTACCTGATCTTGTGATGGTTGTTCTCTGCTCATCAAGTCACCGAAGAAGATGACTCCCGTGTTGTTGGCTTGTTGGCTGTTGCAGCGGCCTCCACCGCGAATGTCCCTACCACCAGAAACGGAGACGCCTGCGAGCTTCAGCCACTTCTGGACTCTGGTTGCCGTCGAGTGCCAAGTAGGCGAGGGATGTAGTATGCGCGAGTAGTGCGACCGTCGCCGTTGTGCGAACGTGCAGTGGGCAATTAGGCGGTGGCGCGGGAGGTGAGGAGTTAGTGGCTTAATTAGCGGCAGCGCAAGCGCACACGGCAAGGTGGGAGACTGGGAGGTGGCCTCGCGCCTGCTCGCCTCCCCTGGTCAAGATGGGCCTGTACATACTGGCTTGGGCTGAAATTGAGGAACCAACAGAGGTGGTCGGTTTTCAGGAAAAAAGTGCCCACCACTAACAGAGGGAGTAGGAATTAGGAGATGTCAGCATGATGCGGTAATGATATCAGTGACGGATGAAAATTTTGATAGAAATACTATTTATTTTTATAATAGTAGAGATAGAGATATTTGAGAACTTACTAGTGACGGTCTTTTTGCCCTTCTTTTTTTACTTTTATACCCGACTAACCATTTTTGACATTTATTCTCAAGAGATACTCACGGTATATTTTTTTACCCGAATATAATCATCTAATCTTGTTATAAAGATGTAACTATAATAAATACCATCAATATTTCCAATATCACAATCTGCGATCAAATTGATCTGCAGTCTAATTTAACTCACATATATAACACATTAATTTAACTTAATATTACTCCCTAGACTTAATTAACCGGCGAGTAGTACATGCACCAGGAACACAACGCCTAAACAATCCCCATGTACAGGTTCTAAGTTTTGGTGGGTCTCAATTTTTCCCAAATCCCCATGTACAGGTTCTAAGTTTCTGTTTGCCTCACGGATGGTTTTGGCTACTCGATTTGGCCTGGTCTTTTCAGTCTTTTGCTCATTAAGTCATTGAAGTCATGGGTTTTGGGTTCTACACGTTTGGGTTAAACTGTTTGCTAGTGTGATGATTTTTGGGGTCTCTAAGGTTATTTATTGTGTGCCGATTTGTTATATATTCCTTTTTAAAATCGAGTAGAAAGGTGATCATGCATCATAGTAATTTAGTTCTAGTGGAGTTATGAAACTGGTGTTTTTTCAGGTTTTGATTTAGCATGTAGATGGGGCAAGCAGTTTTTGATGCACCTATGGCCAATAATTTTGTCTCTGCAAGATAGGGCCATCTCACTAGCGATAGTTCCCGATTTTTGTCCCCCAAATCCCGTCCAAGATGTGTTTTTTTAGAAGCATGTGCCTCATTTTTTATTATGAGGTGATTACCATAGCTATGTTATGTTTGTACTGTTAATTGTAGCGGTGGGAGAAGATGTTGTATCTAAATAAAGAAGGCAAGCCTCCCTATTTATTGTTTGTGTTTCTGATGTACTTGTGATGGAGCTAGCCCAGTAGGCTGGTTGATATATGCCTCCTACTTGTTTTAGAACGGTTCGGCTATGGCGTAAGCATGCACAACGAGGGCTACCTGAGGGAGCAAGCAGCTGCTTGTTGCATTGTACCCCGTTGATAGTTTTTACTTGTCTGTCTGCCACTCTGCCTCCTCCTTGGATAGCTGCTCATGGCTAGAGTAGTTTCCTTTGATTGTTTTCACTTGTCTAAGTAGCTGCAGAAACAAAGCTAAGAATTTTTGTCTAAGTAGCCATATGTGCTCTGACATGATATGCATATTGCAATATGTTTTGGGGAAAAACATGAAATGTGCATTTTTGTGTTAGGTAGCAATATTTGTATTTTTGTTTTCAAAGATCCAATGACAACTGGAGTAACATTTGGTAGTTCCTCACGTTCGTACTCATGGCAATATGCTTTGGTAAAATTTATCATGCAAAAAATGGTTTTTTTTTTGTTATCAGAATATAAGTAAGTGTTATGGAAGCTCTTGTATATCAATATCTTGTATAATGAAGTTTGCATAGATACCAATGCTATCCACAAATTGCCTCTCCTACTGAGGTTTTCTAGATAAATCAGTGATTTTGTTAAATTGCTTCTGTTATTCTTATCTATTGCAGTTTGTGCAATTTTTATGTAAATCAACTAAAATTACTGGTGAAACCATATGTAAACTTCACTTTGTAATTTTTTGACTGAAATTTTCCAAATTGTTAAATTGCAGATTTTCTGACAAGGCATACACGATGGAGATGCTGTAAATTGGAAAGTTAGACAAGCGGTTCATATGATTTTATCAAAATTGCAGCTATTATTTTCAATCTGTTATGGTTCAAATGCTTGTGCAATTTTTAGAGAAACCAACTTTAGTTATTGAGGAAAAAAATTGTTTAAAAAACCAACTGCTGCTAATTTACTTCTATCCTTTTAAGTTGTTAGCAGTATTGTAGACTTGCTGCAGATGGTGGAGTAGTTCTTCAGTTATGTGCATCTGCATATTCAAGTAGCTAGATAGCATCAGCTCGGCTGACTAGTTCTTCCTCTTGCATCATCTAGTCATGTTGTCTTATTGATTTAATCCTGAACTAGATAGATAGGTTCGATATGCATAAATGGTGGTGAGCTTATGGCTAAATGCTGATGTGATATAAGTATTGCATACTGCATATATACTTGCAACTGCATTAGGCTCTGCATGCAGATCATGTTGCTGTATTTTCTAGCTTCACTGATCCAATGGTTCAGGCAACTAATATAGCAAACATATTAAACAAATGCACTGCGGCTTCTAATGCTCCCAGGGAGGGCATTGGTTTGGGTTTCTATCTCTGTTACCATGGTAATTTTTGTATGCATTATGAAAGTGCATGTGGTTTGTACCAATCGATGTGGTATATGATTCTGGATATGGTTCCTCATCCAGATTGTAGCTTCTGATTGAGGATTTTGCTTTTAGTTTGTTGTTATTTCTTGGATAGGGGAGGATAGATGTGATTTGCTTTTAAGGATGGCATGCTTACCGGATTGTTTAGCAAACTACTGGCCAAATTGATCGATTTATGCTCGTCGTTACTTTAATTTGCATGAGATTCATGGCAAATCAGTCTTCCGGCCATGGATCCAATGATTGGATGGGTGTTTGAGAGCTTGAACAATTATTTGGCAAAGAGCATTACAGTGCATTTTTAAGTTCTTTGTGATGGAAGCAATGCCAAGTTGTCAACTGCAGAGCTCCTGTGAGAGCAGCAGTGACATCAGCTACTGGCAGCAGAGATAACCTGAATTTAAATTATGAACGTTTCTGAAAGTTAGCACTGTATTAAGTCTGAAATTTTTGGTGGAGTTAGATAGATGGAGACTAGTCATATTCAAGCTGATGGCGGTATACTTTGGTAGAAACTTTTTTCTGCAAAAAATATTTGTTTGTTATTTGGGAAACAGGCAAATGATATAGACTAATTTATACATCACTTATTTCTGCTTATAGTCATATCAGTAGGCCTTGTGGATCAACATTTATAACGCCCATCTTCTGTTAATCAATATAGGTCAACAGGAGTGGAACGTTTTTACTTGAATTTCCTGTATCAGTTCTAGAAGACCAGCTGGTACATACAGGACATTGATGAATCATTGTCAAACTTGCTTTATTTATTCTGACAAAGGCCTTACATTGGTTGTAGCCTCAAACAGAACTCGGGACGTATAATGACATATTACAAAATATGATAGCAGAAGCTACAGTTAGACCTACTACCCACAAGCAAAATTTGGGACCTAGACCGAAACCCTAAAACTCCTCATACGCAGCTAGCTCATGAAAATATCCATCGAAGGTGGGGTTGTCATCTTCAAAAGTTTTTGAGGGAGAAGATTAGCGAGGGTGAGTACACGGGGTACTCAGCAAGTCACGGAAATAAAGTGGCATGCAAGGCTTAGCAAAAATGGCTAAGGGATATTTTGCAAACGAGATTTTGCAAGATTTTGGATTTTGGAAAAATTCTAAGTGTGCTCTTTAAGTTGTCAGAAAGAGACTCCTGCCTCAATCCATTCCGTGAGTTGCTTTGCAACAACCCACCATAATTAAGTTATTCGGGAAGAGACTCGCGTCTCAACCCATTCCACAAGTCAGGACTTGTCACAATTCCAATTCGGAGCGTACTCTCCAATAGTACCTCTATTTAGGTGCATTTTTCTTTCTCACATTTAAAACATTACTCACTTAACTCGACAACCTTAACTATGGTGCCATTCAACACACTGGGTCATACGGGCCCGTTTTCGACCACTCAGGTCTTCCATCGGTCACACAGACTAATTCTGGCAACGATTTCCAACCCTGCAAACAATGTCACAAATATTTGTAAACAAAACTATTCTAGAGGAATCACTTCATATGTGCCCATAACCGTGGGTACGACTGTTTGAACAGTTTATAGCCTTTACAAAGGGTGCACGCTTTACACACACGACGCGAGCTTACTCCCACACTGGCCAAGTGGGGAGGTTCGCGACAAGGCCTTTCCAAAGCCTATCCAGGATAGCACGTTGCCCTATAAAAGGGTCCTAGACCAAGTACTAGGAACACATTTCCTGTACCCAGGAACGGGGGTATATTGCCCTCATGGCACCCAGCCAATCCAACTTTTATTAGCAACCGAACGATCCTGGAAACACTAGTTACTCGGCTAGGGTGTCCCATTCCACCCATGTGGTCGCACCATGAGATGCTCGGATGAAATTCCCCAAGAAAACGGTCCTTATGTGCGAATACGAAGTGCCACCACACAGGCGGTTAGCGATGTAATCCTCAAATGGTGGTTCCTAAGTATTGGTCTCTATTCGTCACAAAAAGGAAAACAAACAAAACACCCATGGTCAGAGCCTATCATAGATAACAAATAGTGCCATTGTGTAGATCTTGTTAGAAAGATTTTGAGAGTTGAATGGGTTCAAATGGAGTTATGGTTTAAAAGTTATGAATTTTCAAAGTTTAAATCATTTTCTGTGAATAGGAAAAATATTTAAAACAATTCAGGAAAAGAAAAAAAAAGGCATAGAGGCTGACAGTACGACTGGGCTGCAGTGGAGAGAGAGAGAGAGGGAGAGGCTGAGGCGGGCTGGGCCTTGGGCTGGAGACGGGAAGTGGGCCGAAGAAGGGCTACTGGACCAACGGCCAAGGCTAGGTGGGCTGTCGCGCAGGCCCAGGACAGGTGGCAAAGCCTTCCTGGCCCATCCTAGTGGCTTGGGGTGGCACGTGGTGGCTAGCGTGGCCACCACGTGGCATGCCACACTTGTCGGCACCCAAGGAATTGAATTCTCAAATACCTGGAGCTACACTGTACTAGTCCCATGATCAGTGGCTAGTACATGCATCCACAACATTATTATCACATCTGTACAACATATATGACATATGAGTGGATAAAGTTGTCCTTATGACTTAGCGGATGTAAAATCTTACAACATAAATAGGGCCGATTGGCCGAATAAAAGAGTTTAAACACGGCGGAAAAAGATAGAAGGTACATAAGTTCTTCGGTGTGCCCATCTACCAAACCTCACAGGCAACCGACTAGAAATCACCCTAAAAGAAACATCCTTGAAACTTCCGGAACCCGGTGCAAAGTACTCGTCACTAGGCATCTCATCACTTGCATCTATGTCTGAAAACAACAACAAGAGGTGGGCCAATACACAAGGTATTGGCAAGCTCTACTCAAAGCCTTGGGAAGCCTAGAACTATTGCAATCTTAGATCAAGGAGGGCTATATTTGTGGACTCATTCTTAGCATAAAGCAAATTTAAATTCACAATAGTAAATAGTAATAGATTGCAATGGAATTTACAAAACAATAAGTAATAACAGTAATAACACATAATCATAATCATAATGTCATCCTTGTGCCTTCCATGGCAATAAGTAAACATTTCATCCTCAGCCCACACTAGGCAAATCATCATTTTCCCATCATACCATAATTTCCATAAATCTTTTAGCAAATCATCAACACTATACTTGTATCACATCACCAAGTCGCTCATCACCGTGAGCACGGCTAATCGATTTGTTTAAACTCTGCAGAGTTTGTGCAGCTTTACCCACATGATATGAACTTTCTAGTTTGTCCGATACCCGTCGGTACCACCACACTCTACACATTGAATACGGTCTAGAAGTCACAACGGAGCCGTTACATTGCCCAATGCTTAACCTTGCATGAGCACGGAGAGTGCAAATCCCACTAGTCTCGACCCCTAGTGTGCTTAGGGTGGGGCACTCCTAACACCGTGGATGGAACAGTCAGTCGTCCCCCACGAGACACTACTCCGTGGGGATCAGTCTGTCCCTCATAGCCCCATGGGTAGCTCCTATGAACAGCCCCTCATGCACTTCCTTCATTGGTAGTCCTTATTAGGTATTGTCACTATTACAACAGCCTCCCGAATGCAAGGATAGACATTAAACAACTTAATAAGCTAAGGCCATCCCATAACTAACACATATGGTTGCACCGTAGTCTTAGTTGGTGACACATAGTTTAGTCCTTAATCGACTCGGGTGAACACTCCCCCTATCGGTATGCAACTATCACTATATACACACCACTTGCCGCACAAGTCTGAATATCATCATTTTCAGTTTTCTATTTTTTCACAAATAACAAAGTCAACCCCTCTGTACATCATTTTCAAATATCCCAATTTTAAAATATAAAAATCATGTCATTTTGTGGCTATCGTAATTTTTCTAAGCATGGCTAAGCAGTAGCTATAATAGTAGCTCGGATATACCCATTTTGTAATTAGCAAGTACATTCCCATAACCTAGGGTTAACAACAAGGTAGGTAATGCAGCAATTAGGACATCTCTACCAATACCCACATTTTATAAATCATCGCATGCAATTCATAAATAATAAAACATTTGCGAAAATATAGGATTCAACATGATCGAAGAAGGATTGAATAGGACTTGCCTTGCTCAGGTGGTTCCTCAAATAATTCCTGGTTGGGGACACTCTCGTCAATAGCAACAACCGAGTTGTTCTCTAAATAATTAACTTTAAACGTATATTCAAATGAACATCCAATAAAACTCAAAAATAAAATAATCAACATGATGCATGAACATATGCAGTGTGTAAAGGTTGATTTTAGATGAATTTAGGAGAAAGAATCACCTAAATCCGATGTCATATGAGCGAGTTATAGCATTTTAAAGATTTACATGCGATAAAGAAAAGTTAGTTTTCAAAATTTGAATTTTGTGAATGTTTCCAGAATAGTGGTGTCAAGTTTGAGTGTACAATATTACAGAGAAAACTATTATGAATCTAACAAAATTTGGTTCATCTCAATCGGAGTTAAAATGAATTTTCTATGATTTTCCAAAGCTTTGGCATTTTACAGTACAAAAATAATTCTCGAAAATCATTCTTTCAGGTTTTATTATTTAGAGAAGGTTTGCGTACTGTGAGATTACGCGTTCTAATAGAGAAGGCATACTTTCTTCTATAGGCCGAATGGAATATGTTTTCCTTAAGGAAAAGCGTAAATCTGATATAAAGGAAAGCGTATTTCTCTTCTCTAAAACTACTAGGGCCCATATGTTAGTGAAAGGGGATTCATAACCCGGCCCCCTACACTTCTAACTATTTGTGGAGAGGTCCTCGTCTTTTCCACCTGGCCACTCGACAAGCGGGGCCCACTCGTCAGTGAGAGAGCGAAGTGGAGAGAGACAAGGCGGTTCTGTGGAGCCCTCGCCATCGGCGGGCCCGGCCGAGGCTAGGGGAGGCTAGAGGGGATCTTAGCGGTCCTGTCCGGTGGTGGTGGCAGTGGCGCAGTGGCCAAGACAGCGGCGGCGGTGGCGGTTCGGCACAACGGTGGTCGGGAGCTATGGAGCGCGATGGACCGATTCCTTGCTAGGGGAGGGACTAGGGACTACGGAGATCCTTACCCCGTGCTTGATTTGGGCGGAGGCAGTCCGAGGCGGCAGGGCGTCGGGATCCCGAGGAGGCGGTGAATGGCAATGGCGGCGGTGGCTCTTCGGCGGCGGTGACCTGAAACTGATGGAGGGGAAGGGTTTTGGGGAGTCCTAGGAGGGTGCCGGCGAGAGGAATGGGAAAGGGGCTCACTGAGGAGGTGGCTTGACTTCGGTGTAATGCCCAGAAATTCACAACCAGAATTCTAAACATTTGTGTGTATTAAATCTTTGTCCAGGAAACTAGGGTATACAATACCTAGTTGCCATACAAAGTACGCCTTACAAATAGAATAAAATTGTCTTACATTAATGCAGTGAAAAATGATAAAGCAAGCTTATAAACAACTAGCCACGCAAAGGCTTCCATTCCACAAGCAGCTCGACGGCGGAATCCTGTTAGTTTATTTTGGCAAGGGGAATACAAGAAAAATACTCTCAGCCATGGTGGATTGTTATTTTGTATTTGCACCATTAATTAATTTCCATTGCCTTATTCAAATAATTTCTTTGAGTATTTTTTTGGGTATATTTTGTGTGGCTCTATTAAGGGGAAAGTCTTAGGATGTGACAAACCTACCCCCCTAAACAGAATGTCGTCATCGAGATTCGGAGGAGCTAGCGAAGAGGTGTGGATGGGCAGACTTCAATTCATCCTCTCGCTCCCAGGTAGCCTCTTCCATGGAATGATGGCTCCACTGTACCTTGCAGAATCTAATCACTCTGCTCCTGGTGTTTCTTTCACTGATCTCCAAAATTTGGATTGGCCTCTCGACGTAAGTGAGGTCCTCCTGGATTTCGATCTACTCCGGATCGGCTTGTTCTATCGGTATCCTCAGACATTTCTTTAGCTAGGACACGTGGAACACATCATGTATGCCTGCCATTGAAGTAGGAAGATCCAATTGATACGTGACTTCGCCTTTGTGAGCTAGGACCTGGTAGGGTCCCACAAAGCGTGGCGCTAACTTTCCTTTGGTTTGGAACCTGTGTACACCTCGGAGTGGAGTAACACGAAGGTACACATAGTCTCCTTCCTCAAAGCTAAGGTCTCTACGGCGGTTGTTGGCATAGATCTTCTGTCTGGACTGAGCCGTCTTCAATCTTTCCCGGATAATAGCCACTTTCTTCTTAGCTTCTTTGAGTGCATCTATCCCGAATACCTGACGTTCGTTGGTCTGATCCCAGAAGAGGAGTGTACGGCACTTCTTGCCATACAAAGCTTCAAACGGTGCCATCTGCAAACTGGCTTGGTAGCTGTTGTTGTACGAGAACTCCACGCAGGGCAAACTCTTATACCAGGTCCCACCGAAGTCTAGCGCAGAGCCTCTTAGCATGTCTTCCAATATTTGATTTACTCTCTCAGTCTGCCCATCTGTCTGTGGATGGTAGGCCGTGCTGAAATTCAGTCAGGTCCCTAGTTCCGTTTGTAGCTTCTGCCAAAATTTGGAAGTGAATTGGCTTCCGCGGTCAGACACGATCCTTTTGGGTACTCTATGTAAACACATTATGCGGGTCATGTAGAGTTCTGCCAGTCTCTTGCCTGAGTAGGTCGTGTGCACAGGGATGAAATAGGCAATCTTGGTGAGTTGGTCCATGATTACCTAGATCGAATCATATCCCAAGGATGTTCGGGGCAAACCGGTGATGAAGTCCATCCCGATCTCTTCCCATTTTCACTTTGGGACCTTGAGCGGTTGTAGAAGTCCTACGAGCCTCTGGTGTTCTGCTTTGACTTGCTGGCACACATCACGGAGTGCCATGAATTCCGCTATCTTTCTTCTTATACTAGCCCACCAAAACTTTGTCTTGAGATTTTGATACATTTTAGTGCTTCCGGGGTGAATGGAGTACTGCGTCTCATGGGCTTCCTGGAGTATCAGGTCCTTGAGTTTTCTGGGATGCATAACCATTCTCCCATCCAGACTGTCCTGTTTTCATCTTTCGTGAAGCCTTGGGTCTTTCCAACTCTCATGTTCTTCTTAAGCTCCTTAATCTCTAGGTCATTTGCTTGTGCCTCACAAACCTAATTGAAGAGGGTAGGTTGGGCCTCTAGGGCCTCCACGAATCCAGGGCCAACGATGCCCAGATTCAAGCGTTCGAAGCTTGCTGAACTTTCTTGCACAGTGTCTCTGCTTGAGCAGTGTTGCAGTAACTCTTCTTGCTCAGAGCATCTGCTACCACGTTGGCTTTCCTCGGGTCGGGTGGTAGTGTATTCCCATGTCATAATCTTTAATCAGCTTCAGCCACCTTTGTTCGATGAGATTTTGTACATACACATATGAAATATGAAGTGTGGGGTAACACTTTTTGATGCACAGCAGCATTGTGCGTGCATGCCTCTCTAGCAGAAGATGGTGAAATTCGACGTGCAATGGCAAGATTATATTGTATAGACAGGCAAGTCACGTGATTAAGGCCTCACACATAAGTATGTTGCTGACTAAATTTACATGGCTCATACGCGTACAAAATATATGCCGGTGCATGCATATATTTGAATATCGTATTCTAAATTTAGAAGCACAGTGAAATTGGAAAGAACGAATTACAGATTATATTTTCCTCGTTGGAAATAAAAATTGTATTTCATGAGAAAGGAATTTTTTGCGACATCTTATTCAGTAAAAAAAATATCTGTCAAAATTCCGAGAAGGAATATACCGTGGACAAAGGCTAATATTTCTAGGGTGCACACAGCTAGCTCACGGCAAGGGGACACATTCTGAAAATAAACATGGAAGAATATTTTTGTTCCTGTATCGACTATATTTTCTTTAAGAAAATATTACTTTGTATGATAATAGCCAAGAATGAATTATTTTGATGAGTGCTATTTTCTCCAAATGGAAGTTAGCCCCGGTGAATCAGTGCATTCTCGGGGGACTAAGCATGGTCGATGAACACAAATGGAAGTGCAAAAAAATAAAATTGGGATGGAACGATCATCTCCTCCGAATTAATGGAAATTTATCACTGTAGCACTGTCATTAGAGGAAGCTAATCACGTCATTTGCCAGCCCCTGATCGACGTGCTTCCATGGAAGTCGAATAAAACTAGAAAAAAAGGCAGTGTATTGCTTCAATCAATAGCAACATGCATGCAAGGTAATCACACAAATGGAATAAATCCCTGCGTATCACTCTGGAATAGAAAACATGCATTGTCATATCATAATCAGATGGAAGTATTGTAAGCATAATCTTGCTTCGATGGAATATCTGCACGTAGAAGGAAACAGTTGATCGGCCGTGCGGACGTCATGCCATGCATGCTGTCTTATCACCACTATAAATTGACTAGCCCATTTTCTTCACGAGGGGAGAGACATAACAACACGGCGCACACACATCGATGGCAGGACTCGCGTACAGAACGGAGGCGACACACCGACGCTGAGTGTAAGGCTTTCCGTCCCGGCACCACCTATAGTGATACTAGAGAGAAAACGTTGCAGGAGATTGGCGTGAACCAACTCTTATGGAACCACGATACCGGTACCAGTTCCAGAAAACCTTGCTGGTACCTGCGGTCAACGGAGATGTACCACAACGAATAGCTAAATAAATAAATATATATTATACCTTTATAAGTTGCGATTTCGGGCAAGCCCTGAGTAGCAACCTGCAAACAGAACAGCAGCAGCGGAACGACAGCGCAACGAGAACCCAATCCACAAGTAACGGCTTGGGTCTAAGAAAGAAACCCTAACCTTCACTTCAACTTCACTCTTCCTGAATAAGAGGAGAAAAGAATTGGATTGAGTACTTTTGTACTCAGCAAGTCATGGAAAACGTGAAATATGCAGGCTATCAAGGATAGGTTGGGGTTCTTTTCACAAACTTTTTTATTTGAAAACATTTTCGAAAACCTAAGTGTGGGTTGTCTCAAAGTGACTGGAAGGAGGCTCTCGCTTCGATCCTGTCCGCGAATTGCTTTTCAACAACTCGAGCGGATGAAACAGATTTTAATTGATCTCAGGTATTGTTTATACCTCATGTCGGATCACGACAGCGGTTTAGTGGATCTGCCCTCAAGCAGCTTTCCACTGTATCAATATCTATTACTTCATTTTCAATTTCGTTCACTCCAGGACGTAATCTCATCTTTCCTCTATTATTTTCCTTTCACTTTCGCCCACTTAGGACGAAAACTCATCTCAATGGTTCCTCGAGCCATTTATAACTCAACTCAAAACATATACCGCACCCACTCAGGAAGCCCTAACTATGATGCCAATTGACATCCCGGGTCACACAGTCCCGTTTCAGACCACTCAGGTCATCCATCAGCCACTGAGGCCGATTCTGGTAACGATCCCATACCACAAATCACTTTCGCAAACACTTGTAAAAAAATCTACGCTAGAGGAATTACCTCACATTGCCCGTAACCGTGGGCGCTACTGTTCGAACAGTTCGTATACCTTTGCAAAGGTTGCATGTTTTACCCACACGACGTGAGCTTACTCTCACACTGATCAGGTGGGGAGGTTCGCGACAAGCCTTTCCAAAGCCTTCCCAGGATAGCACGTTGCCCTATAAATGGGTGCTCACTCTTAACCAAGTACCAGGAACTCACTTCCTGTACTCAGGGACGGGGATATATCGCCCTCTCTGCACCTAGCCAGTTCCACATTTATTAGCAACCGAAAACCATCATGGGAACACTAGTTACTCAGCCAGGGGTGTCCCATTTCACCCATGTGGTCGCACTGTGAGATGCTCGGATGGAATTCCCCAAGGAATCGGTCTTTATATGCGAATACGAAGTGCCACCACACAGGCGATCACTTTGCACAGCGGAATTTTCACAAATAAATTTTGTTTCGCAATCTCGCCGACATCGCGTGTCGGGTTTTTCAATCTTTGAAAACCCTATTTTCCCAAATCGACACACAATAGTGCTGGGGATAGGACCATCGGAGTCCATGATCAGAGAGCACGATCACCGAGGTACCATGGGTGGAGCGACAAGGGACAGGGTATCAAAGACCTACAAGGTTTATGCAACTACCGGGCAGGTCCATCGGTTCACACAAACCGAGGCTGATCAATTTAACGTGCACACTAATCATGCAATTTTACAAACAAAACATTTTAAATTTAGGAGCAATATGGTCAAGGAGTGACTTGCCTCAGTCTTCGTCTTTAACTTCGCGAAAGTCCGACGTCCGACGAATTTCCGAAGCGTCGACTACGCGCGAAACGAGAGAAAAACATACAAAACCCTAGAAATAATATACTATTATTAATAACTAATAGTGCCATGAGTTAGATCTCATTTTTAGAAAAATTTAGAGACTTGAACGGGCTCAATCGGAGTTACGGTTGAAAAGATATGGATTTTGGAAGTTTTGGGAATTTTTCTGGAAAAGAATGATTTAATTTGAATTATTGGGAAAGGAATTAATTCTGGAAATTGGGCTGACAGGTGGGGTCCATTGTCAGAGGCTGAAGAGGGACTGAGGGATGGCCCACTTGTCAGAGTACATGAGAGAAGAAGGCAGGGCCCACTTGGAAGTGAAAGGGTTATGGATGACAGTGTGGCCCCACTGTCAATGGCACAGAACTAGTGGGGGCCCACATGCAGTGAGAGGAGGAGGTACTGTGCATGGGCCCACAGACTAGAGATTACTGTGTACTTATCCAGTGGGACCCATATGTCAATGAAGTACTGATCTTAGGATTTAAAATATAAGGGGCCCACTGTTAGAGGGAGACTGAGAGGGAGGAGTGTTGGATTAGGTACAGGAGCTGGCCGGAGGTATCAACGGCGCACGGCGGCGGAGGGGGCACCGGCGAACGGCGGCGAAGGAGGAGAAACGGGCCATGGGAATGGAACGAGGAGGTGGCGGTGAAGGAGATGAACGGCTCGGATTAGGTGATTGGCGGTCGACGGCTTTCGGCGACGACAGACAGGGGTGGCGGAGAGAGAGAAAGGATGGGGCAGCGGCGGCGGAATGCCAGCGGTGGCGGAGGGGAATTGGAAAGGGCTAGGACATCTTCGGCACCTCGCGGGAAGGGGAATGAAGGGAGGAAATCGAGCTTTTATCGTGCGCACAGGAGAGCTCCGAGGCGGCAATGGTGGGCGGCGGCGGTGCCTGATTTGGGGCTTTTCCCCACGGCGGTGCTCAGGTGAAATTGGAGACACAGCTGGGTTCGCGAGGTGGTCGGGAGTCCTACGGTGGCAGCGGTTGGGTCGACTGTGCTCGGGAGAGGCAATATCGGAGTGATGCCGAACGGCGTCAATGGCGGCAGAGAGAGAGGGACTCGGCTCGGCTTGGGCACTGGTCATGACAGTGCGGGGGATTTATAGGCGCAAGAGGCGGCACAAGGAGACAACGGAGAGAGGCGGTGGAGCTCATGGGATAAGACTCTGGCAGTGGTGCAGGGCTCGGGACGGCGGGGCGGCTACGCCGGCTGAGGTGAGCGCGGCGCGGTAGAGACGATGGGATGGGACGGAGAGGCCGAGCGTGACTGCGGTGGGAAAAAAGAAGAGGAGGGCCGCGGCGAGGTGACAGGGCGTGGCAGTGGCGGAAGCTCAGGCTATCACTGTAGCTAGCGTCACCGAGCTTCGTGCTGCCACGCGAGAGAGGGGAGAGGGACAGAGGGGACTGCGACAAGACTGCACGGGGATGCGGCTCCGACCTTGAGGCTTTCCGGGAGACACGGAGGTATGGCGCGGTCGTCCTACGTCGGGAAGGGAGGAGAAGGATCGAGAGAGGGAGAGAGAAACAGATAGAGACAGAGCAAAGACGACGGGAGAAAGAGGATGGATCTGTCGCGCGGGGCCTGTGCGTTGGGGTGCACCGCCTGGCCGGGGGCCCAGATGTCAGCGCGTTGAAGCGTGCTTGCGGGAGGACGGCTGACCGGTGGGACCCGGTCGTTAGGGGCGGTTCGGCTAGGCTGCGGGAGGCAGAGGCCGAGCGGGCCGACCGAGGGAAGAAGGGAAGACAAGGAGGCCCAAAGGAACAGTACTTCATAGGATTTTCTAGGGAGATTATTTGGATTGATTTTGGAGGATTTTCAATAGGGATTTTGATCCAAAATTTTATATTTTGGATCACAAAATTCTGGAGATTTTGTATGGGGTATTTTCTGGCTAGGAATTGAATGTATATTTATTTGGATAAATGATTTTTGAGGAAGGAAGGAAGGGAGGGAATTCCAAGGAAGCTTCGGACTCGAATTTAATTTTTGAAATGGGTATTGTGACTTGGGAAAATTTGTGGGGAATTTTATGGAGAGGACTTTTACTACCAAATTGGAAGATTTGTCTAGATATAGATATGTATATATATATACACATATACAAATACAAGGAAGAAATTGATGAGGATTTTGGAGGATTGAAAAGGGTAATTTAATTGAGAATTTGATGTTTGATTTCTCAGGAATTAGATCAAAGGAACTTGAAGAGGAACTCTGATATATTTATATACATATATGTATATATACATATACACATATATATAATTGAAGAGAGGTCTAGAGAGAGAATTTTTGAAGGGATAAATTGGAGATTTAATTTTGGATTTGAGATTTGGACTTTTGAGATTTTTGGGAATCTTTGAGAGAGGAATTATAGAAAGAAAGATCTCGAGGGGATTTTAGAATTGGGGTTTAATCCTCAGGATTCTCTGAGGAGGACTTTTGGTGAGAATTTATAGGAGGTCAGGGAATGACTTTTAAAGGAGATTTCGATTACTCGGAACTCGATCCGAAGTTTTATTTGGGGAAATATTTCTGGAAGGTTTGGAAGAGATATATAAACTTGAATTTAATTCTTGGGATTTGAGGCAAATTTTGGGAAGAGAGTTCTCGATGGAATTTAGGGTTTTTCGAGAGGAACAAAATAAGGAGATTTAAACGGAGGGCTTCAAATTGCAAAATTCGAACCCGAGTACAGAGAATTTTCGAGAGGTATTTGATTTCGGATTTTCTGAGGAATTTTAGAGAGAGACAATCGAATTGCGAAATTCGAGTCTCGGGATTTGGGGAGGGATTGGGATCAAGGTTTTAGGGTTTCAAAGGGGTTTAGACTAAGATCTACGGCACTTAGTCCTTAAGCACACACAAAAATCCAAAAATTTTGAAATTAGGGTTTTTACGAAAATAGTTTTTAACGGCCTGGAAACCGGGACGTTACACTGAGAGAAGAACACAGAGCTTACATACACACCAACAGCAACATTCAAGCGGCGACATCACCCGCCGAGGAGAGAAAACTTGCAGGCGTCACATGGAATATCATGCACATGATGGTGGTGCTACCCGCTGTTAGTGATCTGCCCTAGAGGCAACATGGAGATGTTATATATATCACATGCTATGTTTATAATGTATTGATTTGTTCCTTGAAATAGACATTATCATTGTTGATCAATGAGTACGTGACTTATTCATGAGACTCTTAATGTCAAATGTTGCTATTTCTAAATGATTCCTGATCATATATCATATGTGGAACAAATATGATTCTAACATCAGCATATGTATTGATTGATGATCATGTCTCATGGATCATGGTATGGAGATACCAAATCAATAATATAGACATATGTTAGTGAACATGTGTTAGATAGACCCGCCATGAGATACTGCAGAGATTTCATGTGTCATCAGTTAGTCTCAAGTAGTGTTTATGTAGAGTCCTTAGACTTGAGATCATCATGGTTCACAATATACGTAGTAGCTTATTTTGGGACTACTAAACACTACTCCGTAACTGGGTAGTCATAAAAGTAGTTTTCGGGTTTGCTATGAAACATGTAGTGGGATGTGAATGATCAAGATAGAATTTGCCCTTCCTTAAGGGAGAGATATCTCTGGGCCCCTTGATGTAATTGATTATGGAAGTACATGGCCATGCTAGGGTGATTGAGGTGTCAATCACAAGTTTGTAATCCATCACAGGATCGAGAGAGTGATTGAGCTATTAAGAGGATGGCACAAGTCTCGCCTTGAGCTCAATCGATATCGTGAGACAAAGGGATTTGTACATGAAGACATTACAGGTTCAGCCGATATGATCTTTACATATATTTTGGGGTTAATATGCCTTGCTAGAGGCTGCTATTAACAGGGTGACCAGAAAGGCTTTTCCGGGTCGCAACAAAATATACGTGAACCTACAGGGTCGCACGCTTAACGGGTTGGATATGGGCTCGATTTGGATAGAGATCCGAGTAGACTCTTACTGGGCCTCGGTCCATGAGGCCTGAGTGAGGAGGTCTATATATAGGGAGGCGAGGGGCCGAGGAGATTCATGGTTTTCTGTTGATCTCGAGCTAAACCCTAGCCACCACCTCCCGAGCCAAACCCTAGCCGCTCACGAGTGCTAGTACACTCGCAATCGGCATTCCAGCCCCAGACGTGTGGATACCAGTGGAGGCGCTGCTCGTTGCGGCGTTGATCGGCATCGACGCTGGTTAGATCTGCGGAGATCGACTATTTCCACTACTACCTTGATGCGCGCGTGGTTGGACTGGCTTCTCCAACCCTTCTTCCGCTGCACTGCGCGTCTAGTGGTAACGATTCATGATCCCTCTCTCGCATGATGTTCTGGTGTGCACGGTAGAAAAGTTTTGTTTTCTGCTATCGTAGCCTACGTGTACTCCTTTACCTGCCATGGGTAAAATCACTTGATTCTTTTTTTTGTCTTCTCCGTTTTAGTTAGCATGCATGCATGATGAGAATAGCCTTGTCTTCATTGACCATCGGCGACGTCTGTCTCCATGGCTGCCAATGGTGATGTAATTAAGTTTGGCACCACTGCCAGTGTGGTAACACTCCACCAATATCATCCCGTGGCTATCGCCGATGGCGTGCTTGAGCTCATCATTGCTGCCGACATCATCTGTACACTTGGGGTCGGCGCCGCCGTCTGCGTCTCGTCATCGCCACTGACATCATCCGTAAACCTGCCAACGTCTTCTCGTGGCTACCGCCGATTTACTTAGGCTTGGCACCACCGCCGGTGTCTCATCATCACTACCACTGTCATCCATACATCCGACATCGTCTGTCTGGCGACTGTCGCCGGTGACATGTAGGAGCTCGTTGCCACTATGTGCACGGCAATGTTTCTGCACACTACTGTACCATGCATACATGTATGCATGGTGTGGGTAATCAAGCAAATGATCAGTAAATGGTCTTTGCCCATTTCTCCAACTATCTCCATTTGTTGCCATGATGCCAAAATGGTCAAGCAGAGCATAAGTCCCTTGATGCTTACAACCAACAATCTACATCCACTACATGCTGTTCAAGACCGATGAGGTCAAACGGCAAAGGCGGGCGGAGTCAATACGAGGAGACCGTCACCAACACTGGTGCATGGACCAACGAGGCCGTGGACACCGCCGACACCCATCTACACCCACTTCACCACATCTGCATCATGCATGGGAGAACGTGAAGCAAAGACCGATGACGACGACTAGGCATAGCTTAATCGGAGGTATCTCGTGAGTTTAACTCACGGGAATAATTAACCGGGTGTTCTTTATTCAAGACCCTGGGAACCAAGAGAACACAATCGCTCAAGTCATATCCACCTCGCCTATGGGCCGTGGAGTGCATTTTTATTTAGGATTTTGTATTCTTTTGTAATTCCTAGAGAATTATAATAAAGATGCATTTTCCTTTACTCTATTTTGTTTGTGTACTTAGTACACTGGCACGCCCGTGTATTTTATTTTATTTTCCCTGGGTAGAGAGTTTTATGTTAAAATTCTCTCCAAACAAAATGGCAAACCCAGTGGGACCTAGTTCTCCTCCCATCTTTGCTGCGCACCAATGGTCGTCGGATTCGTCTTCGCCCGTTTAAGCCCACATCGGCATCAAGCTGCATGAAGGTCACACCATGTGAGAGCTAATAAAGGGTCTCCTTATTGCAGGAGGATTCTCCTGCTTTGACAACACTCCGGTGCCACGGATGATTCAGTTTGGATCACTCCCACCAATGGCGGTGTTCGAGCAAGGTTCTAAGGTGTACTTTCACTAGACTCAAGAGCTGGCCCAATTTGAGGTGATGCAATTAAAGAAGGCTCAGAAACGGGCTGCTGCCAAGGCAAAGAAAGAACGCCGTACCCTTATGCTAGAAGCTCGCTGTTTCTTGAAAAAGGCTGTTGTTACTGAACTCAAAGGAGATATAGAAGGGGCACAACAGCTGCGTGGAAAAGCTTCCAATAGACGTGCACATGCTGCGACCCTTCAGGCTCCACCACAAGTCAATATTGAAGACATCCCGAAGCCAAATGTGCAGCGCTCGGAGGTTGAATTGTTGGAGTCGTTGGAAGCTGCCTCAAGCAACCTGTGGCGACTAATGATGAACGCTCGTTTGTCGAGCAGTCCCCATCCACTTCGCAACTACCGAAGAAAGTACAGTAGCGACTCCATCAGCTGGTTCGTTCATGCATTGCTCAGAGCATTGTCCTGAACGCGGATTGGTCTCTTAGCACGAGGGAGTTGGTAGACAAAGTGTTCAAGTACCATAGCACGTTGACCCCTCTGTATGATCTGTTCCCTGATGAATGGGCACATGAACCATGCAAAATCAAGGAATTGGTACGACAGGAGATCAAAAGAGAGTTCTGCAGACGGCGCTCACACAAGACAACTATACTTCTGGGTCCGACTGTTGCCTACACCAAGCACAAAATTCTTTCTCAGTGAAACACTTGGGAGCCATGCTTGCAGATTTCTGCAACGGGAGCTTCCTCGTCATTCAACACCAACAATAGATTTGGTGTTCTTTCAGTTAAGGTGCCGGCACCTCGCAATGACGATCTATGTCAAGAACTTGAAGAATTAGTTTTGAGATACACGCAAGTTCGTGTCCGTTCAGACGAAGAGATTCACCAAGAAAGTGAAAGAATTGTGTTTCGCATCTCTACGGAATTGGAGCAGAGTGAGAGTTACAATTATCTCCTTGCTTGCTTGATGTCAAAGCCACGTAGAGCACAAGTTGTTGGCTGGGAAGAGGAGGCGCCTCCTACACAGCACCCTCTGACCATACTCAGGAGAAACGATGAAGGAACGAGGTCTCCATCAACAACCCCATCCCCCGAGAGACAACGAGTGCTTAATCAAGCTATTCCCATGGACAGCATTGAACAACAACCTGCTACGGCTGCTCCCCAGGGAGCGCGATCAGTAGGGAAGGATATCTACAGCATGGAGGAAGAAGAAAATATTACAAGCCAAAAGGAAAATGATGTTGCCTTATGTGGCGCGGTGACAGCTCATGTAGGTGACACATCTAATTGGGTGCTGCCCCGTGTGACCCAGGAGCTATCATATCCCTCCGACAAGGAAATCGTCCCAAACCCAAAGGCAGATTTCTGTAAAACTATAATTCCCCGCTTCGGTTTAGTACGCTCATTGTACAAGAGCACTGACGAGGCAGGAAAGGAAGCTGCAACCACGTCTTCGGAGAAAGCAAGATCCAAGGCACCGTGCTTACCTATTACCTCGAAGAGAGGGTCGTTGTCCGACGATGACATGTATTCTTGCTCTTATAGAGACCTTGCATCTCATCTTCCACAAGATCCTTTGCTAGTTCAACGAGTAGCAAGCAGGCCAGGTTCAAATACCTGGTTAAAAACTATTGCACTCAAGGGAATGAAAGATAGCACATCAAAGCCAACAACGGAATAGGATGATCCAAGTGGTGAGGAAGATGTATATGACTATAGTTCTTCTTCTTCATTGGAAAATCATGAAATGTCACCTCATTATCATGATCTTAACCCATCTCTCCCATCAGATGAGGGCGAATATTTTGATGATCTCCATACTGCACCAGTGCATGTGATGTCACGCCCAGAAATTCACCAGAATTTCTGAAGCTAATTTGTTTAATAAATCCTCGTCCAGGAATTAGTTGAGGTACACAAATCAACAATTTGATAAATATAACCAAAAACAACATAACGATAAATACTTACAACAGAGGCACTTAGTCCTCACACCGAAGAAAACAGCAGTGAAACGGCAACTAGTGTAGCTTCAACACCAAACCATAGGCTGCTCAACTGGGGTATAAGCCAAATACCAAACTTCTCCACCTTGCAAGGCTTCACTTTGATGATTACAGTAATGCAAGATTGAGTACCACCCACCATACTCAACAAGCCACACTAGAAAATGCAATGTAATGTAACAGGATTCCAAAGGAAAGACATAGTATGGCTCATTTGCTTAAACAACATTTAAAACTTTTACATTTAAAACCATTAAAACAGTGTAGTTTAATTATTATCAGCATTGAACCAATCTCTGAACAACGCTCCAATGCAGTTCAGGCCCAACCCATATTCCCACCAAACTGGAGCTATCAGATTCTGTCGATGTTTTACATCGGCAATAAGAATATGCAGCTACTCCTGAGACCTAAACTTGATGGACTGCAAAGGAATACGTAACAATTTATATTGGTTCAGGCCTTTGAGATGAGGTAATACCCTACGTCCAGTTGTGATGTATTGCCTTTGAGGTTTCTCTGGTGAGATTGTACTTCTGCCCTCAAGGGGCGCCCTACCTCCCCTTATATATCGGGGGACAGGGTTACAGAGCAGGAATCCCAGTCAGACTCCGACCAAAGGATTTCCTTCTAAGAATACAATGTGCCTGACTAGGACTATATCCTTTCCTTGTCGTACAAGGTAATGTATGCCGAGTCCTATTGTATCCCTAATTACAAGGTTAGGCTCATCCTCTGTCCAAGTGGCCCATATGCTTCTCATGAGGTACTCAGGGCCCATGGCCTCCACTGCAGCCCCTAAGAGCTTCATAGTTGAGTCACAGCTTAGGCCGAGTGCTCGTCCTCCACGGTGAAGAAATCCCAAGTGCATTGCTCCCGAGTGCTCTTTGTTCGAGTGCTTCTTCTCCCGAGTCCTACTTTATGTCAGCTGGCAACGAGGCTATGAAGGGCTTCATAGATGAATAATGTGTGCCGAATAGGCGTACCTATTAGGTGTAGTCCCTGACTTTGTACTTAATTGTGAAACAATTAAATATAAAGTCAAAGATTTTTAACCTTTTTCAGTCTTTCCCGAGTAGTGTACTACTTAAAAATTAGACTCTTCAGCATCATGTCAGCTGGAAAAATTTTTGCTCAGGGCAATTTTTGGCTAAGCATGTAAGCTGAGTACCACTTTATGGATTTTAATCCAATTACGTGGTCAAGTGTGCTTGAGAGATACCTGCATCTCCAATTTTAATGGAGACCAGCTATCGATCCTTATAAGGACATATCCTCAATAGCTGATAAATAATGCAGATATCTGAACATGTACCCAACAATTTGGCTTTCATGAGGTATATTTGATTATTTAATCGATTTCTGTAAATAGCATCTGCACTATGATTTTAACATAGCCAACGATCAGCCCAATAGAGCATGTCATTTAGAAACTCATATCTTGTGGCCCAGTACTGAATTTGTTGGCCCAAACCCATTTATCAGCACAGGCTCTATAAAAGTGGGGGGAGAGAGAGAAAAGATTCCCTCATCTTCTCCAATCCGCCAATTATTTTGTCTTCTGACCTCCACGCCCAACTTTCGTGCTCCTCTTCGCTAGAGTTTGCAATAGCTTGCACCTTCGCTTGAGACTTGCGTGATTCCACTCCGCCGCATCCATTTCAAGCCTCCACAAGTATTTTTTCCCAAATCTTCTCACTCCCAGCAATGCCGAGAGCCTCGTTTGAGATCCCAGAGATGTTCACGGGAGCTTGGCCGATTTTGGACTGCGGTTGGTTGAAGCTGAAGTACTTGGAGAAACAATTGAGATTGCAGTGTCATGATGTCATTCATTGGCGTGCCGCTGAAGGGGAATCCATGCCGGCGCCCCAATCTGGTAAGACCATCATCTTCACCTCTTTCTTTGATCACGTTCTCACTCTCCCTTCTTCGGATTTTCTTCGCCAACTTCTTTCTTTTTATCAATTAGAGTTGGTGAATCTGAATCCCAACTCTATCCTACAAATCTCTATTTTCACCACCTTGTGTGAAGTGTTTCTGGGGTTAAGCCCCATTTCAATCTTTTCTGATATCTTTTCCATATCAAGCTCTAGCCATCCAAAAATAAAGTCCAAACCATTGGAGGAGCCGGTCTCCAACTTAGGAACGAAATGAAGAAAATCTATCTCCATGTTCCTTTGAAAATCTCCCTCAAGGGCTGGCATAGAGAATGGTTCTACTGTTCTAATTTCGAACCTTCTCTGCCCCCTTTCACTGGTTCTCCACCGGTGGTTTTGCCCAGCTGGTCTTCAGTGCCAAGCTATGAAGAGATGAGCCAAGTATACCAGTTGATGGAGAAGATTGATCTGTTGAAGAGCTCGGGGCTAACTGGTCCCTGGGTGACGAGGTGTTTCTTGAACCACCGCACTAGGCCTCTAAAGGCGAGGAGTCACTTTGGTTAGGATTACCAGGGCAAGGATGATCCCAGCCAAGAATACCCTAACTTCGCCGATAAGAACAAGGTCACCGATACCTTGCTCGGTTTTTTTTGTCTATGGGGTAGTGGAGACAGAAGACGCTGGACACGCCCCCACACCCTACAACTGGAGAAGGCCTCGGCCATAAGTAATCTTGAGAAACTGATACTGAATTGCTATCCATCGGTGATGAATGTCTGTGTATGTCTGTCTTGGATCGTTCTGTAATGCATGATATATGTCTTTGGAATACTTGCAGGATTGTGAGGATTTTGATGACGACTCCTAGAACCAGCCAGCTATCAAAAAGAGGAAGAGGCCAGCAAGTCCCTCTGCTACCCAACCCAGGTCCAAGAGGGCTGGGAAGAAACTATTTGAAGACCTGGGCAAGAAGAAGACAAGCACGCCGAGTGTAGCGCTGGGAAGCTTGGGATCAAGGACCCTGCCAGTTTAGCTCTTAGGCTACCAAGCCCAAGACTGGCGTCTCCAAGCCCAAGGCCAGCAACATCGAGCCCAAGGCCAGCACCGCCGAGCTCAAGATCAGCAACATTGAGCCCAAGGCCAGCACCACCGAGCTTAAGATCAGCAACATCGAGCCCATGGCCAGCGCCGCCAAGCTTAAGATCAGCAACATCGAGTCTAAGGGAAGCACCGCCGAGTACCTCGACACCCCAGTTGGCTGCGCCTGGAATAGAGCCGACTGGAGCTAAATCGCCACCACCGACTGCCGCGCCAACTGGCCCGACAGTCAGCAGCTCTCTGCCGCCGACATCTTCTGGAGCCCCCTCGTGGAAGTTCAAGACTTCCAAGATGCAAGCAATCCTCAATCTTCTAAGAATCTTGAATAATGTGGTAGTGTCTTGATATTTGATATATTGCGCAGGAAGCGAGTTGACATCTTCTGTTTTTCTCTGTTTTGGTCTGAGCAGAAGATCGTCGATCGTTTAGAAAAAAATGAACAAGGTCCTAACCGAGCTCGCCCCCCATCTCCAATGACTAGGCTATCTCCAGCTAGCCAAGGACGACCTGGAGCAGACTAGCCAAGAGAGGGAAACATGGCTAAGGGGGTCGGTTGATAAGCTCAGGGATGAAAACTGGGCACTAGCCAACAATATCAGAAGTAAGTCTTCTGTGTTATCCTCCCGAGTAAATCCCAAGTAGATTTCTCTAGCTTTGTTGATTCCTGACTGCCTTGTTGAGTGACAGAGGATAGGCCTAGCCTTGTAATTAGGGATACAATAGAACTCGGCAGACTTAACCTTGTACGACAGGGAAAATACAGTCCTAGTCAGGCACGTTGTACTCCTAGAAGGAGATCCCTTGGTCGTAGTTCGACTGGGACTCCTACTTTGTAACCCTGTCCCCCAGTATATAAGGGGAGGCAGGGCGCCCCCTGAGGTAGAATCACCAAGATCACAATCATATCTCCTCAAAGGAAATACACCACAACTAGATGTAGGGTATTACCTCATCTCGAGGGCATGAACCAGCATAAACCTTTCTTGTTCCTTTGCAATCCATCGACATTTATTTCCAATGTAAAGCATCGACAGTTGGCGCGCCAGGTAGGGGCTTCGTCGAGATCATCTTCATCAAGCCTGATGGGTCCAATCACCAAAGTCAACGACATTAATTTCTTCCTCGGGCAAACAATCAGCTTCGGGAGCCTCGACTTCGTTGCCGATGAATTCGGCAACCTTACCCTATCGGCCAGGGATTAAGCCAACTCTGCGCCGGTCGACCTACTCAACGTTGCAACAATCTTCGGCGACACGCTGCGGCGATCGCCAATATGCCCGAGTCTAGGGACAACTCTTTCTTTCAGTGTTCGACTCGGACTTGGTTTTGAGCCGGCCGAGATCGGGCTAAGAAAGGAACAGATCATCAATCTCCTGTTCGGACTCGGCAACGCCACGAATATCTTCAATCAACATCTGATGTGGCAAACTTGATCCCGTGGACTTCAATTCGGATATGGCCCAGAGCGGCTTGAGATTGGATCTAGGGAGGTCAGAGTTGTCATTACTCCCTTCAACTATTCTGACTTCGACTCTCAGTCGGACTTTGGCTCTAAGTCAGGCAGCACGTCGGCAAGCTTCTCTCTGCCATGTGAAGTCTTTATGATATCCAAAGGTTTAGTTCCCACTCAGGAACCACGCCGACTACGTGAGCAGCAAGAGGAGGAGGCCTGCCGACTGTGAGAACAACAAGAGGAAGAAGCAAGACGCCTACACGCCCACAACAATGACCTGCGCAGGGCTGGGCGGACTGCTCAGCAACAAATCCTCCAAACCCAAGTCAGCGACCATGACGTCTTTGTTACACCTCAACAGAACATCGTAGCCGCTGCAACTCTACGGGATACACTCCAGTTTAGGCCTGATCACCAGGCCACCCCGACGATAGTAAGGATTAAAGCATTGATCACCGCTACTGCATGCCAGCAGCGTCAACAGTCAGGCGACACACTCATACCGACTAACAAGTCGGCTTCTCCAATGGCAGTCTCATCTGCCTCAACGTGACGCCGAGCGGCCAGCTCTAGTCAGCCACACACGGAGTCACGCCAGACGTCACTCGGCAACCCCAACAACAACTAGCGGCGTCAAAATAACCATAGGGACAACCAGGATCTCTGAGGCCGACTATGGCGTGACCTTCGGCAGGACATCAACTCTCGGTGCTACGAACGAGAGGAAGACGAGCTACGCCAACTGGAAGACGAGAACGAGTGCTTCGGCCTCCACCACGAGCGGTTTCACCATTGTAGTAGAATTCGGAGTCCTCGCACAGATGAAGGTGTACCGGCCTTCACCCACGAGCTGCAACAAGTCGACTGGCCGTCAGGCTTCAAGCCGACTGGAATTGAAAAATATGACGGGAAGACCAACCCTGAGTCCTGGCTCACGGTCTACACTCTGGCAATCAAAGCAGCTAGAGGAGATCACAAGGCCATGGCTAACTACCTTCCAGTTGCTCTAGCTGACTCGGCGAGGACATGGCTAACAGGACTTCCTAAGAGATCAATCGGCTCCTGGGGAGAACTTTGAGAATGCTTCAGTCCAATTTCCAAGGAACGTACGAGAGGCCATCTTCCGAGTACGATCTATATCAGTGCCATCAAAGGAAGAACGAGTGTCTTCGTGATTTCATCAAGAGGTTTTCTGAGAAGAAGAATTCAATCCCAATGATCAAGGACGAGGTCGTCATCGCCGCCTTTCGAAAAGGAGTCAAAGACATCCCGTTCATTGCTAAATTCACTCGGAAGCCTCCCAACTCTGTCAAGGCTCTATTCGACACGGCGAACAACTACGCCGACTCGACCGACACTGTTGCTGAGGCCCTCGATGACAAAAAGGCACCCTGATAGAAGAAGTGGAAGGACACCGATGATGTGGCCCCGACTAAGGCTGGGAACCGCAGACGCAAGTCGGACGACTTCATTGTGGCAGTCGGTCACAAGCGTCTTTGACCTCCTACAAATAAAGATTATTAGAACGACAAGTGACATGCTCGGGGGCTCAAAAGCCCAAACGCAAGGATGGCATCCCCACTCCCAAATACCAAACAGCTAAGTCGCTTTCCGATAAATATTTCCTCACTCGGCCTTGCCAATGTCGCAGCCGCTTACACCTAATAGGTGTACAAGCTGCACATTTTTTGTTTTTTCTCTTAATGATTGCAAAAGTACTCGAGTAGCATAAATTCCGATCCGTGAAACTTTGCTCCATGAAAGATGAACTCAAGTCACCCAAAACATGTGTCTAGGAAAGAGCCATGAGCCGACTCCTGACGCTAGGGGGCTATGACTAGTTGGGCAGAGTGCTTAAACGTAAGGGGTTAACTACTCGGGGAAACTAATATCAATAAGAAGAGGAACACATATTTACATATATTGTAAAATACATAAATTTTCTTCGGGTGATTGTTTTCATCATTAGATGCTACTCATCCGATATGTTTATAATGCAGGGCCAGTTCCGGATACGCGTAACAGGAACTCAGGGCTATGAGCTTATCTCCTACGCTTGGGGGCTGGACCAGTCTGCCAAGATACACTTGGAGTACGATGCTTCAAGAATCACTTGGAATGCTCCACGAGAGCCATTGTCCGAGTACTCGCACTAGTCGGGACTCGTGTGTAGACTAAAAACTGACCTCCGGCGCTAGTCGGAGCTCGGGTACCACTCGGCTGGGTGAGGTACGCCCCATGAGGGTCGCTAGCCGAATCCTACGCTAATGCTAGGTTCGGGTACCTTATTCGGTTACAACTTTGCTGGGTGAGGTATGCCCTATGAGGGTCGCCAGCCGAATCTTATGCAAATGTTAGGTTCGGGTACCTTATTTGGCTAATAACCAATCACCGGAGCCAGTCGGAGCTCGCGTACCACTTTGCTGGGTAAGGTACGCCCCATGAGAGTCGCCAGCCGAATCCTATGCTAATGCGAGGTTCGGGTACCTTATTCGGCTAACAACTGACCTCCGGCACCAGTCGGCGCTCGGGTACCACTCCGCTGAGTTGGGTATGCCCTATGAGGGTCGCCAACCGAATCTTATGCTAATGTGAGGTTTGGATACCTTATTCGGCTAATATAACCGACCTCTAGCGCTAGTCGGGGCTTGTGTACTACTCAGCTAGGTAGGGTACGCCCCATGAGGGTCGCCAGCTGAATCCTATGCTAATGCTAGGTTCAGGAACCTTATTTGGTCACAACTCTGACAGGTTGGGTACGCCCCATGAGGGTCGCTAGCTGAATCCTATGCTAATGCAAGGTTCGGGTACCTTATTTGGCTATAATTTTGTTGGGTAGGGTATGCCCCATGAGGGTCGCCAGCCGAATTCTATGCTAATGCGAGGTTCGGGTACCTTATTCAGCTTTGCCGAAGTCAGAGAAGACCTATATCGTCAAAGTGCATCCGGAGTTCTCATGCACTGCGTCACACCTGAGGAGG
Organism: Oryza meyeriana var. granulata; assembly: GCA_003991445.1. NCBI lineage: Eukaryota > Viridiplantae > Streptophyta > Magnoliopsida > Poales > Poaceae > Oryza > Oryza meyeriana. The sequence continues at coordinate 424,696 of RYFJ01000206.1, forward strand.
GCAAGCAGATCCTGCAATATATCTACTCGGGCATTTGTGGCAATCATGCTGCATCCAGAACATAAGTTGGAAAGACTTGCGGACAAGGATTCCTCTGGCTGATTGCGGTTACCAACGTTGGAGTGCTCATCCTGACATGCGAGGGATGTTAATTTTATATGGCTGCGTTGGGTAGGTCGGTTTAGGCCGGCTTATTCAGTAGTAGGCCAAAGATATGAGTTTCTCGATAGCACGCTCTATTGGGCCGCTCGCTGACTGTGTTAAAATCACAGTGCAGGTGCTATTCATAGAAACCGATTAAATAATCAGATATGCTTCATGCTAAGCCTACAGCTGGGTGTGTATATTCAGGTATCTGCATTATTTACCAGGTATTGAGAATATATTTTTATAAGGATTGATAGCTGGTCTCCATTAAAATTGGGGATGCAGGTATCTCTCAAGTACACCTGACCACGTATTAGGTTAAAATCCATAAAGTGGTACTCGGCTTACATGCTTAGCCATTATTTGCCATGAGCAAAAATCATTTTAGCTGACATGATGCTGAAGAGTCTCATATACCAGTAGTATACTACTCGGAAAGACTACAAGGTTAAAGATCTTTTGACTTTATGTTTAATTGTTTCACAATTAAGCACAAGTCGGGGGCTACACCTAATAGGTGCGCCTATTCGGCGCACACTATTCATATTTGTACATGAAGCCCTTCATAGCCTCGTTGCCAGCTGACATGAAGCAGGACTCAGAAGAAGAAAAACTCGGACAAAGAGTACTCGGGAATTCTTCATCGTGGAGGATGAGCACTTGGCATTAGCTGTGACTCAACTATGAAGGTCTCAAGCGCTGTTGTCAGTGCCATGGGCCCCAGGTACCTCATGAGAAGCATATGGGCTACTCGGACAGAGGATGGGCCTAGCCTTGTAATTAGGGATACAATAGAACTCGGCAAACTTAACCTTGTACAACAGGGAAAATACAGTCCTAGCTGGGCACGTTGTACTCCTAGAAGGAGATCCCTTGGTCGTAGTCCGACTGGGACTCCTACTTTGTAACCCTGTCCCCCAGTATATAAGGGGAGGCAGGGCGCCCCCTGAGGGCAGAATCACCAAGATCACAATCATATCTCCTCAAAGGAAATACACTACAACTGGGCGTAGGGTATTACCTCATCTCAAGGACTTGAACTAGTATAAACCTTTCGTGTTCCTTTACAATCCATCGAGTTTTGGTCTGGCGAGTAGCCCTATATATTTATTGCCGATATAAAAAATCGATGTTGAGTTTTGACTACAATCTTGAGTTCTTGACTGTTCTAATTTGCAGCCCTTGAAGCCGAGTTAAAGGCCCAGGCAGAGGAGAAGAAACAACAAGATAACAAGCTAAAGGAAATAGAGAAGGCCAAAGCCGAGGTGGAGAAGGCCAACGCCAAGGTGGAGGCCGACTATGTGAGTATGTCCTCCTGCTTGACAATGATTTACCCATCTCTTGTTGCTCCGACTGCTGTCTTGGCTAACAAGTATTCTTGTGATCGCGATCTAAACACTTCATAGCCAATGCCAGATCAGTTTTAACGCTTGTAGAGGAGATCAAGATTGTCAAGGAGTCACGGGAATCCTCGTGGATCTTGAAAAAGGCTTCCTAGGACATTATGGAACGCTCACATGCTGGGGATCAGCTCCAATACCCGTCTCCAGGTGCCAAGCACGCCTAAGCGAAGCCCGAATCTTTGAAGAAGTATCAGATGAGCGTGTGATCTGGCGTTGCCAAACCCTTGCCATGGACAAATCGATCGGGCATCAGTGAGGGTTTTGCCACAGGGACAACTCCTGAAGAGCACTGGAGCTAATCAGCCAGGCGAGGCCGACGCGGAGGCATAGCAAAGACCTGTATGTAAGAGCAAAACCAATATGCAGTCGGTGTATTAATTTTGTAAGATATTTGTAATATTATATATGCCGCTGAGTACTTGCTTATTCTTAGTTTGTCATTAGTTTAACCCGACTACTAGTCGTTGAGTAGAATTGATAGGAACTTAAAGAAAAATCGTTCACGCTTCTAAACTATAACTCGGCAAACTACATTATCGTTGTAAACTTATAACTTAATTAAAACAGCTCGATTTTATTACAAGGCACATAATACATGCAGCCTCCGACTCACTACTCTATTGAAACAAGTGATGTAGTGAGTCCAGAGAAAAAATCATATTCATATGTATAGAGGAAATCAGATCAGGTATAGAAAGGACATGAGCGTTCTATATTCCATGCAGTTGCTGACTAAGGGCACCATCTTCAGCTTCGAGTCGTAAGGTGCCCTGGACGTTACTCAGTGATAATGATACGGCCCCTTCCCAAAGGGGATAGTTTAATGCCTGTGATTTGGTGGTTTGTATTTTTCTCGAGACCAAGATCTCCCAAACAAAAAAGGCGTGCACGGACATTTTGACTGTGATAACGACGTAAGACCATGAAGATTACCTTGCCGACTGAATAGTTGGCTGTCCCTGCTTCCTCCAACTGATCGAGTTCGACTAGTCGTCGTCATTTAATTTTGTCTTCTATTTTGAGGCCGGATTGTGGCGCCAACTCTAACTGTTTGATAACACACCTCAGCAACCATACGACTAGGAAGAAAGGGATTGCCCTGTGCCTGACTAACCGTGGTCTTCTTAGAGACCTAAGAGAATGGATGGGGTTCTTCGTACCACGCCCTGCATATGGTTGTAACGGTCGAACACCCTAGCCTTGTCCCTTGTAAGACATGCATTGGATGTCAATCCTACCCATTACTCATGGGTGTGCCACGACGATAACATATCTTGATGCGAAGTCATCACGAAAATTTGAACAGCGCCGCGCAGTAACTTAGTACGTTGTACATATATGATGTGGTTAGGACCTCCAAATCGGTATGAAATACTCATTGATGAGTCTATGCTAGTGCCGCTGTTATGGTAAGCAACGCGGTTTGCCCTAAATCCACTTTGTGATTTATCCCACTGCGATGACGTGTGTGAACCTTCCTGGAGCTTTTTTTGAACGGCCTCGACCATTGTCGAGCCCCCAAACCGCCAAAGGGCCAAGAGACTGGAAATTGTTTGAAATTCTTGAGCTGGAAGTGTGTTTGCTTCGCATAGAATATTAGGGCATCCTCGCATGTGTGAACTATGTCCGTTTAAGCATTGCGAACTATGTCTTTAGCATACTGTTCTGCGGTCGGCTAGAAAAACCCATGTCGTTAAGCCTTTTCCGACTATGTCCTGGATGCAGCAGGGTTGCACTGCCCCGATGGGATCGATTCGTAGAATCTGCTTGCCCCCTGGTGTGACACACGCATGAGGACTCCAGATCGCTTCGAGCGGTATAATTTGTCTTATCTGACTGACAAGAAAACATTTGCTTCAACATTTGACCCGTTGGCTTCACTCGATTTGCTGGTGAGTTTCCATCGTCCAAGAGGATTGATATTGGATGTCCGCCAATCTTGAGAGATACACACTTCATTTGTTCGGAGTAGGTTCAGCACTCCCGACTATTCAAGCACATGGTTCTTTTGATCTGTTGGCTCAGTAGTTGCTTGACAAACAATCCAAGTCGGGACCACTTCGTGTTTGGATTCCATATGGCCAATTATCTGAGCTTCGTTGTAATGTCCGTAATATCATGAGTTATCTCTAGCCGTCGAACTTATTTGTCTACTTTCGACCTCGCTGACAATTATGCCGCCAATTTAATTGTTGAGAAATGTCTAGTTTTCATGACTTGATTGACCATGATGAGAATCCCCACATACGAGTGTTGGCGAATGCCGGAAGTGATGTGGCAGATGCGGACCATGGATGGTGCCTCGGTCTGGCAATATTGTGGGCAGCCGGAAAGTGATCCTGGAGAAACGCTCTTGAGTTTTTTGCTAGTTGGGTGACGTCAGCACGATGCCAGCGCTTGCCGCTGCCGATCGAGAGAACCGTTGAAAGTAAATTGTCTAGACTACTAGCTTTCCGTGTTTGTAGTCACCTGGGCATCTGTCACTTCG